>OZ059839.1:6078383-6630147 GCA_964057195.1 Orthosia cruda
TAAAACTGCATATATAAGACTTTTCGCATACTTGCATTCAAATCCTAAGATGGATAGACAAGAAACGGGTAAGATTATTAATAATATGGTGGTGGTATAGTGGTGGTGGACCGAATAGAGAGGCGTGCAATGATTGTTGACATTACCGTCCCGCATGACGGGAACCTCGTGAAAGCCGAGAAAGATAAGCAAATCAAGTATCTTGACTTGGCTCGCGAGGTTGTCGACATGTGGGATGTAGACACAGCGATCATTGTACCGATAGTCGTGTCAGCCAATGGCTTAATAGCCATGAGCCTCGACCAACATCTTAAGAGGCTCTCGTTAGGCGGCTGGGTCAAGGGCCTGATCCAGAAAGCAGTACTGCTGGACACGGCTCGCATTGTTAGGAGGTTCCTCTCTTTGGAGCCCTGACCGCCGGTAGCTTGGACCCTGTTCCCGATACCGGTGGGCCTCTATTTTCTATATTTTTAAATGTTTTTTCAAATTTTGTGTTTTATAAAAATATTTAAAAATTTAGTTAATAAGAAAATAAAATAAATAATAATATTAATATTAATGTTTGGCACAGATTTGTTGATAATGTTGATATTAATGAACGTAAGCTTAGGCATATACACACTCATCATTGGACGAGTGATAGATAAATCGATTAGACTCTCTCCTTCTTTAACTCTTAATGTTAAAGAAGAAGAGGGCATAATCGATGGTCAAAAAGTCGTAAATGTGCTAACGGAGTATAACGTCGGTTTCGACAGTTTTAAACATTTAATAACTTCAACAATAATTTATCGCTGATATAACGGTTGTTAATCTAGAGCTAAGGTAACCACGGAGACGCGGAAAGTGAAGATAGCCTTGCAAAAACTGTTTGAAACGCACGTTTTCCTCAACGATATTTTAAAACCAAGAACAGGCAAATTAATTCCAAGATCAGAAGCAAGAAACACTCGAAACAGTTTTTGCAATAGATTCCAAAGAAAGATTCATAAAGTGCATTCAAGCGTAACTTGTAAATAAAACAAAAGCAGCTTTACATAACGCAGTCTTGAAATACTCTAAGTGTTGTTTTAGTATTTTTTATAAGTGATCGTATTGACATTTCATCAGCCTAGCTATGCCAGCTTGGCTGGTTATGAAATCGGGCAATATTTTTGCAATAATATTGAATATTATTATTGTACACTAAACTGTTTTATTTGAAACAGTTAGATTTAAACCTATAAGAAATTCTGGGCCTTAAAAAGGTGTCTGGTAGGTACAAATTAGTTGCGAAAGGCAGAGGATTGGGGCAGAGAGCACCGACTGAATTTATTTTTTGATGATACGTTATCTTTAGAAGCACTAGAACCCTCACAAAATGCTCAAAATTGCGTTGTCATCAGAAGCCTGGTGTACAAATTTGACAACTATAAAGGAAAAAAGAAAAACATGGGGGCATAGTATATACCTTTCTTTTCCAGTTCATGAAATATCTTTTAAATTGGTCCAATATAAGAGGAGGAAATAGGCGAGAGCCAAACCTCCAATTACGACAGGATATTCAGTCGGATGTCTGCTACCGCATTTCCTCTAAGGTAGATGGACTGATACAGGCTGAGTTGATTAATGAAGTTTTGGACCTTAATAGACCTTTCAATTTTGAATCTTCGAAAACCTGGATTGCAGCAAAAGCCTGCACTCAACTAAATAGATTGTTTTCGAGGAGTACTCTGACGTAGGGGCAAATGCAATCAATTATATTTGACGTTCTCAATCTCTAATATAGTGAAATCCAACCACATCGGCAAATATAAGCCAAAATTGTAACCAACCTAATTAATCGTCTAACAAATAGGTGAATCGGAAGTCTAGCACTAAACAAGCTTCGCAAAATACTAGTAATCCCGGTTATCCAAACACCAGGTCATAGGCCCCGTAAATCTCATTTAGTGCTCATAAAACCACTGTTAAGAAAGTAATTAGGCGTTGGAGATACAAAGTCAGTTTATGGGAAGCCTCGTGGTACGTTTTAATGGGTTTGCTGGCCTGAATGGGTGAGGTTTGAGGCCTGTGGATGAGTTCACGGTCTTGTGGCCTTTGAAATCTACTTACGCCAGTCTTTTGGGCACGTTACCAGTGGACAACGATGTGGAGGAGTTTATCGACGCCATATTTTAGTTTCGTATATTTTTAGGTTTAGGTAGTGAGTAGTTTTTGGTTTTAAGTGTATATATTTGTAGTCTTAGTTAATTAAGTATTTTATACACTGTATATACTTTTATCTATGTAAATAAAATAAAAATTAAGCTTACGCAGAAAATAGGTTTCTATGAGCTGTTAACAGATGCAAATTGAAGACCACAATCTTCCTAACCACAAGGTTAGATGAGTTTATAACTGGCAAAAAAGACAGCCTAGCATCATATGCTCAGATATAATTACGAAGCGTAGAAAAGTTAGATACCACGACGAATTTTGGCTATGGTAGGTACATTATTATGCTGCTAAGGACGAAAAGTAATAGCTGCTGTAGGGACAAGATAATATTTACGTTATTCATTCCTTTAACTTACGATTCTGGATGGACGTCAATGATGAACGGTCTGCCCAGCCTCTGGAGAATAAGAAGGATGAAATTTCCACAGGACAGGACACAGAAGTCGTAACTCGTTTTAATGGCACATCTGCGGATGTTGACGCCGATCATGGAATTGGGACACTGCACCTAATGAAGAGCATCCTGTAATCCTGTTGCTTTTGTAGCTACTAAGTCCTTAAGTATGAGAATTTGCTGGGATCAGCTGTAACACGCAACAGGTCAAGGTAAATTCACTATTATTGCAGTGTTAAGAGATCTCTAGAAGTTTTGTTGGACGCGAAGCACCGTGAAATCTCACACGACATAATTATAAGTAGGCATTATCAGAGTTATTAATAAGTTTATTTTCAATCTTGGACATATTGTCTCGATCTCTTTTACTTCTTTCGTGTCGATTAACTCAAATATAGTCCCAACTATTCAGATGATATCCGACCAGTATGTAACCACTTGGACAGCTCTGTCATTCGCCACGTTCAAATCCTGTTCCTTGATAAAGCAAAGCATAACGTGTAAAAACTGCTAAAAGCGAAACCAAAAAACTTGATTGAAGTGCCCCTTGATGAAGACCAAAAGAAAGACATTAGCCAAAGTTCATTTGCTAACACTAACATGAAAGACGAAGAACCGGATATATTAAAAACCAACTTAGAAACGAGTAACGCCCAACTATTAATCACGACACGCTAATTTAACTTAACAAACATGGAAGACATTGCTTTCATTTATAAAATTCCTACCGGACTTTAGACCACCCGGTAGCCCACTCTAATCCGCCAACAATCCTTCATTTACGATCACAATATTTACTTCCTCACTAGGTCATTGCATCTGTAAACATTACGGAACACGAATGTAGGTAAAACACATAGTATGTCAACTTTATCAGCAGCGGTTCAAATGATCTTATCCGTTTTACAGTAATCCTACGTCAAAGAGATAAGTTTTGTGATGGAAGATTCAAGAAGTTGCTACACGTTTTATGATAGAGATGTTTGTAAGCAATGATGCAGTCAAGACCGTGTATAAGGCATCTATCTTTCAAAGGACCAAATTATTTAAAGCAGTAGATAAGATTAGGAATGATACGATGATGGGAGAAGATTTTATTCAGTAGATTTGATCTACGTCGATCTACTATTGAAATGAAAAGGTAGATACAATGAGTGGAGAAGCCTATTGTCTAGTAAACATATTGGATAAAGCAGTCGACAAGCAAGTCTAACCATCTAAACTTAATCTAGACAAAGAGTAAACTCTGAATACGAATAATGCAAAGCATCAGCATATACGAGTTAGACACCACTTTCATCTTCTTACAACTGGGCTCATGGAAAGCGTATCTATCTTATTTCAAGTTTGCAGAAGCTAAATTACATTTCATTCCACAAATTAGAGAGATTCGTCGTAACGAACTATACATCATAGCTTCTGTGGGGGTAACCGTGGATGATCTCGGCAACATAACTTGTAAATAGAAAATTATTCTACAATCACGACTAAAATCAGTCGAATGTTTTTTTTAGATATGTTGAAACTGACACTAGTCTTAATAACGTTCAAATTCATGAACGAAAGAACTCTACTGCAGACGCTCTACAAACATAATAATATGTCATTGTTATTCGACCTTGTGAGGTACAGTAGCGGTGGTAAGTCGACTAACTCTCTATGCAAATCATTTGAGTAGATAGCTCTGTCAATCATGAAGATCTGCTTATCTAGTTGTGATAACATTGGATATGCTTAATATATTTTGAGGTTTGTTTTCCTCCTCAAGTTTAAGAAACAGTTACAGCTTCTTATAATTAATTGATAAAATCTGAAGTGGCTTAACGAGAGATATTCTGGCAATGAAATTGCGTTCACTAATGACTAGTGCGGCGACCTTTAATGAAGTGTACTTTAGTGCTGATCTTACTTAGTTTATGCTTCGAAACTAATTAATAGAATCATTTGTAGCTAAAATGAGACTGGGCAGAACACGACTGCCGCATATCAAACAGATTATGGGCTAAATCAATCAATATGTGGGTCCCGGCAAATTTCCGTCGATATCGTGGCAGACTCAGGCGAAGATGACGGATTGGAGTTGACGCCTATAAACAGGATTGGTCCACAATTGCACTAAGCTGGGTGGGATGTTAGAAGAAAGGGACGTCTTTGCCCTGCAGTGGGACATAACAGCGACAACGAAAGCTGAAACTTATTTGCACTAAAAGTATTATTTAAAGGCGAAATAAAGAGAACAGTCCTCGATATAATTTGATAAAGGTAGATCGAGTTCGTCAGTTGAACAATGGTCTAAATAACGCCAAGTCATTGTATTCAATGATGTTGCGTGGTGTAAGTGACGAGATTATCACGACGTTATCTTGTTTACTTTCATATGCTTCTAGCAGGATTTTTGGGGATATAAATAAGGCTACTCAAAATGATGCAAGTTCCATTTGGAAGGTGGTAATGCATTTATTTCAGATGAGCTAGACGTCCAGTCTAACAGACAGACCAAATGATATGACTTCTAGTAATTTGCCACAGACATATGACGTCGTTAACCAAGAAAGGTTCAGTATACTGCTAACCTTTTTGCATGGCTCAAAGCTACTGCGATTTTCAGAACTCTAGGGAACAATGAGTTGCCCATCATACCGGTCAAAGCTAATGCTGAGTTTTAGAACTCTAGGATCCAAATAAAGAAGGTTGGACAAAGCATATGACGCTAAACCTTATAGCTTGAGGAAAAGTATGGCGATACCGACCCTCATCACTAAAGGACCGTTAAAGAGGGGACGAAATTCAACAACCACAATAAATACAAAGAGGTCAACCATCTCCTGACTTAACCCACACATTCGTCACGTACATTAGAAAGTACTGGCAATCACAATATGGTCAATTTAGTCAATTTATACATTATACATGCGTTGCGTTGTAATATTGATACAATCGAGCCGTTAGATGCGTCGTGCGTGATGGTGTACTTAAAATTGTATGTACTTATGCGGTTTGTAGTTTTCTTTTTAGGATAATTTGGAGAGAAGAGAAGATAGGGTTAATAGTAGTTGGTTTAGTAGTACTTAGCAGTTTCTAATAGGGTAAAACCAGGAAAGTTGCCCCAGGGGTATAGTTGCTCCGATTGTTATAACTCTAGTTTCGCGGAGGAATCAAATGCTATTTTATTAATCTATCGAAATATTCTGCAACTATCTCTTAATTGAAGCCACTGTGCGATTTCAATTTTCATTTTTTTTTCATTTTGATGAATTGCATGGGAAGACAAAATGCGAACAAAGTTTTTTGCGGGAAAGATGGCTCTCGGCGGATGTTTCTCGGCGGGGCATCTATACTAAACGTAATTTACATGGAATAGGCAGCTAACCCCTATGTGGGATAGATGTCCCAAAATATAGAGGTCCGCAAAAATCGCTAATACTCTGGAAATACTAAAGACTAGCTTCTGCCAGCGGCTTCGCCCGAGTGAAAAGTGTCGTCTTTTTCCACGGGAATATTTTACCGGGAGCTACATATGTACTATTCCAGACTGCAATCTATCTCTGTGCCAAATTTCATCCAGATCAGTTCAGAAGTTTTTTCGTGAAAGAGTAACAAGCATACAAACACACTTACATACTTTCGCCTTTATAATATTAGTGAGATAGGGTGATTATAATAGAAATGTTACTAATCTGTCCTGATACTCGTATTAAACATTATCGATCTACCAAGCACGCCGTGAGAGAACCTGAGCACTCACACATCCCAGAACAGAGCTCTGTGACGAAGACCAACAAGGAGAATCGACCAGCTAAACGTGGAAGATAGTTGGACAAAGGAGAAAAAGAAGCTTACATAGACTAGCGAAGCTTCTTATATTTGGGTACCATACATACCAAAGTGAAAAGAGGAAGAAAAAAAAAGGGCACCTCACTGCTAAAATTAGAGAGGAGTGGAAAATGCTGGCAGAGCCTTCGTGTCACGCCGACAATCGCACAGATGTTGTTGGCAACAGAGGCTATAATAATAATAACCTGTCTGCCACCAGACCATAAAAATCATCTACCCATATACAGACACCTGATGACATCTAAATCTCCACACTCAAAGTCCAAACATATCAGGTATCGATTAGAATTCAATTGCACTGCAACTCGATTCTCAGTATCGGCTTCTGTATGCGATATTGTTTGTATTAGCATACCAGCCAAGATGTTCCAGGAAACTGTTAGCTCGATCGTATAAGTTTTATAGCACTGACACGATTTAGAATTTAGACCTGACTTGTTTTTGTGGATTTTTGTGTCGGTTATCGAATATTATGATGAAAAATAGAGGGAAATATGTTACGAGATGTTACCATTGTGCTAAATGTCATCACAGATAAGGATAGGAATGAGAAAATCTCAACAGATAGTTTATGATTGGCAGATCGTGCTATCAGCATCATATCAGCCGAAAGAGGTCCACTGCTGGACATAGGCCTCCCTAAGCATCGCTACATTGACCGGTCCCGCGCGTCCCGCATTCAGCAGATCCCCGCAACCTTCACCAAGTCATCGGTCCCCCCAGTGGGAGGCCTTCCAAAGCAACGTCTTCCGGTTCGCGGTTCGCGGAACTGTTCCGCCCTAACTGCCATCCGTTCTGCGAGCAATGTGCCCTGCCCACTGCCACTTAAGTTTGGCAATTCTTCGGGCTATGTCGGTAATCCACTTGCGGATCCCAACATTTCTGATCCGATCACGCAAGGAAACGCCGAGCATAGCCCTCTCCATAGCCCTTTGGGTGACTGCAAGCTATCTGATGAGGCCTATTGTGAGCGACCACGTCTCAGAGCCATAGGTTATCGCTGGCAACACACTCTGGTAATGCGAGCGTGCAATGGCAATGGTCTCGAGGAAAACAGGACTAGTCTTTTTTAATTTTCTGCTGATTAAATGGACTTAATTGCTCTTTGAAAAGGTAGATGTATTTATTAAAGCTTACCAAGTTAGAAAAGAGTGGTAATAGTGCAGTGTGGTGGTTGGTAGGTCCAAAACTATCCCTGAGCTGAATACTTATTAGAAACGGAGTTCTTTGGTAAATTCATGCATGAGTAAGCATTTACAGAATGGAAGAATTTCCAAACCTACAGTGACAAATTCTTGATGCCTGACAAAACGATCTTGACTCATATCACAGAACCCATATCCATTGTCCTGTCAACTCTTCTGCGTATCTTCAAGGATGATAAAGAACAGACATCATGACACATCACACACATGTAGCCAAACTGTCTCTGGGGAATACTCGTCAGAGTAAACTTCCACGATGTGTACAGAATTATATCACGATCCACATTTGTCGGTTTAAACAGATGACTAAGACACATACGCCAGTGTATGAGCATAGAATATTAATTAAGACTAGTTGTTTGTGTTTAGATCATGTATGGTCGTTTTGACCTTACAAGGTGATCAAAGGTTTCCGACATGTTTTCTATTAGGTAAATAAGGACGGTTAATCAACACATCGAGAGTCTTTGGATTTCATCAACAATTTTTAAGCCTAGGTCCAATAGAACAAGAATACATGTAACAAATACATAATTGATCTGCCTAGCAACGACCATTCCCTTTTCTCAAGTTCGAGTCGGCTTCCAGTATAAATGGATGAAGCTGAGTACCTCCCAGTGCTTTACATGGTGTACACTGGCACAAAATAGAAAGTATACAGAAGGGCCACTCCAGCCGTTTCAAAAATTGATAGCTAAACTTGACAGATTCACTAGGGTTGCTACTATGTACATTGATACCGAATTTAAAAAGGAGTAGGTTAGTTACAAACATAAATACATCGATTCGTCTCAACATACATCATATCATGCTTACATGCTTTAGAGGGTAGACAGAGCATCAAATATCCATAAAAGATCACGACTCCAAATACGACAAAGGTTGAATGGTAACAAGACGTAACAATGGTGTAATAATGATTCCACCAAAAACATAAAAATGTGAAAAGGCACCAAACTCGACAAAAATATAAATGACTGAAAATAAAAAAACCCGGCTGCTTAAGAAGCTGACTAAAAAGATATACTAAAACAAGAAGAAAATTATGCTGTGCAGTCAGAGATAACATATTTGTGAGCTGGATGACTTAAACCATATTATTATGAAAAGTCTCAAGGCCTTTCGTTTAGGGATTTAAAAATAATATTTTCCTAGATAATGAATTTCTAATTTGTCATCTTGAAAAATTTAATGACCTGTATAAATTAATGAAAGAAAGAATTTAAAGAAGTAATTTTAAAGTATATTCCGTCTGAAACAGTTTATAAAGGTAACCCAGTCAATGCAATTTCGTTACAGTACTGTATGTATGAATGAAGTGACAAACGCCCGCACAAAGCACGAGCTCGGTCCAATATTGCCCAATTATCCCTGTAAAATCGCAATATCAATGTGTGTGTGCGCAAAATGACGCTTTGTTCGTAGTGGCCTCTCTGTCTGGAGCGCGCCGCCGCTTACGTTCTTTGTGACACTGGAGTACTTCTCTTCTTCCTTTTGTAAACTCTCTCTATCACTCTAAGGATGGCTGGTAGAAAACTCTTCTTTGAGTTAAGCTCGCCCTTGTATATCAACTTTATAATCTCGTATGTTGTAATATGTATTTTTGTGTACAATATTGAATTAAGAATTGATGGAGCGACTGCCTACCCGACCTTAACAAATCTGTGACTGGGTAACACGAAACCCCTTGGCAAGAATATTCGTAACGACTCTCAAAGTCACTTCCTGTAAAGTTCTGGTAATCAGCTGCACCGGAATATACAGCATTCCGACCTCAACATAGTTGTGAAAAGGCTATGCAGGCGATGAAGACATATTCATAGGATATCCATTGGAGCAAGAAGAAGAATGTTTACTACAGGACCCAAATAAAGAAGTCCGGCTGGACGGACTCATTCTGTTTAACAAAACTAGGACACTATTGTCACAAATAGTAAACTATAGTAAATAAATCTAATTTATTATACAATTTCTTAGGAATTATTGAGAGACAATCACGCTATGCATAAACTGGCGCTATAAATAACTAAATAACTTAGATAAACGAGCAATATACATAAAACGGCAAGGAATTCGGATTGAACACTAATCCATTGGAATTTAGTTTGGCTTAGGAATTTATAGATAAGGATTAGTTTAGTACAGTAGGGCCACTATTGTTGTTAAGTTATTCTCAGGGCTTAGACCCGGAGAAGTGTTGCGGTAATGAGGAATTTTGGTTTAGTAAAGTTGTCTCTTGTCTTGTCGCCAAAAGATTTTCACTGATGGACATAGGCCTCCCCCAAGTGTCGCCACAGACTGGAGCGGATCCACCGTTGTGGGCACGGTGGGCATGCCCACAACCCCAATTGAGGACGTTGAACGTATAAGAGGCAGGGTGCTAAATAAAAATTCGAGTGCTCTTCGCTAATTATGCAGTCTAAATTAACTTTAATTTAAAGGCTTTCTGCGCAAGTCAAAAACGCAAATTGTAAGTCTCTGTATGGATAGCAAAAATAAAATATATCCTATCTGAGGCGTGGTGGGTGGTAAAATTTTCGAGCTCGCTACGGTCGCACTTGAATCCTTAGTTGTCTGGATATCATAGTTAGTAGACTGTATTTAAGTCGACAACTTCTACCTTATCCTTTGTTTTTGGCGTCCCACAAGGGAGTGTGCTAGGCCCGCTGCTTTTCCTGGTGTACATAAATGACTTATGTAACCTCCGGAGTAGCGGTGGGAAGATCTTCTCCTACGCGGACGATACTGCCGTTGTTTTTTCTGGTCAATCATGGGAGATAGTGCACCAAAAAGCTGAATCTGGCCTAACTATTATTGTAGACTGGTTAAAAGCTAATCTTCTAACCTTAAATATCACAAAAACAAACTACATCTGTTTTTCCCCAAGTGCAAAATCTAAACCAGGTGCGGACTTTGACATAGCAATCCGCGAGAGTGTGACGTGTCCCCTCTTAAAGAGAAACTATCAAAACCTACAACGAGTCACCTCTACTAGATACTTGGGTGTTGTTATTGATGAGTGTTTATCGTGGCAGGCACAGATTGATTCTAATATATCTCGTGTTAGAAAATTGATATGGATCTTCAAAACTCTTCGTTATGTGATGCCTCCGGACGTACTTAGTAGAATTTATGTTGCACTGGCGCAATCTGTTACAACATACTGCATTCCCGTTTGGGGAGGAGCCGCCAAAACTAAGTTACTTGAGCTTGAAAGAGCCCAGCGGTCACTTCTAAAAGTCATGTATTTTAAACCATACAGATATCCGACTAACAGCCTATATAGTATGTGTGGTTTGCTAACAGTAAGGCAGCTATATCTATTACACATGACACTATACCTGCATAAATCTACACCACTTAATCCAGCAGACCAGGTTAAAAGACGTCATAATATGGTGGCGCACTCATCGCGGGTTCGCACGGCTTTTGCTGAGCGTCAATATGTTGCTCAATCTGCCTTTGTGTATAATAAAATAAATTCAAAATTAAAATTCCACCCGGAGCCTCAACATCAATGCAAGAAGATCATAATTGAATGGTTAAAAACATTAACATACGAGGAGATTGAACAAATATTGATCAGACCTTGCTAAAAAGGAATACATAAAAACAGACCACAGATACACACAAACGCACACACATTCACACACAAACACACGCGCGGGCGCGCGCACGCTCACACACACACACACACATACATACACTATTGAGCTGCTATCTTGACAGTATCATTTATATATATATCATAGTTTTTAATTTGCATTTTGTTTTCTTTTCTTTTATGTGTTTTGTTTAATTCATTATTCCATTATGTAAATGTAAAATAGGGGAAGTAGCGAGTCAGCCCCAACACAAGTATTATTAATAACTTAATGGGGCTGCCTCATAATGCACAAATGTAATCATTTTGGAACAATAAACAATTATATTATTATTAAAAATTATTATCCAAAGCGAAGTACTCAAATTTTCCGGTGGCCGTAACCACAACCTTTTTTCAGAGCTGGATCCGCCCCTGGCCACAGTGATCGTTCCTGTGCGTCTCGTTTTCACCGGATCCCCACAGCCACGACCAGGTCGTCGGCTATGGATACCAGGCTTTATTCTCAGGGACTGTGAACTAGGGAATAGTGTTTTTAGTTCTCATGGTCCCTGTTTTGATTCGTTGGCAAAAATAACAACATTGTTTGACAATGTCATGAGATTTGACATAGAAATCACTGGGGCTTCCCGATCGACATTCACAGAGTCCGCAGAAACACGAAGACCTTACAAAAGTTAAAGAAGCCCAAATTTGGGGTTTACAAGTCGAACTTACGAAGTAGTAGAAACTTAGAAAGCATCTGGTGAATTGAACACACATAAGACCTCTTCCTTGCCTCACTCAGCTTTATCTTATTTTATTTATTTAAAAGAGGCTCGCGCTTGACCACTATCTCACCTGATAAGCAATGATGTGGTCGACGGTGAAGCACGCTTGCCTAGAAGTAACCTATACACTCTTGACTTAGACCCCTAGATTGTAGCTACCAAGAAACACAGACTTCGGTAGGGTATTCCATTCCTTAGCTGTACGCATAATACAAGTATTCTCAAAAAGTTTAGTGCGTACGTCTGGTAGTCCGATGATGAAACGGGCTAGGCGGAATTAGATCATACAATTCCATCGCACACTCCCCGAAATGTAACCGATAAAAACCGACAAGCTGGCAACTAGGCGACGATTTTCATGGCTCTGGATCTTTGACTTAACCCGTTCCTCATCGTCGATGAGCTTTTTGGCCCGCTTTTCAAGGGATCTTTAACAGATAGGTATTTGTACTCACTTTACCCTTAAGCCCAATTCTTTGCTACCTTTAGAAGACTTCAGAAATTACATATAAAGAAGACAAAATACAAATTACAACATCCATTATTATACTCAGAACTATACGGAAATCTTCAAACTTATGAGCCAAATGTAGTACCAGCACTTTTTACACATGGGTACATTAAACCAAGTACATATTAATACAAACAAAACGCTACATTATATTCGTACTTGAATCAGTAACCGGTTTTTTCCACTCAACGAAATACAGAGAACTGTCGTTATCTAAGAAGGCACAACGGTATCATTATCTGCGAATTCTAGCTACTCCGGCTGATGTAATACCAACTTTAATCGCAAGATCATAAGGTTTGGAATGTAAAGGATTCGTCTCATAGTCAGTTAGTGTACTGTTTGGGAGAATGACAGTTACACAGATAAGTTAAAGTAGTCTTAATTGAAACAAAGTGTTTATTTACGAAATACCAGTAGGGCTAGTTGTCTGTTTGGTTAAGAGGTCGCTTATAAATGAGGATCTATGGTCTTAGTTGGCCGTCAGTTCTTGACTGAAAGGAATTGCTGATAGATTAAGAGTGAAGAAGTGGGTCGGTGGGAGTGCGAGTCGGACTCGCGCACAGAGGGTTCCGTACAAACCTCAGCTTAAAGGTATGATAGACCTGAGTATTTGATATGAATTTCAATTGAATACTTCTTCGCGTTCATGAGGAAAGCGGTAGTAAGTTTAAAATTATTAAAATATTTTTCTCAAACATGCTTGGAAATTTGAGCATTGTTTTGACAACCTTCTTCGAGATAAATCGAAATTGCAGTACAAGCCAAATACATGCGCGCAGCGGCCGGCAAAAGTTGTATGAAAATCCATATCTGTCGTGTGTAGCGGCCAAATAAATTACATAGTAAACTCATATCTGTCGTGTAATTTAAAAATGGAACGATCTTTTACTCCGAAACATGGCAACCAAGGAGGTAACTTATCAAAAAACAAATGTACACTTCAGGCTTAGCACGTACTGCGATTTTTATTTGCGCGGATTTTTGTAGTATTATTCCCGCATGATTTTTTTACCGCAATGCGTGCAGCTTCATACAATTCCATTGGCCGCAGAATGGGCGGAAACAAATCGCCAGAAAAATAATCGCAGTGCGTGCTAAGCCTAACGCGAGAATAATTATTGTTGTTCGATGTTCGTTGTTCGTCATTGATTTTAAAAAGTAATTGTTTGACAAAATGAGTTCTAGGTACTACTTAGTATTAATTTCCGCGCATTATTTGAAAAAAGCACTATACAAGCCTTGGCCACAACTAGGCATTGATGGACTTACGTATGTGTGCCTCGGCTTCGCCTCGGCCCACATTTACACGTTCGTCCATCAATGCCTCTTTTGCTGGCCGCTGCAGTAATGTACTATTATTATATGATGTACCTAACAAAATATTTACGGTATTCGCAATTTTTCCTTTATTTTATTTATTTATTTATTAAAACTTTATGCACAAGTACAAAGGCGGACTTAATGCCTTAGGCATTTTCTACCAGTCGACCTTAGGGTGGTGCAGAGATAAAATAAGGCAGGTGCAACTAAATTAAGGGATACATTGAGAATAAAAACATATAAAAAAAATACATACAAATATATACTTAGATACATACATACAAAAACAATGCTATAGAGAAACCGAAACCAACAAATCAATTCTGTGATGATTCTGTAAACTTCTTGCGAATGTGCTCACGTGCCTTCAATTTGAAAGATATCTAGATATCTGTGCTATAAGACGTTGTTCGTACCAAATTTCAAGATTCTGAGTTTAGGGTTTTGATTCACTTGCGGGTGTCGAAAATTTGCGGAATTTTGCGGCATAAACGGCTGTATCTTTTTACAGCTTTAAGGGACAGTAGATCTGAGTATTTTATATAAATTTCAGCTTGATACCTCCACGCGTTCCTGCGAAAAAGGGTCTTGGAAGACAGACATACGGACGGACGGACAACAAAGTGATCCTATAAGGGTTCCGTTTTTCCTTTCGAGATAAGGAACCCTAAAAAGTATAATTTTGTAATCTGTGACCGAAGATTTATAAAAATCCCAAAACATATATCATTGGTTTTTCGTTGTCCAGTCAAAAACCCCAAGCTTATTGTAGAACCTCACTAGTCATTTCAGAAAATAAAATAATCATGCCAATTTTGTCAATAATGTACTTATATTACCTAATCTATAATTATAATTAAATCAATTAATAACTAGTATCAATCTTTTTATGCAATGTTTTACAATTTTTTTTAATCAAATGTTATTATTAATCTTTTTATGAAATGCTTTTCAATCTTTTTATCAATGATATTCAATTATTAACTATTATATTCATTTTTTTATCAAATGTTTATAGTAATTTTATATATAATCCATAATTAAATAATTTATATGTTTGTTTTAATAATTTATCAGTCATACCTACATCTAATTTATCTAAAATCAAATTTGTATAAGTTGTGTTCACCTGTAAGTGACATGTTTGCACGGAATGATGTTTTATGTATAATTATGTGTAAGTTTTTCTGTAAACATGTAGTTGGTGTTCCTATCAATAAATAAATAAATAAATAAACCTCCGGATTCTTCACGGAACAATACTTCTGCATCCTCTCTACACTCTGTAATATTAGTATTAAAAAGTGCTCCACACAACGAAAGTGAATTCGGTATCAAGAACAAGGAAAGTGTCTCGCTGATGATAATATCTTCGTGCATTGTTCCGGATTCTGTCTGTAAGCAGTACGGCGAGACTTTGACCGAGATTATTTAATTAAAGTGATTTAAAATGCCCATTCTTGCTTGATTGCTCATCAGTGTTCGTGATTGTTAGGAATACCAACAAGGCGTTGGTTTTGTAGGAAACAACTTTCTTCTGGGTTATGTTTTTAGGGTTCCGTACCCAAAGGGTAAAATAAAAACGGGACCCTGTTACTAAGACTCCGCGGTCCGTCTGTCACCAGGCTGTATCTCAGTAACCGTGATAGCTAGGCAGTTGAAATTTTCACAGATGATGAATTTCTGTTGCCGCTATAACAACAAATACTAAAAACAGAATATAACAAATATTTTAGCTCCCATATAACAAACGTGATTTTGCCCGTTTTTGCGATAATGGTACGGAACCCTTCGTGCGCGAGTCCGACTCACACTTGGCCGGTATTTTTTATTATTATTGGTGGGATCGATATTGACCACTCTTTCAACTAATGGTAAGCGATGATATGGTCGACGGTGAAGCTTGCTTGCCTAGGAGTAACCAATTCATGATCATGATCAACTTAGCCGAAAGACGTCCACTGCTAGTCACAACCCTTCCAAGTGTCACCACAATTCACCACATCAACCGGTCCTGTACGCCTCGCAACCAGTCTATAAACTATTAATCCTCAACCTCAAGCCCCCAGGTTAATTTCGAATATTTTCTGGTGTTTTGAGTGTATTCTGGACATCGTAACATGGAGACAGATCCTGAATCACATCGCGTCGTAGAGGCAGGGTTATCATCCACAAAGAACTGCTTTAGTTAAAGTATGCTCTCGATCTGTTCAACCCCATTATCTCCTTCAGTAAATTGCCAATTTATTCCAGCAAATGTTTTGGCAATCAAGACATCCGTTTATATGTAAATTCAATGCTAATCTATGTATTAGATTATATACTTGGAATTGCATTATACTTGTTAATACAACAAACAATGACGTCATGCTTCTTGATGTAGCTGTAATGTGGGCTTGTATTTAAATATTCTATAGGGCTTGGCTTTTCGTCTATTTGATTGACATCGTAATCTTTTGTTCTAGTTTCGTGTTCCCCGTTTTCTTCTTGCGTTCTCCCCTGTCAACCGTCATACTATCACTCATTCCATCTCATTTCATATTTTCTTTAGCAAAAACATGGGCACTTACATATAAAACGTCGACAAAAGGTGCACGGTTCAGCTTGGTCTTTTCCTAAGGAGAAGAACCGGCAAGAAACACCATGGTTACTCTTTTAAAAAAAGGTTTGGTTTTACAATATTTCCATGTTACAGCATTAGTACTCAGATATGGGGGGACAACGTAGACCCGACAATAAGTCGTAAGAAACTAAAAAAAAGGTTATATATTATATAAAAAAGTTAACAAATGTTAACTAGCATCTAGAAGGCCTACAATGTTCACACATTCACAAAACAATCGGTAAAAGAATCTATACAACGGTAATAAAAATAAAACAAGACTTAATTTAACATGTGGCAAAAATGTTGTTATCAGTGCTGTAACTATTCTTAGCAAAGGACTATAAAGATGATTGAAAACCATTGTAAAAAGTCTAATTAAAAGAAGGAAAACAAAAAAAAGAGAAAATATGAGATTGAGAATAGTTAGAGACATCCACATATTTGCCTAAGCATATATCCACAGTTACGGTCACATTTCCATTTTCTTGACAAAGCGTCCATCGGCAAGAATAATAGTGATAGTATCATTGCAGAGCAGTGGAGGCCCAGTGGTAACAGCCGCGACTTCAACAACCCAGGCAGGCGCTTTACTTTGTGTAAATTATTTCATCACCACTGCTCTCAAAACGGTGAAGGAAAACATCGTGAGGAAACCGGCATGTCTTACAACCAAACTTACGAAGACATGTGACATCCACCAACCCGCACAGGGCCCGCGTGGTGGATTACGGCCCATTGCCTATCACAAAGAGGATGCCTGCACGCATAACGGACCAAATAGGAGTTAAAGTGCGCAAAGAGGTTCCATCTATCCTATCCTAGTGTCCTCTAAGGATCGGAAGCGTTCTGAGCATGACGTTCTAGGATGGTTCGAGCAAACTGCCTTTTTCCATCTGGAACCTGTCAGTAACAACCCAGTCTGGGTTTGTATCTGGCTGATGGGAATAGGCTCGTCACATATCACATGGGGATCGATCTGGGACATTTGGGTGTTCTAAAGGTTCTTCCTTAAACATTGCAGGATGTTATGTAAATTATATTCTCCTACGTGCAAACACCAGCCCAACACGGCAATGAACGGTCAAAGAGGACATTGACATGTGGAACACTTTTCACTACCTAGGTACAACGTACTGCAGATGGATGCGTGACCGCAGTGTGCCGTTTTTATTTGCTGGTTTGTCTTTTACAACATCCATATTGTTTCTAGGAATCGCCAAACATAACATGATCTTTAAAGCAGTTGTATCGTTGAGAATACAGAGACTTGCGTCAATTGGGTACCCCTCATGCATTGAATATCTTAGAAAAGTGGGTGACCAGTAGATGACGCTATCCGTACTAAGGAGAACATAAGGTTTCATAAATCTAAAATTTGACTGAGCATTCGAAGCCAGAATTAGCAAAAACTTGTGGAAATAATATTTTAAATAACTTCTTTGAAAACCAGTTGGTGCTCTCAATTCAGCATTAGCACGCAGGAAGATATACTATAGGGCAGGTTCTGTACACTTTCTCAACCTCGTTTCTGGTAACCAAAGGGTTAATTATTTCGACAAACTGTCCTTTAGGGTGGTCGCTGTTCCGTTTACTAGTACTAATACCAGGAGAATCGGAACTACCACTGAAATGGTATCTAGACAGAATGTGTGTTATTTATTTGGCTCTAAGCCATGCGCCGACGACGCATCGGTATGGACTTGCATTGCGTCCAGTTAGACTGCATTGCTGTATTGGTACTGAATACAGATAGATTCCTTGTAGCATAAATTCAATAGCATGAAAGTGGAATAGGTAAATACTTAGAATCAGTAGACCAACGTGAGTTAAATGCTATGCTAAGCAAAATAAAACAGCTCTATTTTTCAGCGGCAACATTAATTGCCTGCTTTCAGTAATACCACCCCATTTCTGTAATCCTCAATTAATTCATTCAACGCGTATTTTTTCCCATCATGAAAAAACGTGCACTTTGTATGTTTTGTAAATTATTGACGAAAATAATGCATAAAAAATTCCCGCCACTGTCCGCCATTGTCATTCTTTTCGAAATCACGAGCGTTCGAATTACGAAAAAAGAATTGACCGTGGAACTCCCTTTATTCAGCCTGGGAAATACTCGTATGATTCGATCCGGCCAGCAACTAGGCAGAATAGTTACAGAATAGTCGTGCGATGCAATTATTAAAAAAAAAACTGCCGGGGCTATTGGTTGCGTGTACTTGTGACGTCATTTATCATGATGGCGAGACTATTGCATCCGCGACAAAAAGTGATCTTTGTGATACAAATCGCTCCAATTATTACGGATGGTACAATTGTAGGTTATTGAAATCCTCAATGATGGAACGTTAAAATTACAATACTCTTTATAACAATTCACAGGCTCTAGACTAGACAAAAGGGTCTAGATTGGTACCTATATATAGAATGACATACTATCAGAGCTAACGATAGTAAAAATACTTTTTACAAAAAAATACCGTCTTCCAAATAAGAAAACTACAAAGTGAAAAATAACATTATTTTTGGAAGTCGGTGTCTTTGGTAGGTAGCTTTTTTTTTAGTTCTACCTACCTAATAGACAAGTAGTTTAGTACGGTACCTATAATGCCAGAATAGATTACCCGAATATCCTGAAACTGAACATAACCGGTGAAATGAGAGAGTACCAAGGTGTACACATCTGTGTACCCCTGTAGAGCGTACTGGCGTGATGTTATGTTATGAAATGGTATAAACAGACATGCAATTGCAACAATCCCGATAGATTTGCCGTTATTTATTAAAGCGTTCTGTTGTAGGTATGTCTCCGAAGTTCTTCATCAGATCTTCACCAAATTAAAATAGGACAATTTCGGCATTTCAAAATCGGTCCACAATTGACGGAGACATCGGTGAAAAATAAAACGAACATAGAACCTCCTCCTTTTTGGTAAGTCGGTTAAGGCCGTACCCTGACCAAAAAATCAGCATGAGATTTGAGCATTCCTATTGGCCTAGCGTCTCTCGTATCGCATGAATTACAGTAGCGAATACGCCCAGATTTTAGAATAACTTCTTTATAAAATCGAATATTGGTCTTTTGAAAAAGTAAAACTTACAAAATGTTCGTTATCAAATTGTCTATCCATTAGTGTTAGTACAAAAAAATATTAATGAACACTATACGAGGAGATGCATGCTATCAATCATTATTTCTCATGTTTATGGTTTTGTTGGAAGGAGATTAGTGAAACATATACTACATTTAATAAAAAAAGAATTCTACAATTTTGGAATCAATAATATGTAGAAATTTAATGTATTTTTATTAGTTGATATTTCATTTTAAATAACGAGTAGATAGCTCCTAAAAACTGCACGAAAAACGGCTAGCGCGGCGTTTTGCTCGGGGTAGCGCCTTAAAACTAAAATATATGGAATTGACATGTGCTACCAAAATGTCTCAAAATCAAGCCCAGCAGGCCTTGACAATACTTGCAAAGTGAAGCAAAACCACAGATGAATCACTTAAAGGTTAAATGATAACAAGCCAAATGCAGTTAATTGCAAAACTGGTCATTATAAAAATTAACAGTCGCACAAGTGTGTCAGATGACAGATAAAAAGTATTGTTTCATTATATCTCTTCTTTGCAAAATATTCTCTTTGAAAATATATTTTTAAGTAGCCATGAGATTAAATCTACTGTTTTGTAAAATATTAAGGTAGGTAACATTGTGCAAAGTGGTTGAAGAGAAACGCAACATATAAGTCCCAGCAAACAACATTAGCACAAGATTCCTAATATTGGGACTCTACTTAATAAAGGCTTAGTAATGGTCAAGACAAGCCCAACACACTATTCTCAACCACTGCAACTTCTGAAAGCCAGCATCAATCATCATCATCCGGGGCTACCACCAGAATACCGCCGAGGCAATGAAGCTCGACGAGGTCCGGAGACAAGATTCAACTGTCTTTGATTCCGTAACGAAATTAATAAGAAAAGAACAAAGGATTAACGTAAAACATAATTTTCCTTTCCTATCAAGTAGGAAACATAAGACAAAGCTAGGTCAAAATGTACAACGGGACGTTTACAACTGGGATAAGCCTAATTGCCAATTACACGACAGTTTAAGGCCGTACCCTGACCAAAAAAACAGAATGAGATATGAGCATTACTATTGGCCTAGCGGCACTGGTGGCGCATGAATTACAGTAGTGAATACACCCAGATTTTTGAATAAAATCTTTATAAAATCGAATATTGGTCTTTTGAAAAAAATTAAACTTACAAAATGTTCGTTATCAAATTGTCTATCCATTAGTGTTAGTACAAAAAAAATATTAATGAACACTTTACGATGCATGCTATAAATCATTATTTCTCATTTTTATGGTTTTGTTGGAAGGAGATTAGTGAAACATATAGTACATTAAAAAAAAAAGAAATCTACAATTTTGGAATCAATAATATGTAGAAATTTAATGTATTTTTATTAGTTGCTATTTCATTTTAAATAACGAGTAGATAGCTCCTAAAAACTGCATGAAAAACGGCTAGCGCGGCTTTTTGATCGGGGTAGCGCCTTAACATTAATAATATTAATATAGTGCCAGTGGGCAGGGCACATTGCTCGCAGAACGGATGGCCGATGAGGCTGAAAGGTTCTGGAATGGCGACCGCGAACCGGTTGCTTTGGAAGGCCTCCCACCAGGTGGACCGCCGACCTGGTGAAGGTGGCGGGGATCCGCTGGATACGAGACGCACGGGACCGATCAATGTGGCGACGCTTGGAAGAGGCCTATGAATAGCAGTGGACGTCTTTCGGCTGATATGATGATGATAATTAATTTAGTGGATTCTAAACTGCAGATAGAACTGAAAATATAATAACTAAACTTTGTAGTTAGTCCCTCTGTTCTCCCAAAGGAACTTCAAAACATCAAACATGCTTTTAAATACATCCCGGAAACAAAGACAAAAATAAAACAATTTACAAATGGCGGTCTAATTCTTCCAGCGTGTTTAGAAAACACTGGTTATCTAACAAGACGTTGCATTTGGCAACCGTTGTTATTCCATTACAGTTTAGCGTTACCGACACAGCAATTGAAAGATGTTTTCAGCTCTGAAAATAGATTTCGAAGTAAAGAAATAAAGTATTGTTTATTTGTAGAAACATTCCGATGTCTGGCTGATTGATTTTGGCAGGTTTCTGGGGAATTATTGCTAGATCAATGCAGGTAAAACACAATTCCAAGACTTGGTATACAACAAGCCGTCTTAGTGCTCACCTTAGTTCTAAGGAGACGGTATTGTGCAAAATGTCGAACTACTAGACTATTTTTTTTTTATTGTTAATTGGGGTAACCTTCAAAAGACGCCTGGACTTTTGAGAAAAAGACCAGCGAGTGTGAGATTTTTACCTCTCAAAAGACCACCCCGGAGATCCATCTGTGCAACACCTGTTAGGGCACATCCTTGGGGAACGAACGAACTCTAGAAGTTTAGTATATATACCTATATATATACATATATATACCTAGCGGTTTAGTCAGTTTATCAGGTCTGTCGGTGAATGAATTTTTAGAAGTTCATTCGTCGTTTGTTTTATCTTCCTAACTCTTATAACCACCTTCATCCATACCCAAAACTATCCTCACGGCATGCCTACATTGCTTTTTACCCGACTGCCGAAGGAGGGTAATGTGTTTATCAGTCTATGTATGTATGTTTGTTTGTTGCTATGTGGCGTTCTAGAGACGAAACGAGTTGGCCGATTTTGATGATTCTTACGTCAATCGATTCGTCTTAACCCTGCGAGTGTCACTGGCTACATAAAATTTGGAAAAGAAAAAAATGGCGGCTTTTGGTAGCCATTTTGTGGGGATTTATTTTTATTTTTCTTCCAAACCCATCGTGTGGGGTATCAAAATAAAGGGTTTTAAGAGGTGATTTCATAAATATAAAACACTATATGTTAAAATGTACTTAATTTAAAAAAAATAACTAATAAGTAGTAAATAAAAAAAGTTAATTAAAAAAAACAAAAAACCCGACAGCTTAAAAAGCGAACTAAATAGATGTAAACAAGAAGAAAATCATGCTGTGCAGTCGGAGGATACATCTGGTTTTGGTCAGCCAGCTCGCAAATATGTATCCTCCGATTGCACAGCATGATTTTCTTCTTGTTTACATCTTTTTAGTTCGCTTTTTAAGCACTCGGTTTTTTTTATTTTTGCGGTATTTTTCTTGAACTAACAAAAGCCAGAATTATTCTGGCATCATAAGTTTTGAAACATAGTCCGTATCTACGCATCTTTTCGTTCTCGTGTACAAATCACTTGACCTTTTTAATGCTCTCATAATTTGTAACATTAGTCTGCCCACTTAAGTACCCAATCGATTTTATCTTAACTAGAAGACCGATCACTGGCCTTTCATTATCAAGTCCACCGATTTTCGAAAAGCCAAAATAAATCACTTAGTTTCTCTTGAAAACAATAGAGCCGGGTAGTCAGGAATTTGGGGCACCCATCTTTGAACACAATGACGATTTATAACTTAAACCACCTACTTTGTTAAGCAATTGTTTTCTTTGTTTTACTATCTTGTGGAGAGCAGAGATGGATAAGCTGGCGCAGAATTTTTATGGTTCCGTAGCCAAATGGCAAAAAACGGAACCCTTATGGATTCGTCATGTCTGTCTGTTCGTCCGTATGTGCCAGCCACTTTTTTCCGAAACTATAAGAACTATGCTGTTGAAACTTGGTAAGTAGATGTATTCTGTAAACCGCATTAAGATTTTCACAGAAAAATAGAAAAAAACAATAAATTTTGGGATTTTCAATTTTTTTTTTCATCAAACCCATACGTGTATCTATGGATAGGTCTTCATAAATGATATTGAGGCTACTAATATTGTTATTTTCTAAACTGAATAGTTTGTGCGAGAGACACTTCCAAAGTAGTAAAATGTGTGTGTCCCCTGTAACTTCTAAAATAAGAGAATGATAAAACTAAAAAATATATGATTACATTACCATGTAAACTTCCACAGAAAATTGGTTTGAGCGAGATCTAGTAAGTAGTTTTTTTTAATAAGTCATAAATCGTAAACCGCAATTTAACTAGTACGGAACCCTTCGTGCGCAAGTCCGACTCGCACTTGGCCGGTTTTTTAGCACTAGGTCAGTTTGTTTTGGACCGGCTTAAATTCTTGCTCTTGTTATTTCGTAAATTTTAAGTAGGTCTTTATTATACTGAAATAGTCAATGCACACCTGTGATTGGCACAATAACTAGGAATCTATGAACGTATAAGCAACAGGACATTAAGACTTTAGAAGCCTAAGCCACAAATGTTAGTAACCAAACCATTACTATACTCTGATTTTTAATTTCGTAGACTAACTGACATTTGGGGGGTTGTCACTTTATTGTAACATAAAAAAAAAAAAAAACACCCGACTGCTTAAAAAGCGAACTAAAAAGACGTAAACAAGAAGAAATTCATGCTGTGCAGGCGGAGGACACATCTGGTTTTGGTCAGCCAGCTCGTGAATATGTATCCTCCGACTTTTGATTTTTTGAATTAACTTTTTTTATTTACAACTTTTTAGTTTTTTTTTTTAATTAGGTACATTTAAACATATAAGTGTTATATATTTTTGAAATCACCTCTTAAAACCTTTTATTTTGATACCCCACACGATGGGTATGGAAGGAAAAAAAAATCCACCCCTACAAAATGGCGCCCCAACCAGCCAACGCGTTTGGTCTCTAGAACGCCACATAGGAACAAACATACTACATACTTACATACATACATACATAGACTGATAAACACATTACCTTCCTTCGGCAGTCAAGTAAATAGTGTCGTAGCCTAACTAGCCTGAGTGATCGAAAATCGAAGCAGATCGAAAATTTAACTATTTCATGGCAAAAAAAATACATTTGTTAAGAATCTTGCGGACATAATATAGTTTCTACTTATTTATGTCAGACTTCAATTTATCGCGCGCATTTATTTTATTGTTGATTTCATATTAAACACAATAAAAATGGGTCACATCGTTATACCTAAAAACTGGGATCTAAAACTAGGATCCAACGAAAATAAATCTAAAAGTTCAAGTACTATATGTATGAATACTGTTATATTTAAATAAATTACGGTTACATTCCAAAAACATGTCAAATCGATTCGATGAATCACTTATGATTGAGCCTTACACAATACTATACTCTGTGCTTGCAACATAAAAAAAATAAGGTCATTGGCAGCTGTCACTTCAGTCTACGAAATTAAAAATCACAGTTTAGGTAATGTTCAAACAGCTCAAATTCTGTGTAACTTGACTGTTCCTTTTGGAAACCTGAGTTCATGGTAATCCCCCCGAATCCCGATAAAGGTACGGCAATTGAAAAAAGATGGCGAATTCCCGATATCTCATAATTACGGAGCGTCGAATGTTGACGTTAAGATAGGTATTTCGGTGTTGCCGGCTTTTGCAAGGGTTATCAGTTAACAAATGAACTTGTTTTTTTATGCGAAACAAGTCTGATAATATCGGCAGTATATTGCATAATTACGATGTTATTTTGTACTTACAAGCGTACGCTATCATGCTTGTCGTGAAAGAAAAAAAACCGGCCAAGTCGAGTCGGACTCGCGCACGAAGGGTTCCGTACCATTATCGCAAAAAACGGCAAAAAAACACGTTTGTTGTATGGGAGCCCCACTTAAATATTTATTTCAGTCTGTTTTTAGTATTTGTTGTTATAGCGGGAAAAGAAATACATCATCTGTAAAAATTTCAACTGTCTAGCTATCACGGTTCATGAGATAAAGCCTGGTGCGAACAGACAGACGGACCGCGGAGTCTTAGTAACAGGTTCCCGTTTTTACCCATTGGGTACGGAACACTAAAAAGTAACTTAGGAGCGAATAATTTGTACTTTTTATACTCGCCGATGTTGTTGCGACTTTAAAATGAGCTGCTCATTTTTATTGTCCATATTATAGTTAATATTCTAATTCGAGAACAGTGTGCTTATTCCGAGATTATATCCGTGTACAAGTGCAAACGTACGTTCATGTCGCGGCCAGACGCAGAACGGACTGAGTTGACTCAAGCTAGTCAGCTTGTGTTTCAGTATATTATTGCTCGTCAATTTCTATACAAAAAAAAGAGATTTCTTCTCGCTGTCACCAGAAGTCACTTATCCAGTTTTAATACAAATTGATGTTTACGTTAACGCAATCCAGCGTCAGACAAAACTCAAACTAGGCCCACTGGTCAGACAGTCAGTCGCTCTATGTAAAATACTGGTACTAAGACCACTGGTTAGACAGGAAATCAACACCAATAAACTAACTTAACAACTGGGCAGATTGATTATACCTCCTTGGATATTCGAGAGCTGAAGCTACTGACTTGTGTCCAGGCACTTTTTTTCAATTGATATTACAAACAAGAAGCTCGTAAACGCCTCTGTATTATATTAATAATGCCAATGTCAGGTGTCGCAATCTATTGCCGATGTATTTATCGACCATTGTAAGGTCTTTAAACCTACCTCAGTCTTGGCATAAGTAACAGAATCGTTACAATTGGCTGGCAATGGTTGTAATTCCTTATTGTTGGGAAAATACAATATTTCCTTTAAATCGTGTGTAAAATTCTACAACAACAGGAAAGGACGTATCGAATTGTATCGTAAAAGATGCCTTTGTTACGAAATAGAAGATCCAGCGAAAGAACAAATCGGATAGCTACAGGTTACAATGTTATTGATAGAATTATTAAGTCGAGCAAACAAAGGCACAGCCGTACCACCCTTTTCTAGAAGCCATTCAGGACATTTTCGAACCCCCTGTAACTTTCCTTGTGAATCTAGAAGCCTGAATTTTCAGTGACTAAAAAAACATAATATAACTAGGTACAATCCCGAATTACATTAAATTTGATTTTGGTGTTTAGGAATTCAAAATTGGTGCAAGTCAAAATTCCCTAATTGCGTCACTGACAAGCAAACAAATTAACCGACTTGGTTTCACATTAGAAGAACACATTAATATCGACACTTTATGAATAAAAAAAACTTTTTGCAAAAAAATATTACCGACTTCCAAATACAAAACTACAAAGTGAAAAATAACTTAATTTTTTGAAGTCGGTGTCTTTCGTAGGTACCATTTTTTTGCGTTATGGACACCGACTTAAAAATTAAGTGTTTTTCACTTTGTAGTTTTGTATTTGGAAGTCGGTAATATTTTTTTGCAAAAAGTTTTTTTTATTTTTCACTTTTTAGTTGTACGTACCTAATAGGCAAGTTAGTAAGGGAACTATTTCGCCAGAATAGATTTCATGAAACTTGAACATAACCGGTGAAATGAGAGGTCTGCTTACCCCTTAAGAGCGAACTGGCGTGATGTTATGTTATGAAATGTTATAAACAACAAACAGACATGCGATTGCAGCAATCCCGAGAGATTTGCCGTTATTTATTGAAGAGTTCTGTTGTATATCTCCGAAGTTCTTCATCAGATCTTCACCAAATTAAAATGGGACCAATTTCGGAACATACTTTTTCAAACAAAAAAAGAATTTTCAAAATCGGTCCACAATTGACGGAGTAATCGGTGAACATAAACAAAAAAAATAAAAATAAAAAATAAAAACAAAACAAACTTGAAGTCGAACATAGAACCTCCTCCTTTTTGGTAAGTCGGTTAAAAAGTAAAACCAATTCGGTTAACGAGTTTGCTTGTAACCTAATTAATAAGGCACCTACTGAATAAAAATCCGATTTGGTTTTACATTCGATCTCCTTTTTGCGGTAGAAGGTTTATCGAAGCTTGAGAAAAAATACTAAGAACGCATGAGACGACAGAAGCCAATTTAAATTGCTTTGCAAGAGACCAAACGAACGAAACAAAAAAGACGCATGGTTCATTGGTGCAAGATTCAAAATTCTTAATGCTAATAGGTTCTCTGCTCTACTTTCGTTAAAAGTAATAATGAACCTAATGCAATAAATGAGACACAATATACCCCTTTAGGCAAAACAAGAACAACTCAGACTAATAATAAAGATCTTCTTGCAACTTATCCATCATTACGTCAAGATAATGCCCCTGATCTTCCTCGGAAACCATCTTCGACCAGTTTTAACTTTCTAACGGCTACTGCGGTTCCTACAACCAATATAAGCCGTTACAGCTATTGTTTTAAGAGTGAGAGTGGCTTTTGGTGCGGTTTGAGAGTTGAGACTACAGGGTCTTGATTTATCTGCGTGTAGACAATTGTGTGATGACATCATGGTTCATGGCTCGTCTAGACTCTAAGGTTTGCAAGTTTTAACGTGTCCATTATTTAGGGCTGCAAATAAAGAGGTACCTGAAGTTCCTTGGGACATTTTATGGGAAAACTTTTTAAGGCGCTACCCCGAGCAAAACGCCGCGCTAGCCGTTTTACGTGCAGTTTTTAGGAGCTATCTACCCGTTATTTAAAATGAAATATCAACTAATAAAAATACATTAAATTGCTACATATTATTGTTTCCAAAATTGTAGATTTCTTTTTTTTTAAAGTGTAGTATATGTTTCACTAATCTCCTTCCAACAAAATCATTAAAAATGAGAAATAATGATTGATAGCATGCATCTCCTCGTAAAGTGTTCATTAATAATTTTTTGTACTAACACTAATGGATAGACAATTTGATAACGAACATTTTGTAAGTTTTACTTTTTTCAAAAGACTAATACTCGATTTTATAAAGATTTTATTCTAAAATCTGGGCGTATTCACTACTGTAATTCACGCGCCATCAGTGCCGCTAGGCCAAATAATTCTCATATCTCATGCTGATTTTTTGTTCAGGGTATGGCCTTAAATGTGTCCATAATATTTTCGGCATAAGGAGATAGAGGCCTAAAGATCCTTGGACGTTTTATGGCCATACTTCCTCCTAAGTGTCCATTTCAGATAAGCCGTAAAGGTAACTTTTGGATATAATACTCGTAGCTAACGCAAAGGGAATGGAATTCGGATGATGACAGATAGCCACAACTTTGAAGTGTCTCAGCGTCTTAGTTGATAAGTTTTTAAAAGGGTTTTTTTTGCAAATATATCTATTTGAAAGAGTACCTACTTTGCTGTATTGCAAGAAAGTCAATGGGCCAAAACTAAACTTATAGACAGTTACTTTCCCATTGAAAACTTCAACAATAAGAAACATCCTCCAATTGGGTGGAATTAATACACTTCATTGAGGTTTTTAGGGTTCCGTACCCAAAGGGGAAAAACGGGTCCCTATTACTAAGACTCCGCGGTCCGTTTGTCTGTCACCAGGCTGTATATCATGAACCGTGATAGCTAGACAGTTGAAATTTTCACAGATGATGTATTTCTGTAGCCGCTATAACAACAAATACTAAAAACACAATAAAATAAATATTTAAGTGGGGCTCCCATACAACAATAGTGTTTTTTTTTGCCATTTTTAGCGATAATTCATACAAATGTTTTTTTTCCGTACGGGAATCGGACCCGCGACATGCAGCGCAGCAGCCAATAGCTTAGCCACTGCGCCAACAGCGTCCTCAAATAATTCTACAACACCAAAATTCAAATAACGTTCTAATAAAATAGAACATTATTTCAAACCAGAAGCACAATAAATTCCTCAAGACCTAAAATCGATACCGATGAAGGCATGAAGGAAATCGCTAAAACAATTTGTTTGAACGCCATTCCGTCTACGAACGTGACTGGTTTACATTAAAATGTATGCTAAACTACGTAAAATCTATATTGGTTGAATGTATGGTTTTTCTAATGGTTTTTTTTTTTTGTATGTTTTGGGGCAATGTGTTTGTGGATTGATTAATTAGGTAGGTAGTCTTAAAGGTGGTAAAGTTTTTGCCAATCTAAGTAGTCTCATTTGACAGCTGTAAAAATACTTAATAATAATTATATTTGATGCTTACGAATTATACTCTTTTTTACCCGACTGCCGAAGGAGGGTAATGTGTTTATCAGTCTATGTATGTATGTATGTATGTTTGTTCCTATGTGGCGTACCAGAAACCAAACGCGTTGGCCGAATTCGATGATACGTACGTCAATCGATGCGTCTTAACCCTGCGAGTGTCACTGGCTACATTAAAATAGAAAAATGGCGGATTTTGGGCGCCATATTGTGGGGCCCCAATTTTTTTTCCATTCAATCCCATCGTGTGGGATATCAAATTAAAGGGTTTTAAGAGGCTATTTTAAAAATATATAACATATATATGTTTAAATGTACCTTGTTCGAATAGTGTTAACTAAAAAGTGTTAAATAAAAAAATCAAAAAACCCGACTGCTTAAAAAGCGAACTAAAAAGACGTAAACAGGATAAAAATCAAGCTGTGCAGTCGGAGGGTGTCTTGTTTTCTTTTTTTTTTGTAGTGTATGGGTAACATTGTAATTAATTAGGATAATGAATTTGATTTTTAAATTTCTTACGTAAAAAGTTATCGCGGCATGTAAAATGAGAAACGTCATCGGACTTCTTAGATTGTCACAAAAAAAAAAATACAAAATTGAATGTCCTGATTACAAAACATCAGATTTCCTTGAAGCAGCTAATTACACATCATTTAAAGAACGTTGGAAGGCTATGGGGAGGCATTTTGCCAGTAGTGGGTTAGTATAAGATTATTTAACCAACTAATCAGGCTATGCGTCAACATCGGAGGACCGAGCAACTCTGTAGATTCCACAGAGTTGTTCAATAGTTGAAGTTCCTATCTTCTAGTGTAGTGTTCGCTTGGATTTGGAACCTTAGCTCTTTAAACCCTCATCTCCAAAGCTGACGAAAGATAAGGAACAATGCATGAATCTGCCTAGTCTTTTTACCCGACTGCCGAAGGAGGATAATGTGTTTATCAGTCTATGAATGCATGTAAATATGTATGTTTTGGGCGCCATATTGTGTAGGACAAAAAAAATTTTCGTCTAAACCTATCGTGTGGGGTATCAAAATAAAGGGTTTTAAGAGGTGATTTCAAAAACATATAAAAAAAAAAAAAAAAACGTTATAAAATAAAAAAGTTCTTTCAAAAAAACAAAAACACGGCTGCTTAAAAAGCTAACTAAAAAGACGTAAACAAGAAGAAAATCATGCTTGCAGTCGGAGGATACGTATTCGCGAGCTTGCTGACCAAAACCAGATGTATCCTCCGACTGCGCAGCATGATTTTTTGAATTAACTTTTTTTTCTCAACTGTGTTGGGATTGCCAGTATAACCAGATGCAGCAAAGTATTTTACATAAAACGAAAATCGAACCGACCTCCACAGACCACAACCCAATAACTGGATAACACAATACCCAAAAGACAACACAATAACACTGATTCCACATCACATATCAATAAAACTGATTCATCCAATTCAATCTCGACGCGTCCAATGCGTTTTTCTCACAACAACACTAATGGAGCAGTGTTCAATTGAGACCGTTTTGATATCTTAAACATGTGTGAAACTAGGCCGCCACTGCAGGATGCGTTGGAACCCAATTCTGTTAATAAATAGACTCGTGGCGAAGTAGGAAGATGAAGTGGCTAAGATCTGAAACTAGGAAATGGACAAGAATGAGGGCTTGTGAAAAATATTGCACTTTTGGGTCCATTTTGTAAACAGCCAGTTTTAATTTTTCGCTCTTCCAAATTTGAACAGTGTGAATTTGCGATCAATCAATCTGCCTACCCTTTTTTCCATTTATGTTGGGGTCGGCTTCCAGTCTAACCGGATTCAGCTGAGTACCAGTTTTTACATGGAGCGACAGCCTATCTGACCTCCAGAACCCAGTAACTGGGTAACACGGTACCCTTTGGCTAGACTGGTGTCAGATCTCAAGCTTCTGACTACTCGTAACGACTGTCAAAGATCTTCAAATGACAGCCGGGACCAACGGCTTAACGTGCTTTCCGAGGCACGGAGGAAACTCGGTATGTTGAAATGGTCACCCATCCATGGACCAACCTCGTCAAGCGAATTTGCGATGATTAACATTAAAACCAAATGAGTTCCCTTTTGAATTGTGTGCGGTTCCTTGAGTGAGGTTTAAAGTTAACTTTGAAGACTATCAAATGAAAGGGGCTCATAATATTTCGAAGAAGATTGAAGGTCATAGATAGGCCATTGCGGTTAGATCCTGGTTGATTGGAGTTGGAGCTCAGCAGCTGGCGAAGTTAGGCTGTGAATGTTGATGAGCGATATCTTGTTAGAATCCCTGATGAATCTGCAAACTGTACATGGGTTGCAGACAGCGTTAAATGCTTTTACTGTCTGGGCGACAATAGAGATATTTGGAAGAAAACATACCGAGTAGGCTACAAAATCAATGAACTGTGATAATGGGAGGAGAATGCTGAAAAGCTTTGAGCTAGCGCAAGATAATAAAAACTCGAACTCAGCGGACCGGAGTAAAATACTTGTGAACTGAGAAAGAGTTTCAGTATTTGCCTTCCACTGCCAGAGGACTTTGTGGAGCTTGCGACGCCATGACTCAGCGGAACCATTTTAAATCACTCAATCCGCTCCGCTTATTCGCTCGCGGTGGAAGTGCTCGTATGAAAATTTGTGTTGCGAGTCGAGCAGAACTCAGAACCCGCTCGAATCTTCGAACAGTTTCTTTGTGACTCCTTGAATTCGTTTAGTCCACTCCGCTCACTCTTATTCAGTGGCTTCTATGCAGCTTTTATGCAGTTCGCCATTGCGAGTTAAATGGACTCCGTACGGAGCCCGTTCCGCTCGCATTGGAAGGCGGGCATAAGATAGGTAGATAAATAAAATACTCTTTTCTCAAACATGCATGGAAATATTGTCATTATTTTAGAAAAAAAAACACGCGAAGTACCGAATTTACGGACAAAGAAAATGAAACCAATTGCTGGAACGTTTTTTGAATTTGGAACATTACAACACTCCAGCAATGTTGAACAAATCCATTGCAGAAGCGTTTTTTGAATTTGGAACATTACGATGCTCCAGCAATGTTGTTGTAAATATTAATATTAATTAAATTTAATGTATAATATAAAAGTATGTTTTATTTCCCAGCATTCTTTTGAGAAAAGCACTATATATGCCTCGGCGGAAATGGAAACTACGGCTCGGTCTTCAAACACATACTCGACCTGCAATTGCCTATTGCCCGGCCTTTGCAATAATGTACTATTTATACTTACACATTAAAAGATCGAGTGCAAATCGCTGTGCGCATATAGGTCTATGGAAATATTAACGCCTATGTAGGTACATAGGAGTTAATATTTCCATATTAACTCCTATCTCTCACTATCATTTACCGTGTGGAATGATAAAGTAACTACACAACATGTTGATGATTTTCATTTTAAATAAACGAATATTTTACATACGTTTAATATTCAATCATTAACTATCGTAGGTACCTTGTATAAGCCGAGTAATTAAAATATTATACAGATTGTATTTAAACGGCGATTTACAGAGTTAATTCATGTAAATTGCCGTATTTTGTTTAGTATTTTATTTAAAATGGGGACGTTAACATTACTGGAATTGTGCTATGTATCTATTTCGAAGATATATGGCACCTAGTGACTAGTTGATGATGAAAAGTTGGATAGATTTATTTGAATTGAATACCTGATTTATGTTCCACATGTTAAGTGACATAGGCTACGTCTTCGAGTAAATTTCGGCAGGCGGTGGTGGAACTTTGGACCGGAGCCGATGGAGGCAGAACACGATCTTTAGAAATGAGGAACCGATTGAACAAGAAGAAGATTCAATTGAAAGCCAGAAAATTCGGCAACCAAGCAGTGTCTTACAATAATTGGCTTCAGCTAGCAGTGGTCAAGGTTTTTAGTAGAATAATAACGTAATATAACTATTGAAAGCCTGCTACGATCCTTCATACTCATCATCACTTCAAACATCGTGCGTGTTTTACACGCCCGCCAGTTATGTGTACTGCGCACCTAGAATTTCTGAAGAACTTCACCAATAATATCCGTGTATGTCCTTGTAGAGCCGGCGGGAGTAATTTTTGTTTATCACAACTTTTTAGTTCTTCAAAATTTATTTTTATTTTAGTGGGTTTGCTCTTGACTCTAGTCTAGGTCAGAGGTGACAGAGAGAGAGTAGACGTTGGAGTGAGCTTACGCAGAAGAAGCCTGCTCACTCTAAATTTGAAGAGATTCGGACGCATTATTCATTTAATTAGGATCAAAGGGCAAGAAATTCTTGTTATTTGGTCCTCTAGTCCTTCGCTTGAAGGGAAACTTTTAAAAATCTTAACACATACGGTCATGCAAATATTTTCAATAAGAATAAGCAAAGTCCGTTGTACTTTTTCCTTGACTAACTATAAATTAGCAATGGTAATCATTGTCACGAACACACTAAGACATTCAAGTCGGAAACTAAAGAAAGTGACGGGTCGCATGTTTTTAATTTGTAATTGGTTTGTAGGTAGGTACGATAGGCACTCGGCATATCCGGGGAGTCGGTAGTTTTAATTACTTTTTGATGATTTTAAAGTTTTGGGGAATTGTAGCCCAAAATCGGCCCTCTACATATAGGAACGAAAATGTATGATGGTCAGAAGTTAGGGCAATTGCTTCTTGAGCGGCTGCTGTCGGGTTTACGGATTCCAGTTCAAACCTCGTAAGTACAGGTTATGGATTAAGACAGTGACTGAATGGCGTACAAGGATTGGAGTGTTGGTCGACCAGCGGAGAGGTTGATGATTGCTAAACGGTGGTCGAAGCGGGCTGTTGATGAAGATGACAATGAAGTGTCCGTACGAGTAGTTTAGATATTGAATAAAATAGATCTTTTTGTCTGAGATAGGGCAAATCCGGATATCCAATTTATCCGGATATCGGTACGAATTTTATATCCGGATATAACAAGTTTGTCTATTCAGATAATACGGATAGTTACTTGTTGTGTTATTGCATGTTTTTTATTATATCAGAATAAGTAAAATATCACATTTTATGTATACATAGTAAAAGTATTTACACAATCCTGCAGTTTATTACGCAGAATGTTCATGTGATGTATTCGGAAAATCATCAAATAACACAATTACTAGATTCATCATAAAAATAAATAAGTAGTATTTTCACCCAGAGCCCGCGAGCACGACGTTGGTTGACGAAATCGATGATGATGATGACGTAGAACTTATTTTTTACCAGCAGCAGAATGCAGCTGACAAATCACTAACTTTTACAGAGCAAATAAGTAAAGAGATCGAAAGGACGTTGTCAAATACACCATCGACATCCACTGCTACTGCAGTACCAGCTGACAATGAAGAATTAGAAACGATTTGCAAATGGCACTGTTTGATAGCGGGGGACAGGAAAACATTAATCTTAGTCAAGAATATATGAAAAATAATAATTTCAAGTTTATTATTCATTCGTGAATTAAGTATAATTAATTAATTACTTAATTGATTGAAGAAATTTTTATAATACAAATGTTGATTGGAGACAAATTTATTTTATTTAACTTTTTGACAGTAAAACCCTAAATATGCTTAGTATCCGGATATCCGCATATATCCGGATAGTATTTTGGTAGTATCTGAAATATCCGGATAACAAAATGGGCCGGATAATTGCATGCCCTACTGAGAGTAGCACTTTGATGCACATTTCTTCTCTACTAGAAAATGTTTTGGCGAAGGATGGCCTACGACGACGACATATGGCTCTGAGACGTGGTCGCTTACAATGGGTCTCGTCAGTAAGCTTACAGTCACTCAAAGGGCAATGGAGAGGGCTATGCTCGGAGTTTCCTTGCGTGATCGAATCAGAAATGTAGAGATCCGCAAGAGGGTTACCGACATAGCCCGAAGAATTGCCAAACTTAAGTGGCAGTGGGCAGGGCACATTGCTCGCTGCGTTGGAAGGCCTCCCACCAGGTGGACCGATGACCTGGTGAAGGTTGCGCGGATTCGCTGGTTACGAGATGCACGGGACCGGTCAATGTGGCGACGCTTGGGGGAGAACTATATCCAGCAGTGGACGTCTTTCGGCTAATATGAAGGCTGGCCTAGTATGCATCATTACTTCAGATAGTCGCAATAGGTATTTTTTTTTAAATATTTATTTATAAATAAATAATTAACTTCCAGGTACTTTACTATTAGAAACTGTGCAGATAACCGAGGTGCACTTACGGAATTGAAATGGACGGTTGTATAATCTTAGTACCACGGCATTCATGTAGAAAGCGGTATTTGTTCGTACCCTAAGGACATACTAGTAAATGTCGTGTTTTCATGACATGCATGGTGTATTAGAGCCATAGATATAATAAATTAGAGCCATTAAAACGATATAAAATTGTAGTGTTATTGGTGTGAGTCTATCTGGCAGGCCCTAACGAGATTTATCAACAGATAATAACTTTTTATAAAGACATTATTTTGTACCTTAATAAAATAAATAAAATATATTTTGTACCTCGACAGTTTTTGATTGAATGACGTTTTTATGAATTGTCTAGCTAGCGGGACCCTTAAGATTATTTTCATTATTATTATACTTTGAGATCGCCCAATAGTGTTCGGAGTAAGAAACTATTATGTACCTTATAAATCCAAAATTTCGACTTTCTGTGAGATAAACTTCAGAATATCTTCTGAAGTACAGCTCACAGAAAGTCGAAATTTTGGATTTGTGAGGTACATAATAGGATCAAGCTCCTAACACTATTGTATGATATAAAAAAGTAGTATATTAAAAAGGGCCCGTGGCTGGTTTATTTAAATAACAAATATCTTCTGAAGAAAGAAAGAAAGTCGAAATTTTGGATGGTGCATAATAGTTTCTAACTCCGAGCACTATTGGGCGTTCTGAAAGTATAATAACAACAAAAATAATCATAAGGGGCCCGCTAGCTAGACACTTCATAAAAACGTCATTCAATCAAAAACTGTCGAGGTACAAAATATATCGTATTTATTTTCTTTAGGTACAAAATAATGTCTTTATAAAAAGCTATCACCTGTTGATAAATCTCGTTGGGGCCTGCCAGATAGACACGTGTTATTCCTATGTTTTACAGTGTTGCATGTTACCACAGACAGCTGCGACGCGACAATGCAACAACGTATTTGCATAGTCTATGGATTTCTATTGAAATAGACATTTATAAACTCACGCCTTTTTCTCACGGGGGTAGGCAGAAACTACAAGGTTCCATCTGCTACCTTACATAAAAGTACGTAAACGAAGAAAAATAATTATGGTTCCGCGAGATCAAATGCACTTGACAAGTCTACGTGATAGAAGCGAATATTGATCGTTTACCGTGCACACTTGATGCTACCGTCAAGCGGTCTACGGCTTGATCGCAATTCATAGAAATTTTGATAGACGCACTTGATGCGCTTGACGCGTCTTGACAAGTTTTTTTCATTTGCGGCCGCAATAGCGAAGATGGCAGATGTCGTACAGGAGCTAGACGTGGCCCTTACGAGAAGCCGTGATTTTGTCCTATTACTAATTTCTCCCCACAGGGTTTTACCTGTACTATGGAAAGATAAAGATAATTGTTTCTCGTCCGTGCATGAGTCTAAGACAGACCTGTTTTACGTTGTTACGAAAATCTTAAAGTACAAAAGTAGTCCTTGTTTCTTAAGTGATAAGCTACAATTTCCATTGAAGACAGTGTTTCACATACGCCTATTTAAAGTTGAATTCGTTTCGACCACCTTATAGTAAAGGCAAATTTGTCAGATAAAAATGCAGTGTACTCCAAAATCTGGACAGTCAATAAAGTTCTCGTCGTATCCGGATTTGTCTAAGGTTACACCAGATCAGGATATCATCCAAAATATCAACATAAGGAAGCGAAAAAACCCTGAACAGGAAACCCTGGCGGATCTTAAAGAACAACTTATGGAGTCTTTCAAGCAAATGATGAATACTGAGATTAGTGAGATTAAGCAACAAAATAGCCAGATACTTGAGTCAAATTCGCAGATTATTAAACTTCTTGAACAGAATGCTGAAAATTATAAGGAAATAGTTGGGAGGGTACAAAACCTTGAAACTAAATACGAAGCAGAAAGTACACGGGTTACTAATTTGGAATTTCAATTGAATGAATTACAAAGGCAACTTATCAAGAATACTGTTGAAATAAGGAATATTCCACGCGATGATAAAGAAAACGTGTATGAAATAGTCAAGAACATATCATCATTTCAGCCGAAAGACGTCCACTGCTGGACATAGGCCTCCCCCAGGCGTCGCCACATTGACCGATCCCGTGCGTCTCGCATCCAGCGCCTTCCCGCAACCTTAACCAGGTCATCAGTCCACCTAGTGGGAGGCCTTCCAACGTATCGTCTTCCGGTTCGCGGTCGCCATTCCAGAACCTTTCGGCCCCATCGGCCATCCGTTCTGCGAGCAATGTGCCCTGCCCACTGCCACTTAAGTTTGGCAATTCTTCGGGCTATGTCGGTAACTTTGGTTCTCCTGCGGATATCATCATTCCTGACGTGATCACGCAAGGAGATTCCGAGCATAGCCCTCTCCATTGCCCTTTGGGTGACTTTGAGCTTTCTGATAAGGCCCATTGTGAGCGACCACGTCTCGGTCCCATAGGTGATCACTGGCAACACACACTGGTCATAGACTTTTGTCTTGAGACACTGCGGTAAATTGGACGAGAAGATACCACGCAACTTCCCGAACGCCGCCCAGCCGAGTCGGATTCGACGGTTGACCTCTTTCTCGAAATTGGACCTACCCAACTGGACCGTTTGTCCCAGGTAGACATAATCGTCTACAACTTCGAGAGTAGAGTCTCCGACCTTGATAGGAGTGGGTGTTACATGGGCATTCACCATGATCTTGGTTTTGTCCATGTTCATTTTAAGACCCACTCTTTCGGAAGCTCTACTGAGGTCATCGAGCATTTTACTGAGGCTCTCCATGGTCTCAGCCATGACCACTATGTCGTCGGCAAACCGAAGGTGAGTAATGTACTCGCCATTAACGTTGATGCCCAGCCCCCTCCAGTCCAGAACCTTGAAGACAGAAGAACATATACAATACTATAAATTTACCGCCTATTGATTCAACAACAAATATATACAGAAGAGGTAAATTTGATGGTCCAATCGTTGTCGAGTACAAAGAAGCCAAAAAGAAAGAAACAATTATTAAGGCTGCTAAAAAGTATAACTCCGAGAACAAGGAAAGACCACTGAATACAGAATTGTTGGGGTTTAGTGGCATATTTTCGCGAGTTTACGTATCTGAAGCACTAACGCCATTGTCAAAAAAGATGTTGGCAGCAGCTCGAGAACTAGTGAAGAATGGAATTTACAAGTACTGCTGGGTATCCCGAGGAAATATCTTACTTCGCAAGGAAGAGGGCCAGTCTGCCATAGTCATTAAAACCCTGAATCAAATCAAAGATTTAGCAAAACAATGACTATATAATGGCATCTTCTCCATCAAATTACGGTATTGTTCAGCGTTATTTTTGTCAGTTGTTCTTCCACATTACTATGCCTATTTTACTTTTTTTAGATTAAACCTAGATTATGATGTCACACACCATGTTATTGCAAATATTGTTATTTTTTATTACCGGTTTCTTATATATATATACATTACTACCGTGATGTTTATTGTTTATGCATATATTTTATACTGTTTTTATTCATATATCACATTACTATATTATTATATTATAATTATATGCTCCATGTCCGTTGATAAACTAGTGTTGTATCTACTACTTCTGTCGCAAACACCAGAAACTATATCCCTCAGCCAAAATTATTGTATCCTGAATATATATATTATAAACAATGTGTAACAATATAGAAGATGTGATCGCTGATGTTGATAATAATATCAACGCTGGTGATTCATTTTTGGTTGGGGATCCGGAGTCATTTTTGCAATATAGACTTAATATTGAACCATCTCTTAAAATAATTGTACAGAACATTCGAAGTATACATAAAAATTTTGAGAATTTTAAACTTTTTATGACGAGGAGTAATATAGACTACGACATTATTATTCTGACTGAGTGTTGGTTACAGAATTCAGACTTTATTCCAGGAATAGAACAATACGATTCTTACCACACTCGGAAACATATCAATCAGAGTAGTGGTGTGGTTGTATATGCAAAAAGTAATTAGGCAAATGTTGTAGTGTATGAACCCAATATTGCAGATGCTGATTGTTTAGTGGTTGAAATAGATAAAACAAACGCCTTTATTTGTTTGTATAGATCACCATCTTTTATCTCATTATCTAATTTTCTTTGTTCTTTAGACGAACTTTTAATTACACTGAAACACATACCCAATGTGTATTTAACAGGTGACATCAATATTGATATTGGTACCAATAACGATGAATCAAAATCTGATGAGTATTTGGATCTGCTTGCAACCCATTGTCTCTTACCTAGTCATTCTCTTCCTACTCGTTTTAACAAATGTATTGATCACTGTTTTGTTAAGTCTAATTCTAAAATGTTGACTGTGATTTGTAAGTCATCTGTTACTGATCATAGCTGCTTATATTTGAATATATCTTTATCGCAACAAAGTACTATTTACAAAACACATAAAAATACATTAAAAAAACTTAATTATGATATGACTAACACCCTAATTAATGAAATTGATTTTTCAAGTATAACATCTTTGGGCGACCCTAATAAGGCTACTGAAATGTTTATTAAAATGATATCTGAAATAATTGTGAAAAGCACTCAAATAACGGAAATACCAAACAGACAACAAACTCGTCAACAATGGATAACACCCGGATTATTACGTTGTATGAGATTTAGAGACACATTACATAAAAGACACTTAAAATCACCAAATGACATAGAACTAAAAACTACCTATAAACGTTATCGTAATCATTGTAACAATATTCTACATAAATTAAAAAATGAACACGATAAACGTAACTTATATGATAGTAAAAATGACATAAAAAAGACTTGGAACGTTATAAAACGTGTATGTAATTTGAATGTGTTTGATAAATCTGGAACACCATATGAGTTGTTAAATATTAAGTCGACACCGCAGGAATCAATTGATTATGCTAATAACTTTTTCGTTAATGTGGGTGCTAAACTCTCAAACAGCATTTTACAGAAATTAAAAATTACTGAAGATGATATAGTCAAGGATTTTAAGTATAATCACACTCCATTGAACTCATTCATGCTTTTGGGAACAGATGAACTAGAGGTAAACAAAATAGTTATGTCACTGAAAAATACTAACACTACTGGTTGGGATGGCATATCATCACTATTTATAAAAAAATATATTAATATACTAAAAACACCACTAACGTATTTACTAAATTTGTGTTTGTCTTCTGGCAGGTTCCCAAACGTACTGAAGGACTCCATTGTTGTGCCTATATTCAAATCAGGGGAGAGAGACAGTGTCACTAACTATCGTCCGATTTCACTACTGCCTACTTTGGGCAAAATTTTAGAAAAAGTAATGAACCATAGATTGGTAAATTATTTAGAGAAAAATAATATTTTGTCCAAAAATCAATATGGTTTTAGAAAAAACAAATCAACTGTGGATGCTGTGGAGGAATTGGTTACCAATATAGCTGGGAATCTTGATTGCAAAAAGAAATGCATAGGAGTATTTTTAGATTTAGCCAAGGCTTTTGACACTGTCTCAATTTCTTTACTGATTCGTAAGTTAGAGTATATAGGCATCAGGGGGATGCCACTGGAACTTTTTAAAGATTATCTTAGTAACAGGACACAAACATTAAAAATCGGAGATATAACTAGTTCAAAATTAAAGATAGATTTTGGAGTACCTCAAGGATCGGTGCTTGGGCCTACCTTGTTCCTAATTTATGTTAATAATTTATGCGATACTGAAATACCTGAATCAAAAGTAATTACATTTGCTGACGATACGGTGATTTTATTTCAACATTCAACATGGGCACAAGTCAAAACATCAGCTGAGAATGGACTCCGAAAAATTATAAATTGGCTTGACTGCAATTTACTCACGTTAAATTTAAATAAAACCAAATATATAACTTTTAGCATCAAAAACAATCTGCAGCCCCCTTCTGATTTCCTATTGAGAGCACACTCTTCTGATTGTTCTCTTCTTATTGAAGATTGCGATTGCCATATTTTATCTGCAACTAATAGTACTAAATACCTTGGCATTGAAATTGATAAAAATTTGAATTGGAAACCACATATCAGTAATCTTAAATCTAGAATTCGCAAACTAATACCAATTTTCAAAAAAATTAGAAACCTGAGAGACAGAAAGACTAACAGAATGGTTTACCTAGCTTTATGTCAATCAATCGCTACTTACGGTGTCGCCACCTGGGGTGGTGCACGAAAAAGTACTCTTATAAAAATTGAGCGTGCCCTGAGGTGTATTCTAAAAGTTATTAATTTCAAACCCTTTAGATACTCCACGTCGAAATTATATGAGGAGTTTAGGGTCCTCAATATTCGTCAACTTTACATTAAAAGTATTGTTCTGAGACAACATTTCTGCCAAAGACCTAAGATTCAATCCATTAGAAGATCACATGAAGTTTTTAAGGTTCCTTCGTGCAGGACTTCCTTTGCTCAGGGTTTTTCTTACTTCCTGGCCCCGTTACTGTACAATCGCATAAGTAAGGTTACGATCTTAAAAGATTTGACAAGCTATAATTGCGGGAAGGCACTGGATGAGTTTCTGAGTAGTTTAGATTATGAACGGACAGAAAAATTTATACAAATATGCAAGTAAATTGTATGTATTCTTATTATATATATAAACAAAATATACATGCGCATCTTTTTTTTTTTTTTTATACATTAATCCTAATTTACATATGTATATATATATATATATGTATAAGCATACATGTGTGTGTGTTCTATGTATATACTGGTACATATACAGCTGTGTTGATTTCGTTTAAGATTGGTATGCTGTTTGAAAATCCATGTACTACTCGTACTACTGTTTAATATAAGTTTGTTATGAAAGTAGCTTAACTACTGTTAAGTAACATTGTATTTTATTTATAGGCTAAAAATAACATTTAAGGTTTGTAAGTCATGTTGTCTGATAATTTTGCATGTACTACTTGTTTACGCAAAACTCATTAGTCGTTATCGCATCTTTTGTATACTTTTTATGATTATAAACAATGGAGAACTGTCCTTATGACAATTAACTTACAGTTGGTTTTTCTAGAGTGAGAATCCTTACCTTGCCGTAACACAGTCTTTGACTAGCGCGGAAGGTAAAGAATTTTTATCTGTATACCGCCAATTGTTTATCTTTTCTTTATATGGTTCTAACATCAGTAAAATTTTTATTTGGTTTTAAGTTCGAATAAAACCGCATCAATTTAGTGAAAAATGTTTACAAAGTGTTTTTTTTTTTTTTTTTTTTTAGGACTTTATATTAGTTTTGTAAACTTATTACTAGTACTTATTTCGATTAGTGTTTAGTCTTGGGTGGTGGTGTACAATGTAACATTTACTTTTGGAAAAAAATAAATTCTATAAAAGTAAGGAGTATGCGGCCAAAAAAAAAAGTGTCCTACGAATTGAGAACCTGCTTTTTTTGAAGTCGGTTAAAAATAAAAGGTCGATTGCTCCTATAAGGTCGCACGACATTTCATCTAAATAATACCTGATTATTATTATTACGCCTATAATAAGGGTAGGAAAAATAGGAGAATAAATGTCATAAGCTGATAATTTGAGAATTGAGGTAGATAATTAGTGTACAGATCGGTAGGGAACTGTGGCCTGGCGTGCGTACTTGACCGGACTTGAAGGTGCCGTTCAATGGGCATCAAGTCCTCCATCAAGTAAAACTTGTCAAGTGCACTTGATCGTCTCGCGGTCCCTTTATTCCTTTTGCTTCGTTTAATGTCATACACGTGCGCCGTTTATGACTGTATGAGTACTTACTAAGAAACTGTAAAAAAAAAAATAACGTTTCCATAATAACGTATCGAAAACAGTTGTAGAACTGTCGCATCACGCCTTTCTAAGCGAGCCTTTATTATAAATGAAAACAAATCAAAATGAAGTTAAGTTGGTACCTCGTGCCTACCCACATTTTATCACACAATGAAAAACGAAAAAATACTAAGTAGTTACCTATTAGGCTATTATATTAAAAATAAATAACTACTTGGTACATAAATGAATGTAAACAAACATTTTACATTGCTCATTGCAACATTTTGTGATTTATTTACTTATTTACATAATACCTATTAGTATTGTGGTTACATACTAAGTTAAGTATGAATTCATTCATCAAACAAAATAAGAAATAAATGTGCAGCAAAATAAACAAAGTGATTCAGAATTACACAACACATCTACTGAATTATCTATATTAATACCGAACTACCTACAAACTTTAATTTAAATTGAAGTATGGAAAAACAGCATTATAATTAGAATTTTGTTACAGCTTCGCTCCAACAAACTACAAGAATGATGTAACCAAATACTTGTAATTAAAACTAATGGAAAAGAGTGTCCTTGGAGTTTCTTGCACATTCTTCTCCATAGAGACCTAGACGCTGGCGAATGTGCAACTATACTCGGAATTTTAATTCGATTCCAGATTTGACAATTTCAGTGTTGGAATATTTCCGGATCGATTCTTCTCGTTTATAATTTTACTCTCGTAAACTAAGTATATCAGGAAATTAAATATTTCTGAACCGATAATTTAGTTTTGACGATTAATTAACGATCTGAGACTTTTCTTTTATAATTGTGTGTGAAATAAATAAAAAAATGCGATCATGAAGGAACATGACAAATAAAACAGATAGATGTATTATGGTAATAATTTATTTTATATATTGTCGCCGTCATCGCTATCGCTATCGCTGTCACTTTCTGTAACATTTATTATAAATGTGTCTGTGATATTGTCAATTAACCAAAGACCTTATACTTCTTACTACTAGACTGTGTACCAAAATTTTATGATTAGCTAAAATGAAATCTATCATCTTACACCTAGGTTAGCTATTTCCTTATAAGCGGTAGCTAACCAAAAGCGGTCCTGGCGAGAGGCTTTCCGCTGGTAGTGTGTCCTTGTCTGACCTATTGCTAGCACAACTAATCATTGGGTTTGGTAGAAATGGTAGAAAATTTTATATGTTTCTTTTTATGTTATACCAAAACGAACAATTCATAGACTTTGACACTTATATAAATATTTCTAGAAAAGTATATAAATATTTCTACAGTTCCTATATTTAATCAATTCGTTGTATTTTTATAAATTATCATTAATACTGAGTATAAGTAGTACTTTTAAATGTTAGGGCCTGGTAATACTAAACGTAGGGTGGTGGTTTGCGGCTTTTTTGGCGGACTTTATTCGAGTGAAATTCAGCGGCTGTTAATATTATTTTCAAATTAATTCCTAGTGAAATACAATTGGTGTAGTTTTATTTCTCAACTGTCTACTGGAATATATGTGAAATCATAGAGACCCTTTGTCATTAGAGATACCGCCAGAAGACAGCAGGGACATCTAACGCCTCTCAGAGAGATTTTTGTTCCAATCTATATGATGGTCTTGAAGAATGAAACTTGAAGAGACTTGGGATTTGAGGATTATTGAGTCGGGTAGGACTCTCTACGAACTTCAGATAATCCTTGGTACTCCATCGTAAACTGCTCAATTCCTCTTCGAGTTCGGTCATATTTCGTCGGTCCGGAGTGTGCGCGTGTTGTACGTTGCCAGGTCCAGTCGTCGGTATTTGTTGGGGTAGCCGGCAGGATTATTACGTATCTTTTGCAAGAGCAAAACGATAGCGATTTTTGCGCAATAATTGGTCTTCCATACATAAGTTTTAGAGTTTTTGGCGTCTTTTTTTTTAATAACTTCATTTGACAAACAGCGATCGATGTGCAAATGATTGTGTAGGACCTACCGTACCTACACTGCAGGTAATGCCGACTTTTATGACATAAAGCGTTTGATCGCTATTGTTTTGCTCTTGCTAAAAATACGTAAAAAGCCTGCGGATCTCGTCCGGGATTCTTAGCACCCCTTGCCATACCGTAACCTCGACCGCTAACGTAGTCGAGGGTACAGGCTGCCGGGCAATAGGGGCTAGGTTTTATTTGTGCTATTCATGGGGAGTGCTTTGCAGGCGGATTGGCGATCGCAGTATGGTTGTTACAAATGCACAGAGAACGCTGCTGCCCATTCTCTGGTTTTTCCCTTAGTCGCCTCTTACGACACCCACGGGCAAACATGGGATGGTGAAATTCTTTACGCCCGACACCATACGGTTAGTGATGTAGATACCAAAAAATATAAACACTTTTTTTATTATCTATAAATTATGTAGGTTTAGGTAGCGCAGTTAGGTAGCATCAACATATCGGAATACTTAAATTATCGTTTTTACAATCAATTTGTCCCGTGTTCTGTTTGGTCATGGTCACCTCATTAGAAAGAGACACACTACCAAAGGGAGACCTCTCGCTTGGACCGGTTTTTGCGCCATAGTGCACAGTCTAGTAGTAAGAAATACGTATAAGGTCTTTGCAATTAACATATCTAGCCTACTCATGTTTTCCTCTTCTTTGACAACATGGGATACGCATTTAGACCATTCGGTAGCCGTAATTTTTTCACACACTGATTGTTTATCGATTTTTGTGTTCATCACTACACTATTATTATGTGGTATCATTATTTCAAAAAATGACAGTAGCTAATGTCAAATCTGGAATCGAATTAAAATTCCGAGTATAGATTCAACTTTTTTGTTGGACAATTCAAAAGTATCTAGGTAAATAAGATTAAGTTTAAATAAAAATATTTGGATTTTCTCCAGCCATGATAAAAATACTCGTTTACGCGATCTTGCATTATTTTCAGGCGAACGATTATGGAAAAGTGTACATTTTTGCATACATTTTAAATCGTATTTAATTGCGACAGTTTTGTTAGAACGTCCTCCGTATAAGGAAAACTTTCATCACTCATCATTGATATATTCCTTTAAATTAAATGATTTAATTGAGATAAAGTATTTTGATTTGATTTTGATTTTATTACATTTTTCTGGGATAAAAAGTAGCCTAGGAAACTCAGCGATAATGTAGCTTTACGTCCTTGAAGTATTTTCATTGGATCAATACTTTAGGAGATTACCTCTTAGAAACATACAATTCTACCTCTTATCTCTATAATAACATTAACTAGCAAACATAAAAATGTATGAAACAAATATCATCATTTCAGCAGGAAATACTGCTGATCATAAGCCTCCCCTAAGTGTCGCCACATCAATCTGTCCTGTGTACCTAGCATTAAGAGGATTCCGAATAGTGATACATAAATATTAAAAACTAACTAAGTACGCTACATACATAATAAAATGAGAAAGCTACTGAACACATCCTTTCAAAAAAAGAACCCATTCCCACGACAATACAATAAACTGTTCTAAAAAAAGTTGACTATAAAAACAGTCACTTTAAAGCTAACTGTACAATATGACAGATTTTGGCAAGGATGCAGTGTGGGACATAATTATACACCCACCGTAGTGACACTGTATATGGAAAATCTTGTGCAATGAAATCCAAATGCTCTTTGTATGTTCAAATAAAAAAATAGATTTCAACATTTAGTTTGACAAATAAGGATTTTTGAGGTGTGATACTTTTGGTCTTATTTCACATTTGGTTTGCTATTTTGAGAAGAAAATTGAATTTTATGTGTGGGTCAATTTATTTTTGTGATGGTATGCAGTAGCTTATGATAATTTTTGTCTGGAATATTGGTTATTGTTATTAGAGTTTTTATCAGATTGTTTAGTATCCATACTAATTTTATAACTGCGAAAGTAACTGTTTGTTTGTTACCGTTTCACTTAGATGAAAGGAGACAGTATCACAAATGACCCAGAAATCGATATGAACAAACTGTATGTCACACACTCCAAATCCATGAGGTATCAGAGCTATAGGCTGCCAAAGTATGTATGAAAAATCATTATCTACTAAGCATTTTCTTAACACTAGTACCAAAATCAGTCATGCTGTTGAGTTAACACTTTTTACACAGGAGAAGCCGCAGGCAGAAGCTGAGTTTGACAATAAACCACTACGAACTGTAAGTCTCAGTAGGGTCGAACACTAAATCAAGTTCTGATATTATGAATTAGGTACCTACAAAGTTAAGTGAGTAATATTTATACTTTAAGTCACAAATGTCTACAGATTTACACTATATTTACTCTTATAAGATTTGAATACTGTCTGTCTGTAATTAAAGAAAACTTTCTAAAAGCATTTGTTTATTTGTAGTCATATGAAAAAAGTGTTTTATTTACATTTATCACATCAAATTTTGTAAAAACTGGATAAAGTTGCAAGAAATAACTTTTCTTACAAAAATCTTGTTACGAGTTTCAAAACAATTTTAAAACTTTCGAAATGCAATAAGTAACGCAATATTGCTAAAAAGAATAACAAACACGTTCAGATTATTTAAGATTGTAATCACCATAGCAGAAAAGTTAACTTTTAAAAAGAGAATCGAGGTCACCCGCGCCGACAGAGAAAAAAAAAATGCAATGACAACACAAAAAAGGCAAAAACAAGGAATTGGATGTCACACGTTTTATCAATAGCAGATACCGGAAAATCAATAAAAAAAACAATACTAACCTCCAATCGCCAGGATTAATGCGTTAACCGCATAATAATGGTAAAACACGAAAAATTTCACAAAAACAGAAAACCAGAATTTAAAATTCACGAACGATGACTAAACTCAAGCAAATAATTGCAATACAATTACATAAGATATCACAGTTACGCACAACACTTGAACGTTTCTCGTGTTAATTAGTGTACTAATTGTAAACAAAGGACGGCGGCGTTAGAAAAGTTTTTAATTGAAAATAAAACGTAAACAAAACAAACAAGCGAGACGCACCGATTAGTACCGAACTTCGAACTGATTGGAATGAGTGACGTTAGTCTGTTGGGTTGCCATACTCTATTTTTAAACCTACCAAGCAATGTAAAAATAATTCAGTATTTTTTAAATAAAGTAAATTTTGTAATTTCTATAAAATTATGTATATTTATTTAATAAAAAATAAGTTTAACAACATAAAAAGCGACGCTTGAGTCTTAACAATAGCGTTAAATGTTTTATATTGTGACTGTGCTTAAATGTGATAATTATTTTTAATTTTATGAAGTTAAATTGTAATGTTATACGCGTTTAAAAAAATGGATGCTATAAAATAAATTTCTTTATAATCTTTATTTGCCTAGATTTGGTCATTGTTTATTTAACGGTAACACCGACTTGACAGTCAGTTTAGCCAACCTAAGGACAAAATTTATTTCTAAATTCGTCGAAGGAATTTTACTATTCAGCCGATTTTTATTAAAAGTTTAATAAGTTAACTACTACAACAGGGTTTCATATTTATAATCTCAAATCTCTATCAATCTTCAAATAATTAGGTTTCATATTTATAATACTTTCTTAATTAATATAATCCGTTACTGAAATAATTGACAAAATGTGCAGGCTTTATTCAATAGCATAATATAAAGGGGAACCACCGACTTCAAAGTCATTTTTATTGCCTCAATTTATGTTTGTTTGCCTGGGTTGACTGTAAATAAATTTACTTCTGGATAAACTGATTGTTTTCTTTCTGGTTGTATATATTTTACGGATTGAAATCTCTAATACCTTTTTTGATTTGAACACCTGAGTAAATTGTCGTTGTTTTTACCGAACCAAAAATCTTTGATGACAACGCATTTGCGATTGCTTAATGCCGTTGCACAGATCCACCGATACGGATCCGCTGAGGCCGATGACCACTTGTTTGCCGTAGAATATTACTAAAAACAACAAATAAACTTGGTCAGGGTCTTTTGATAAATCTTGATAGTAAGTATTTTGTTGTCTGAATTACACGCGCTTGTGCAATGTGCTACTATAGTTGATAATATTATTATTTACGCCACTAAAGAAATGTTTTCACAATTGTGGGGTTTACCCACATGAGCCTGTTACCAGTGGGAACATGTTCTTAGTAGGCTGATGATGATGATCAATAACAACAAAAAAAAACAACTACCTATCAAAATCCTTTTTCGTAGTACAGACGGTGTTACCTGCCCCAAATTTTCGGCTTACCACATTTTTTGAATAATGCATAGTTATAAATAATAGCCAAACTCTACCCTTGTTTTGAATGTGAAAATGGGCGAGCATGTTATGTGCCGCCATTTCAAATTGGTGCGGATTATAAAAAACTTTATAGTAATTATTTATGCTTTTTTCAACCACTCTGTTTGTAAACAGTTTTTAATAACTCTTTATCCAGTTTCGTTCGGACACTACTTACTTCTTCTTAGTGTTTCGGTGGCACATATAAGAAAAAAAATGTTTTGGCCCAGAATTCAGCCATGGCAACATCATTCGGTGACGCAGTCATTACTTCATTCATAAATAAGGTCGGTCTTCCTTCGCAACCACCAGTGCTGCCAACTTAGCGCTTTTTTTGTTCAATAGCGCGTTCTAGCGCCTAGCGCTAAATCTAGCGCTTTTTGAAACTTTGGACATTCTTTAAAAAAAAGTAATTTCGCAAACTATCAACATCTAAATGACGTGTTGAGGCAAATTTCATCCATAGATAAATATAAATTGTAGTCCAAAACTGATCAAGACCTACCTGACCAACCATATAATTTGGCGGCAGAAGCAATTGTAGTAGAATCAGACGATGCTGAATTAATTTATTTCCTTTATATTATGAAATAATTATATTAACACGTTATTATTTTATTTTATTATCACTAAACAAGTACTAACTGTATTAACTCTTGTATAACACATATTATGATTAATAAAAAAATACCTACGTTTATACGTCCCTGTCTCAAATTATTGGGGGTTTTGCTTAAATTTGGCGCCGAATAAAGCGTTTTTTTTACAGCGACCATTTAGCGCTTTCGAGCGCGTTTTTAAAGAGCTAACAGCGCGTTTTTGCTTAGACGAGTTGGCAGCACTGGCAACCACAGTTCGCAACAAGTACAGGTGACAGACAGGGCATGCTGCGGATTGCTGCGCACTCCGAGAGGTGGACCATGGTCTGCGGAGAGATGCTGCACAAGCACTGAAGACTAGAGAAACTAATAAACAAAGGTGCAAGAGTAGCGAACTCGGATATTTTGGCACCCCGCGGCCCGCTTATGGTACAGCTATCAGGCGTGATTTTCTTTTTCTACAATACTTATATCTGTATGAAATGGTAAAATATGTTGAATATGTTTTAGAGAAGTCGAATGTTATTGTAAAACTAACCTAATCTTAAGAACAAAACTAACCTAAATGTTGATAAATATATTTTTTTGTATATTTAACCGTTTATTGTGCATGTGGTGTTAGCCTATAAGTGATTGTTACACATGCAAATGCATGTCTGTCAATCGCAATGTATTTTTTTATATGTAACAATTGTTTGTTAACCTAATAAATAAATAAAAAGTAGCAGTTATTGCGGAATGGAAGGCAAATGGCTGGCAAGGATCTATAGCTGGTCAGTTTCTAACTCTTTGAGGAGTACAGGTGTTAAGTAATTACCCAGCTGCAAGGAAAGGGTTATGTTTTTCGTGCATATCTTGTATGTATGTAATATTCTATATGTTGCATCAAGGCTGGCCGATAGATGCAAACCATCGGGAAGTTAGGATGTATTCCCTTAGGTTAAGACATCGTGCGTGGGTAGGTCAGTAGGTACAATCGTGCAAAGAAATCACAGAAATTATTCGATACACTGGGTTTATTCAAATATTCACAGTCACTCACAATCTTGCTTACTAATATTACGGATCGACATTAATGCTACGACGTCTTTACTCTGAGGCGGTCAGTACTCAACTGAACTGCCATAATCTGCTGTGTCCGCCACGCAAGCGGTTAGTAAAAGCGCGCCAATGCGTGCTTGCCATTTGTTTTGACGTCCGTACTATTGACTAAACCCGACATATATATCCTCATATATTTCAAACCGCTGGACGGATTTATCTAATTAAGACATCGTTAGATGCGTCTAGACCGCCCGAGTGTTCTTAAAAGAATAGAAAAGAATAAGAATAGAATAGAAAACATTTATTCGATATAGACACAAAAACAACAAAAATCACAAATGATGATAATGATATTGTTTTTATTTGGGACAACATAGGAACCATTTTTGTTAGTTACCTTAGATACTACAACTTACACACTAGGATTAGTAACAAATTTAATAACAGCAGGAACTTAGTGAGTCATGTACTTACGAGGCATCTCATGCGGACAATGATTCCGAAAGAGATGTCTCAGCACAGGAGCTGTCGGGTCCTCAGCCACGACTTTCAGTAAGCTATTGCCACTCCCCCGAGTCCTCCCCACAAGCGATGCCACCTTTTTTCTGATGATAGCATGGAAACCATCTGTACCCGCTTGGGCAAACATCCCCGAGGCACTACAGAAACGAGGGAGTTTCAACATCATCCTGAAAACATTGTTATATTGCACGCGCAAGGCACTTAGCGTCCCCCGCGAGCAGTTGAACCACAGACTTCCCATGTACAGGCCTTGACAATACGCTTTAAATAAGGTTATTTTGACCTGATCGGTACAACGAAAAAATCTGCGCGCCAACATGTTCCCGCGGACCGCCAACGCCCTGCGCTCCCTCTCCACGTCATCATCATCCTTAAGGTCGTCGACAAGTATATGGCCCAGATACTTAAACTTGGTCACCTGCTTTATATTAGCGCCGTTCAAAGTAATTGAAGGTATGGTGTCAGGGCGCTTGCCGGCGGCCCTAAAGACCATGAACTCAGTTTTCCTTACATTATATACAAGACCATGTGATGCGGCGTATTTCTCACAAACGTTCAGCATCTCCCTGATTGACCTTGCAGTCGGGCCCAGCAACACCATATCGTCCGCGTAGCTGATGTTGTTCACACAAACACCCCCCACCCGGCAACCGACACGCATGCCGCTGAGCTCGACCAGGAGGTCATTTACATACAAGTTAAACAGCTTTGGAGAGGACAACCCCCCCTGTCTCACTCCGCAATCCAACCTGTATGACTCTGAGAGGCAATTTGACCACCTAACACAATTAGTCTGATTCGAGTACCAGTATTGAAATATTTTCAACAGTTCCGCCGGCATACCCCTGTCCTCCATCTTTCTCCAAAGCACTTCATACGAAACGAGATCGAAGGCCTTGGAGAGATCCAAAAAACAGGCATATACTCAGTCTTCCGTTCAGTGTAGTATTGGACAGTGTGCTTAAGAACCAAAATCGCGCTTTCAGTTGACAGTCCAGATCTAAAACCGAACTGTGCGTCATGTATGTTTACATACTTATCCAGACAAGACTCAAGCACACTATCCAACAGTTTTGCTACAGTTGTCGCGAGAGAGATCGGGCGATAATTTCCCTTGTCCGATATGTCTCCTGTCCTGTTCCTCACTATGGGCACCACTGTAGTTTTCATCAAATCATCCGGTAAGTATGAATGACTTATGCACATATTGAAGAACATGGACAGAACCCTCGGCACGTGTACGCCAGCATGTTTTAAGTGCTCAATACTGAGCCCATCGTGGCCAGGAGATTTACCTCTACGCATACTGCTTATCTCTTTTTTAAGTTGCTTCGTTGTAAATTTAAGTAAAAGTTCCTCGCCCGCCACTGTGGGCCCACCATCTGGCATAGTGGTCGAAGGACCCAGAGGAGAGCGTACTTTAAAGTGCTCCATAAATAAATTAGCGATATCCCCCGGGTCAGTTCGGCCATCAACATTCGCAGGGAGGCCAGGCTTAACATCAAGCTTACTAGTGGACTTCCAAAATTTTGTGAAATCTTTTTCGGCTCTTTGTTTGGCTATTGCGTCCATTCTAATTTGGTCCTGGTGTTTCTGACACCATTTTAGCCGTCCTTTAAAAATTTTACGGGACTCGCACATCAGGTCGTAAGCGGGACCAGAACTTGGTCTACCCAGAAACCTCCAGTTATGGTATTTCAGCCTCGCCTCCCTATGCGCTTCCCTCACATGTTCACTCCAGCCGCACACACGTTTATTGTGACGTTTAAGTCTTACATTATTTCTAGATTGTACAGCCGCATCACTTAATACACCAACAAATGTCTTATAAATTTTATCTATGACTAACTTATGATCAGATAAAGTACAAGGCCCAAAACTACATGTTTCAAATTCTGAAGGGAAGTCAATGTCTCTCAAGCCTTTACTACATAAATCTCGATATTTACTAATTTGAGCCTCATCTCTCTCCCCCCAGATTACAGCACTGCACGATGTATTTTGGATCGCTGTGGTAGGACTAATTGAACCCAAATTGCACTCGATAAATATAGGCAGATGATCAGAAACAAAAATATCCTGAATTATTCCGACGTTAACTGTAGATTGCCAGGCCGCCTGTGAGACAATACAATGATCCAGCCAACTGCCCTTACGATGAAACGTGTCAAAATAGGTAAACGCGTTTGAATCAATCCCCAAAAATTCTATGTCTGCGCACACCCACGATCTGTCCGTGCAAAAGCTATTAAGCTCGGTAAAGAATAATTGGCCCGGTTGCGCATTTAGGTCTCCTAAAATAATAACAGATTGAACATCACTAACTTCTTCAATCGAGCTGATCTCACTAAGAATATCTGTGAAAATAGGCAAGTTTTCCCTCGCTTTTACTGGCATATAAACACAAAAGATTAATATGGAGCGACCACCTATAGTAGCCTTGACAGCTAAAAGTCTGTCACTGTTGCAATTTATAACAGAAACGCTATCAAAAATGCCCTTTCGCCATAGTATGGCAACACCGCCATATGGTCTACCGACCAGTAATTCGCCGCTGTCCACTGAACTCTTGCCTATGCACTCAAAATCAGGAGATACAGTACCTAACAGTGGAAGACAAAGTAACAGAGAAGAACAATAAAAAAAATAAGTACAAACAAGGTTTAAGAATTATTGCGCCGGGCGTGCCCATACCGAAAGGGTTACCAACTCAGCATTTGCTGGGCGTCAGACAACCAGCGCTGATTTTCAGTTGGCACCCCGCTAGGGACGTGGGTAAATAAAATAGATACTTAAAATAATGTCATAAAGTGAATATGTGTGCTCAACTTATGATTTGAAAATATGTAAAATAAATAATATAAAGTAATTTAAAAATATATAACGTTGTATAATATATAATAGTTAGTATAATTAAATAGGTGGCATTAAAAAAAATATGGCGCATTTTGGGCAACCTTTTGTGGGTCCCAATATTTTATTTCTTCCATACCCGTTGGGTGGGGTACCTATCAAAATGAAGGGTTTGGAACCACTTTTGTACCTATCCGGAAGTACCTACTTATATTGTAGATATTTTTTTTAAGCTGTAATAGACCCTTTTTAATGTACATAAATTTAAAATCCCCAAAACGCACAAAACACCAATAGTAAAAAAAGTAGTCAAAATCTAGCATCGTTTAGCAGGAGTAGAAGGGTGAGGGGGTGGGTGGGGGTGCCCCCCTTACGTAACAAAGGATAGGCGCCCATGCTTACCTCCGCAGACTGCAGCCTACGTCGCCTCCGACGATAAGCCGCAGTCGCTACGGCTCGCACGGGTGGTGGTTACATCAGGCGGGGATTGCTCTTCCTTCGCGCCTCCGGTTTTAAGGGTTCCGAACTTAGAGCACCCCGACACGGATAGGTTATGTTCACTCGCTCACTTCAGCTCCCGTCATCTCTTTCATGTTACTTTAGACTCTGCAGACAGAAATAGGAACCCCGCCGACTTTGTTGCTTAAATAGTAATCGTCCTTACCTATTCTATGTATATTCAAACCAATGTCAACATTTATAATATTTTATTACCCAGCCCAAAAAGTGATTTGCATTATTATTGGGCACATTGGGCATACTGTATACTCATATTGGGCATTATGCCGAATAATCACTTGGTTCATAACATATACTCTCTCTAGGGGTAGCAGCCAAAAGACTACGTAAAGTTAGGGTTTGGCCCCGATTCTGTTTTGGAACAGATTCAACCTAAATCATTGAAACTTTAGTAATTTTTTCTTGAAAACTATGAGGCTTCGCGACTTGAAACTTTGTGAAAGTGTTATTCTATACGTAATACATGAAGCTCCTGCAGCTCTGTTACAAACCGAATTTCAACCCTAAAAAGTTGATAATAAAAAAAGTTAATTTATAGATCAAAAACCCGACTGCAGAAGAAAATCATGCTGTGCAGTCGGAGGACACATAATTAATCGCGAGTTGGCTGACCACCTGGTCCTACGACTGCACAGCATGATTTTCTATTTGTTTACATCTTTTTAGTTAATTTCCTTAATTTTTTTAACCCACCTTGTCTGTCATCTTTGTGAATGTTCGTCGAAATTTTTTAAACATTTGATATTGCGCACAAGCGTCATCTATTAATACTAATGGTACTAGCTGTTCCAGTTGATACTTCTGACTCACAATAGATGGCGTATTTCTAAAAGTTGCACGACAGGTGCTGAAATAAAATTCATGAATTTATCTTCGGTCTTCGACTCTTCGGGGTCGGAAAAACCGTAATGGAGCGAGGGGGTGTCAATTAGGCGTCTTTATATGCAGACGAGTCTCTAATTGTACAAGTTACGAGTCTTTCGTCTGCGTCGAACGTGTTTGTCGTGATAACCTAATATTACATAGATACAAAGTAATTACAACTTTATGACCACTTAGTAGATAAATTAAAAGCGTCTGAGTTCTCCTGTATTCTATATTAGAACATAACACGACGTGCTAATGTTGATTTCCCATTGACTCTGTATATGTGCTATTATTTGATACAAAATAAACATGCAAAGATTATGATAACCAAGGCTTCAGAAAAGATTCAAATATATTCTTCGGCCGTGGACATGTTTAACCAAGCGGGAAAATGGAAAAGTGATAATAGAACAATAATGAATCAGTTTCATATAATTTTGAAACTGTTATGACTACAACTGAACCGAGATAATTGTTAATACATAATAATTACAGATTACCATTTTTATAAGTGTTACCAAGATTGTTATACGTGTTTCGGGTGGTCCTTCGGAGCGTATAAAAACTAAGGACTAGACTAAACGAAGTACATTTTGTGATAAGCTTTTGCTTCGGTAGCACTAAAGCAAAAAGTTGAACAATACCAACATTATGAATAAATTCAGTGTTATTGCCATTCTTGTGGTTGTGGGATTGTGTTTATTGTAAGTATTTTTTATAATTTTTTAATGTAGCAGCACTTTTGTACTATAATCTATTTTTTATTTGTGAAGAAAGACATATCTCTAATATCAATTAGTTCTATACTATTTTATTTTTAACTGACTACAGTGTAAGATTTAATCCGATTTCACAAATATTTTGCTGATTTTTTGCTGAAAGGGTTAAAATTTAAAATTATTTTCATAGCTGTCAACTTTTAAATTGACTTTGATTGGAGCTTTTGAATCACCCGCGAAATTCGAATGTTTTTTTGAAACTTACGTGAAGTTTGTGCGTTTTTACAAGCTTTTATTTAACTTTGGGTCAAATCTTGCAACTGAATTTTAAAACAGTTGTCCCTTTCCAATTGAGTTGATTTATTTTGTTGTTTCTTCGTTTCGTTTGGATGACAATGCACGTTAAGCTAAAAAGTTTGTCTAAAAAAAGTTTTTTTGTTGACTTGTTTTTTAATATGTAGTGGTAGTGATATAATTATTTATAGTTATTGTTCACTACAAATTAAATGTTTTGACGCAGTTTGTCTGCAATTTTAAACATTGTAAACTCATGCTTCTTTCCATAGGTTTCGTCAAAAAATATATACAACATACTAAATGACATAAGTACGAAATGACAATATTTTTTGATAACTGGTGATAATTCATGCAACGGTATCACACCGGCAGCACACAGCATATCCGATCATCCGATGTGTCATTATTACCGTTTCCGGCTCTAATCTGTAAAAGAAGCAGCGGATGCATATTATCTACTTAAAATCATGTTCGTTTTAAAGCTTATTGGGTTCACGAACTTTTTATCTCCTCATGTTTTTTTATAAGTATGATTTTTTTTAACTGTGGATGCGAGATACACGAGACCAGTCGAAGTGGTGCTGGTGATACTTGGATCACGCGATCAGCTGTGCCACACCCTACATTTTGTTATTTGCGAACGGATTTTTTTTTTTTAAACGGTTTGACAGAAGTCTGACATCAACTGCAATTGGTAGTGTTACCAAGCTATCATAATCAGTTTATAACTTTCCTACTGTTCGGGCACAGTGTCTTCCAGTCCCTCACAGTCCTTTCTGTGAGAGGGAGTGGGTTGGCCCGTAATCCACCATAACATTAGCTATCATACTAGGATATTTTAAACTGGAACATGACCCAACATAGTTGGAAAAAGGTAGGCAGATCATAATCGTTTATCCAACCAGAGACAAGTGACATTTTATCAACCTAAGCGTTGACATAGCGATTGAAGAAGTTGAAAATTGAGAGAGGATTGTCAAACGCTACTTATCAAAATGACACGTGATAAATCCTTTACATGTTGGCATAACAACCATCGTCGCCTTCCCCAAAAGGGCTTAGCATTTTAGATGAAAACGTGTTATAATTATCATTTATTCTGTTTTTGTTATGTTGACATAAGACAGGTAGGTAAGTAGTCACCTTGCCCAAATCTTATTTCTTAATTAAAGTGTTTTTAAACGAAAATAACAAGTCATATACCTACAGCAATATGTTGTTTTAGGTACTTGTTGCTTTAAAACAGAAACATCTTAGTTTGAAACAATTTCTTATCTGTAGTCTAAGCAGATTTTGATTTTATTATTTTTTTCAGCTGCCCACAATGTACTGAGATTTTATATACTTTTAATAGTATTTAAAGAAATATGAATGGGTAAAAGTAAAATGGGTAACATTGTTTCTAGTAGGCTATTTCGATTCGGATTTCGAACATTGATAAAAAGAAATCACTATCGACGCGATTGTCCACTTGTAATGCAGTTTTCCGTCATAAAAATAAATATTTAGCTTATCGACTACCTACTTCTCTATCTTCGAGCTCTGTTAACTTTACCAAGCTTTTAATTACCGTTTCTAAGCTAATATATGACATGAAACTTCAAGTACATAATAACAAAGTTAAAAAGTTCTTGATTGTGAAATGGCAAGCTTCAGATTTTTTTTTGGATTGTTTCGACCGTTATTTCCGTCATTCGTCACCTTATTTTTTTGGACCTTTGGGGAAAATATCAGGGAGTGTGTGTACTAAAATCACCCCGATGATCACCATCAGCACGTGAACCCCGTGACGTTTTAAAAGTCCACCCCGTGATGCCCTCTGTGCAATGCCTGTTAGGGCACATCTGGGGGTCATTCGTCACCTTTGTGACGATTTGTGATTTCCTTTCTAAAGCTGAATGTGTCATTAATTCATTAGAAACGTCAAAAGTAAGTACTGTATCTTCTTGTGGCATTGTAACCACAAACACAATGGTTACCATTTTTGGTTGGTCCCCTTAACCAGGAAAAAAATGTTTCAAAGATATAGTAGTCATTTGTAATGCAAAATTTCCCTATAGTAATACGAGTTTAATCATGAATCATGAATGACGATGATATCCAAAGAACAATTGTATCAGTTGTCGTAGTGATACTTACATAATGTACTTGTGTTTATGGTCCGTCCACACTTCGTATCTGTTTTGTGTCAGGGACGCGATTAAACTGCTAATAACTGGTTTAATGTGTCTAAAATGTGCTACAAATATGAAATCTTGGAGTATATAGATCCTGATTCCTGGTATTCTTCCCAAGGGAGGAGACTATTGGGCAGTGGCATAGCAAGTCATAAAGGTGCCCCATTTCGAAATTTATTGGGCTTCCTTTTTACTCGATTGCAGTAAAGACCACAAGGAAGATTTTTAATTTTACAAAATTCGTAACATAGGTGTTTGGATTGAAGAACGAGCGACAGGAACTTAAAAATTTGAAAATCCTGACTAGGATTGTGATTGTAGCGATTAAGAAAATTGAATTATTTAATAATGAACATAATTCCTTACCGAACTCTAACCAAAAAAAATTGAGATTGTGGATAAAATTGTAAGAACTTTTGATTCCACACGTCGGGGCCCATTAAGTTCCGGGGCCCCGTATCATTGACACGGCTGATACCGCGGTAGCTACGCCCCTGTTATTGAGATAGATTTACATAGAGGCATAGAATTAAAAGAATAAAAAATGCTGCAACGACTCTCTAGATTGAGATGGGCATGAAGTTCATATCTCCAACTCCAAATTTGCCACTTATAACTTCAAAAAACATAACAGACAGAAAAAGAAACAAGGAATTTGGCTGTACCCACCTTACCAAATTTTTGCTGCAAAGCAGATTTGCTAAGTTCCGATTAGAACTTTAGAAGAAACTAAGAATGAGCTTGATGAAAAACATTTCAGATATGACTGTGAAATCGCATTATATATAGGTAGTAGACCATTGTACCATCGGACCATCTTGAGCTTCTTGGCGTTACGTTGACATCGACTCTCAATTTTGGCCCATACATTGAGGCAAAGGCCCAGCTGTTTTCCAAAAAGTTGGGGATCCTTGCGAAGGTGAGAAGGTACAGCTGCTCAACTTGTTTCAAGCGCAAGTTCGATCATGTATGGAGTACTTTTCTCATCACTGGGACGGATCTGCCAAATACCAGCTTGATGCACTAGAGTCGATCGAAAAGTGGGCCAAGAGACTCATCGGCAATGAGGCACTTTTCAAGTCAAAGCTCCAGAGCCTTGAACATCGTCGCCGAGTTGCCAGCTTGTTGGCTTTGCATGATCTAATTCCTCGCAGCCCGTTCCATCATCGGACTACTAGACGTACAGCGTACAGCTAAGGAGTTGAATTCCCTGCCGGAGTCTGTGTTTCCCGATAGCTACAATCTAGGGGTAAGTCAAGAGTGAATAGCTTACTTCTACGCAAGCGTGCTTCACCGTCGACCACATCATCGCTTACCATCAGGTGAGATAGTGGTCAATCGCGAGCCTATAGACAATAAAAAAAAGGAAAATTGTTAAGTAAGGCAGCGTTAAACTACCCCCTCTTGAAAAAGTGCCATTCTGTAATCATTTGAATATCACTATGTCTAGGCCCTCTGGAGGATCTTTTTATTTGCTGTCGAAAACAAAAATCCTATGCTACTAATCCTAATAACATTATAAATGCGAAGTTTTGGATGGATGGATTGATGTCGGTTACTCAATCTCAATCAAAATTTGGCAGTGATATAGATTATAGTCTGGAATAGCACATAGGTTACTTTTCATCCCGGTATAATGCTCCCTTGGGATAAAAAAAACAATTACCACGCGGGCGAAGGCGATGGCAGAAGCTTGTGTTGTTTAAAAAGTATAATGTACTCGGTCAACTGCGTTAAGCAAGCGTTTTGATCAATACTCTTGCCTTGAGAAGAGTATTTTCTCTACAGGAGACCTGATCATTTCAGCCGAAAGATTTCCACTGCTGGACATATGCCTCCCCCAGGCGTCGCCACATTGACCGATCCCGTGCGTCTCGCATCCAGCGCATTCCCGCAAACTTAACCAGGATTTCCACCTAGTGGGAGGCCTTCCAACGCATCATCTTTCGATTCGCAGTCGCTATTCCAGAACTGTTCGGCCCCATCGGCCATCCATTCTGCAATGCCCTGCCCACTGCCACTTAAGCTTCGCAATTCTTCAGGCTATTTCGGTAACTTTGGTTCTTCTGCGTGCCGTAACATACCTAAGATTTAAGTCCATTATTTCGCCGTCATTCTCCATTATACGGCACGGATATGTGTGGTGTGGATGCACCTTAACAGCGTATGCCATCGCAATACTAATGAGACCAGCCAATTCATTTAAATGTGTCTGATACGAGTAGTGGTTTCCGTTACAAGAAACTAAATTGAATCGTCATGATGGATTTCCCTTAGTTTCTGACGTAGACAAAGTCAATCAGGATAGAATTTCGGCAATGTCACGTGATGAATCCCTTACATTTTAGCATTACGTCCAGCGTCATTGATGACATCGAAAGATACTGTCTAGACACTCAGGTCATCGGTCTTCCTAGAGGGAGGTGGCTTGATTTAATAATGGGTAAATTATGATATTATCATGTTCAAGAGAAGAAAACAGCTATAATATTAGGTATGTTTAATTGCATAGTGACAATTGTTTACGAAGGTCAAACAAATCAAAGTTTGGTAAGGGTATTTTTGGTGATTAAGTACCAGTCCAGACGGAGTTCGACTCAGAGACATCGTACGATTAGGTATCTGGTAATTGAACTTCAACCTCCGGTACCAGTAATCGGGAATATAAGATGGGGAACCGAAGTGTTGATTGTTATCCTCATATATAGCATTTAGCCGAATTGAAATGAGTGAGTGTGACGGTGTAGGTTTAGATACTAGCGGCATTTGACCTTATAAAACACAGCTGTAATAGCAATCAATCCCACCTCACTATTCCCAAACCACTGCAACTCCTGAAAGCCAGAATTAACAGTGGCAACCACCAGAAAAGCGCCGAGGCAATGAAGCTCGACGAAGTCCCGGAAAATGAATTAATAACAGATGATGATGATGTAATAGCAGATGTCCGTATGCGACAGTGATCACCTGACTGTTTCAACTTTCTTCAAGGAAGCCACAGAGAATTCTCAAAACAAAATTGTACCTCCCATACTAATTTGAAGCAGCTGTGTTATTTTTTGAGATTGGCTATGTTATCCATGATGAAAGTTGTTCATTTCCATGGGTAGACCCAGTTTTTAGGGTTCCGTAGTCAATAAGTAGGGATGGTTTTATTTTTCTCGTCTATCCCATGGTGTGGGGTATAGCGTTGTATAGGCAATTCAAAAACATTACGGGTCTGTGAAAACCATTTTTCGATACAGGGATCCGTTTGCGAGCTTTAAATTGCTAATTTTTGTTAGAGTCAAATGTGACCCCTGCCAGCTAAATGGTTGCTTTTTGATATGTGAAAAAATCGCGGCAGTAGTATATAAATAACGAAATTAAAAGGAAAACTATCACTAAGTAGGCTTTATAAGTTTACGAGTAATAGTCGACCAACCTACAAAATGTACTTGGAAAAGTAAACATTTTGTGTATTGATGTATGGGGACATCAGTTTTGGAACGGCAAAGTTAATTTTGCCCCTTCTTTAGAGCAATGTTCGGTGCTTTCAATGTTTATGAACGTTAGCAATGTTACCTATTTATTTTAGGGAATGTAGCTGTTTATACGGCACCCTCTGTGCGCGAGTCAGACTCGCAATTAGCCGGTTTTTTTTAATATGGCAACTCATTTGCGATACACTATGTAAAGTACTTGCTAATTCCATGCCTACAGCTTTGATAGGAAAAGTTATATCAAGGTTGTCGGTTAAAATTAGAATTCTCCTAATCTACCACCCCCGTAATAAATTGAGGTAATCAAATTGTGCAGACCTTGATAATATTAATTTATGTCCCACTTTTTATAAGAAATAATTATAATTATGTTTATTGTGATAATAATGTTTCAGTAATCATTAACTATCTTACATTCGTACCATACATACCTACATAATTATATAAAATAAGAGTGTGTACAAACTATGCCGTAGTCATTTTTGTTTTCAGCTTTAATTATATTATAATCACTATCTTACATTCAAACTTTAATATCAAATAAGGGTGTGTACAAACTGGGTTGGTAGTAATTTGTTGTTTTCTGTTCGTTTATTTCTGACAGAAACCTATATACACATACGTAGGGAGTGCATGTTATTTCTTATGAACATTTTTAGCATGCAACGCGGGTTGCGGTTTTCTCTACCATTTTGAGATATTAATGCGGCAGGATTATCTGTCTACCACCTTTATATTGATATAATACATAATCACGGTGTTCCTTCAAGTCGTTAAAACCGTTCGAAGCAGATATCTCTCGCTCTCGCTAGTTAATGAAAAATAAAACATCTGCGAACAACCGCAGCTTTTGCACGCTCAGTCAGAACGCAACCTGCGATAATGAATTACTCATTTGTGTGTAATCTATTTTAAGAATTGTTTATTATTAAACTGTTATATATAGCCACTATATTTAAATACGTAATTATACATTGTATGCTCGTCAGCCTTGACTATTGATAAGAGTTTATTTAAAACTTTATCTATAGTATACAACATCACGGGATTGGAGGAAGGATGTTGCATCGAAATTGGATCAGGACTTCCGGAGATGGCCTCCTACAAATACACCAAAAATTGTCTCTGATTAGGGTGTGTTACCTCTAGGGGGTCCAAACGCCTCCTGTCGGAGGCTCTACGCGTGGGTCGTGGGGTCCATGGCCCTTTACAGGGCACCGGTATAGGCGCATTCCCTGAGGCGGCGACCAGCCCGCCGGTTGAACGCGTCCCAAAGGGTCATGGCCATCCGGCTGGTCCGGGGATACCGCACGGTCTCCGGTGAGGCGGCGAGCCTCCTTGCCGGATTGCCGCCATGGGATCTGGAAGCAAAAGTCCTCGCGAAAATATGGGAGTGGCGCGAGGAGGCGAAATGCCGGAGCGAAACTCCGTTGCCGCGACAAATCCCGGCTCGGCAGAAAGAGCTCCGGCAGGATCTCATGGCGACATGGAGTGGGTGATTGTCGCAACCCAGCGCTAGGTACGCCAATATTGCGGCGATAAGGCCCCTCTTTGAGGAGTGGCTTGAGAGGCGTCACGGCGCCCTCACCTTCCGCCTAACGCAGGTACTCACCGGACACGGCTGTTTCGGGAGGTTCCTGCTCATGATAAGGCGGGAGGAAACGCCCGGGTGTCACCATTGTGAGGATCGCCCGGAGGACACGGTAGAACACACCGTTGGGGTCTGCTCCGCTTGGGCGGAGCAACGCCGCGCCCTCGTGGAGGCGGTGGCGACCTCACGCGTCCGGCTCTGGTTCAGACCATGGTAAGGAGCGAGAGAGCATGGGAAGCTGTCACCTCCTACTGCAAAGCAGTAATGCTCGCGAAGGAGGAGGCAGAACGCGTAAGGGGAAGACGCAACGGAGGCGCCCTCACGCTCCAAGACGCCCTGGCCGTTGGGAGTTGTAAGCCGATTCCCGCCCACCATAGGCGCGGGCTTGAGGACGGCGAGTAATGGGTAGCTCGCCGTCCGATAAGGACGCCTGAATCTTGGCGCGTAGTGTTCCATGCGCGCCTCAAAGATATGTCAGCAAAATTGATGGGATCCACTAGGGCCGATGCCTGTCTGGGTCGCGGGTAAATTTGAAAAAGAGTTACCGCGGCCCTGGCCCACCCGTGTTCCTTCAGTTGCTAAGTCTAACACGCCATCCCGCTTCACCCAGAAAATTTTCCCACGCAAAAAAAAAAGGGTGTGTTACCTGACTTAGAAAAGTGTAAAACCGAATAACACGGGTAAATCATAACAAAAAACAGTAAAAAGCCTCTTTTTTGGCCTCTATCTCAACTAAATTACCTGAGGGTAAGCGATGATGAGATGCAAGGTACCTTCTTTCATTTACAGAAAGCCTTGTTCTTTGTTCACTGCAATATAATTAATATCCACTAGAAGAGAATGGAAACGTTTTGTGAACACTTTTACTTTGCCTACAGCTAATTAGTGGAATTCCCTGCCAGAGTCTGTGTTTCCCGATAGCTACAATCTAGGGGTCTTTAAGTCAAGAGTGAATAGGTTATTTATTGGCAAGCGCGTTTCACCGTCGACCACATCTTCGCTTACCATCAGGTGGATAGTGGTCAAGCGCGAGCCTATAGAGAATAATTAATAATAGAAAGTAGGTATTAGATGTTTTGGTCATACTTAGGTACCTATTAGGAGGAGCTTGCGGCTCGAGCAACGCATCTTCAAGGTCAAGCAATGCTTGCCAAGGTCGGTCTGTGGATGAGAGACCATCTTTACATTTTAACTTGAAAAGAGTCGTTAGATGCGCAGAAGTCGTTTTTTACGTGTCTTTGGTTACCAAGCGGGACGCGGGGAACGTTTATCATAGTTCCGAGCGCGTGATTGGCTGCCACGTGTCGCGTCCACGCACGTTAAGACGACGACAGTCTCGTTACTAAGACGTAAACTAAGTTACTTTACTGGAAACCGACCACAACATAGTTGGGAACGGCTAGGCAGATTTTTAGACATAACTTTACAAATTAATTACACTATGTTATACGAATAATACTCGACATTATCTTTCGATCAAATTATTAAGAAAATGGTCTAAAGTGTCATTCTGAATTTCGACAGTTAATTATTTCGACAGAGTCTCAATTTCGAAAAACAGTAGTTCGACAACTCATTGCTTCGACAGAACATATATTCGACTAGCATTAGTTCGACAGATTATACTTCGACAACACACATCTTCGAAGAACACTGCTTCGACAAAACCATTCCTCGATATGCACTTGTTCGGCGGATCTCTAGTTCGACGGAACATAACTTCGACATAATACTGCTCTGAAATGTGACAATACGATCACATGTCGGCGTTTCGGACTAAATTGAACTGGCTGCTGATTCGGCGTCGTCGAGATACTCATATCCTATTTTTTCTCTATACTATCCTACACAATCCTAATTCTCCTCAATACCTTCGTGAACGCTTTGGGTACTTTGTCCCGAGGGGTAAACCCTGTCGCACTTCCACTTCTCTTCTCCTTCGTACCCCACGTCACACTTCTAGCCTCTATGATGGCTTCTTCTCTGTTACTGCAGTGCGTCTCTGGAACTCTCTACCACATTTCCTACGCGACAGCCCTTCTCTGAATTTCTTCAAGAGGAAAATCAAGGATCATTTTCTGACTCGCACTTGAGCGGTTCTTTTTTTTTACGTAATGTCTCGCGGGCGTTGGTAGCCTTTTTGACCCCTACAGACTCGAATAACCCAGCCTTAAAGCAGTGTTACCATTACATAAATTGTACATGCTGAAATCGGAAAACCTGATTTTCGGGCGAGAGTAGAGTAGCTTCGCGCATGCAAAAACTAATAGGCAAGAAGTTATTGTAGTCAGTCATACTCGATTTTTTTCGAAGGAAATATTTATTTATTTATTAAAACTCTATGCACAAATACAAAGGCGGACTTAAAGCCTTAGGCATTTCCTACCAGTCGACCTTAGGGTGGTGCAGAGTTAAAACATGGCAGGTGCAATTAACTGAAAGAACGAGTAGAAAATAAAATAAAAAGAAATTACTAAACTTACTACTTAAAAATATATACTTAGATACATACATATAGATATAAAATTTATACATAAACAATGTCATTGAGAAACCGAATCCAACAAACTAACTAAAAAAAAGAAAGATTGCTTTTAGCGATAAGGCCGCCCATTGTGTCACCCAGTGTATTTTTTTCTTCATCTATACTTTCTGTAACTTATATGGTGTACATAATAAAGAGTATTCTATTCTATTCTAACTGTGTCAAGTTTCTGCAATAAATGTATGTCTGATTTTTCGGCAATAAATGTATAGGGGTCTCATTATCCTAATGTGCCCAGGGCCTCCAATAGGTTTAAGTCGGCCCTGCCTCATCGGTTTTGTTTTCTTTCTTTTAGATTGGTCACTGCCTGCCTACAACTTCATATAAAGCGAAATTCAATTATTATTGTCACATTTCAGAGCAGTATTATGTCGAAGTTATGTTCCGTCGAACTAGATATCCGCCGAACAAGTGCATATCGAGGAATGGTTTTGCCGAAGCAGTGTTCTTCGAAGATGTGTGTTGTCGAAGTATAATCTGTCGAACTAATGCTAGTCGAATATATGTTCTGTCGAAGCAATGAGTTGTCGAACTACTGTTTTTCGAAATTGAGACTCTGTCGAAATAATTAACTGTCGAAATTCAGAATGACACTCATATTTTGAGTTCCAACAAATTACGACTAGCCGTTTAGACGTGATTCTCATTTTATAATCAGCTACTGAGGGGTATCTGCGCCTTAAGCACTGGCTGGCAGGCTGTCAGTTTTGTATCAACTTTACAGTCGTTACGAATAGTCAGGGTTAGACTGGAAGCCGACCCTAATATAGTTTGGCGAAGGATTGGCAGATTGATTGGTATAGATGCCGAAACCCAAGTCTTTGTCCCATATTTGGGCATTAATGACGGTTCATCGGTACAAAATTGTGCAATATGCATCATGGTAAATCTAAATATACCAGAACATTTATGTTTTTAATACATTGAGATTTCCATCTATTGCACAATCTCGGGATATTTTACAAAGTCATTGTTTTCAATATATTGTTTATAGCTTTCAAGAACAGCATATGAGCAACTGCCAAATTGACTATTATTTCAGAGAATTGTCGGTGTACTATAGTATATTGGTTTACGAGTGGAATTCCCTGTCGTAGTCTGTTTCCTGCTCAATACCTATTTATAACCTGGGATTCTACAAATCAGAAGTTCCCTAGGATACTTCTAGGTATACCTCCGCCTCGTCGACACTTACCGTGTCATAGATTGGCGTCTTGCGAATTAGTTATTAATACCGACATAAATCTAACTACGAGTACATAGCAAAAGTACCTCCATCTGTGTGAAAACTAAGCGTGCCACTTTTTCTGCATTTTAAGAGCACTGCTCTCACTTTTACCTGTGCTTTTAATCTCTTGTTGTACATGTGAATTACAAAGATACATTCACGTTATCTAGTTAAATATAAGTCTGTGGTAAATGCGGTCACAAAAATGTATATTTACAGAAAATGGAGGCCTCATTGGTGGCCGTTTCACGAAAAAGGCCCTACGACTAACTAAGCCTCAGTTGCGTGCAGTCGCAGCCGTAACTACTGGACATGCTGGACATGGGACCTTTAATAAGCACCTTTTTGTCATAATCAGTATCTCTAATTTTCCTTCTGCTGGGATACAGGCCATTTTTCTGTGAGTGAGAGTGGACTGTAATCCAGCACGGGCGCAGTGTGGGTTGGTCGACTTCACAATAATATCTGGAATTTCTGGATCAAGGAGAGTCCGGTTTCCTCACGATGTTTTTAGAATATGCGCAGTATAAAAACAGATACATAAATAGTATGCAGGCACTGCTTGTTTGGGCACTGTCTTGACTGCACTGTCGGTCGTAGAGGTACGGGGTGTAGAGTAGCACTGTCGTAGCGCTATATACGAGTATTGTAGCACCGTCAAAGAGCTACGCAGTGTAGCACTTTCGTAGCACAGTAGATAGTAGCTCTGTCGTAGAGCTACGATGTGTAGCACTGTCGTAGCGCTATATACGAGTATTGTAGCATCGTCAATGAGCTACGCAGTGTAGCACTTTCGTAGCGCTGTAAATTGTAGTTCTGTCGTAGAGCTTCGTTGTGTAGCACTGACGTAGCGCTATAGATTGTAGCCACAGACATACATCTAACTAGATGACGCAACTATATGTACATCGCATGCCAAAAAACGGAGTAAAGTTACGACAAATGATCGTTATCTTTTTTTTTTTGTCTCATCTCTGTTTACAATCTGTCTCAGTTCTATTGGACATTAAGTAAATTTTTTGACGTGTTTAGATGTCTTGGTCGGTATGTGTCCTATGACACATCCTATTTACTTATGCAGCATATGTTGCTATGTTTGTCTGATGAAGTCTTGAGGTATTTTGTACTTAAGCCTTCTAGCCCCTGTCCCATCCATAAGGTGGCTTGCCAGGATGTTTGGGTGACGGGTAATTCTTTCCTTGTATGACTTGATGTAGTTCTTTACCTCTTCTATGACTGTGGGAATCGTCAGATCATGGTGTAGAGCCTCATTTGGTACATACCATGGCGCGTTAGTGATCGTTCTTAGGATCTTATTCTGAAACCGCTGTATGATCTCAATGTTGGAGTGTGATGCTGTTCCCCATAGCTGGATGCCACAGGTCCAGATAGGTTTGATTATAGCTTTGTATAACAGGGTTTTATTTTGCAGGTGTAGCTGTGAATTCCTCCCAATTATCCAGTAGTACTTTCTCAGTGTCAGTCCAAGTTGTTTGCGTTTCGTGAAAATGTGTTTTTTCCATGTAAGGCGCCTGTCAAGGTATAAACCAAGGTATTTAACATATTCGGCTTGAGGCAATAGAACATTGTTCAGCTGTACCGGTGGACAGGTATCCTTTCTTTTAGTGAAAGTTACATTTACTGACTTGGTCTCATTGGCTTTTATCCTCCATTTCTTGAGCCAGAAGGCTATATCATCCAAGCAGGTCTGCAGCATAGCTGTTGCTACTTTGTGATCACTATGAGACACCAGAACAGCTGTGTCATCCGCGAACGTTCCTGTAGTCGCTAGATTTGATATTGGCAAGTCAGCAGTATGAAGCAAATATAAAATCGGCCCAAGCACACTGCCTTGAGGAACCCCAGCAGAAATAGGATATAGATTTGAAGAAGCTTCGCCACTTTGTACGAAAAAATGTCTGTCCTTCAAGTATGAAACCAAGATCAGGAAGATGTCGCTTGGGAAACTTGTTTTGAGTTTATAAAGGAGGCCCACGTGCCAGACTCTATCAAATGCTTGAGAAATATCAAGGAATGCAGCTGCACAATATTCCTTATCTTCAAACGTACTATGAATTTTAGTAACAAGCCTGTGGACTTGATCTATTGTGCCATGTCTCTGTCGGAACCCAAATTGATGGTCGGGTATTAAAAGATTTTCCTTCATTATTGGCAGCAATCGCAATAGAAGGAGCGATTCAAAAACTTTAGAAGTTTTTGGGAGTAAACTAATAGGTTGATATGACTTCGGATCTTCAGGTGGCTTTCCTGGTTTCGGAACCATTAAGATTTTAGCTGTCTTCCATTGAGGGGGAACAAAGTGAAGTCTTGACATAGCGTTGTAAATAGATAATAAAAAGTTCAGTCCAGAATCTGGAAGTTGTTGCAGAATCATACCGGTTATTAAATCATATCCCGGGGCTTTTTTAGGTTTTACATTGTTTATCGCTCTAATTAGTTCCTGCTTCGTGAACATTTTAATGGGGCTCTTACATGGCTCACAATCCAGCTGAACTTCACGGAGAACTTTTTCTTTGTGCTCTGGAGGCCCCTCGTAGGGGTGGGGCTGAAAAACATCTTTTAAATGTTCGGCGAATGTCATACATTTTTCCACGTCACTTCGAGCCCAGTTCCAATCGGCTTGCCGAAGTTGAGGAGACGCTGTTTTAGGTCGTTTTAGTTTTCTCGTGGCTTTCCACAATGAATAGTCGGTAGCAGCTGTAGCATCTAGATTACTCAGGGACGCCTGGACACTATTGTTCCTGTCATTATCTAGAAGCTTTTTGAGTTTTCTAACAGCATAGTTTAGTTTAGTTTTATCGCCAGGACATCTATATTTTTGCCATTGTTTTCTCAGTCTTCTTTTTTCAGATAATTTATCCAGTATATTATAGGGTATAGATTTATTTTTGTTATTTAGTTCTATAGTAGGGGTAGATTGCCAGGCGGCAGTTTGGACTGAATTGTTGAAGTACTCAATTGCTACTACTATATCGTCTTCTGTTTTTAAACTGGCTGTGGATGTGTAAACTGTCTGGTCGACCATCGATTTGAAGACTTCCCAATTTGTCTTTTTGGTGTGGAGGACGCAAGCTTCTGAAGTTTCTTTGAGACGGCTCGATAGGGTAACTAAGACTGGTGAATGGTCCGATGATAGCTCACAGCTACTCTGGCACTGAAAGTATTTTTTTGATATACCTTTAATAGCACAGAAGTCTATCAGATCAGGTACTTTTTTCCTGTCGGTGGGCCAGTATGTGGGCTTCCCTGTTGATATGATTTCCATTTTTAGTTTTTGCACAGTCTTTAATAGCTCACGGCCCCTGGGAAGGGTCAACCTTGAGCCCCAATAGCTATGCTTTGCATTGAAATCCCCGCCAGCTATAAACCGACCGCCGAGGGAAATGAAGATATCACTAAACTCTTCCTCCTTAATTATGTGCTTCGGTGGACAGTAGAGAGCTGACACAGTTAAAGGGCTTATCCAATCTACAACTATGACAGTTGTGGCTTGTATTGGTGCTTTGCAGTATGATACTGATTGGTAGTGTTTTAATTGACTCCTGATTATTATGGCTGAGCCACCATGCGCCTTCCCATCGGGGTGTGTGGTGTGGTAAAGAGTATATCCAGGGATATCCATATGGCTTTTGGATGTGAAGTGAGTTTCAGAAATTAAAATAATGTCGATCTCGTGTTGGTATAGAAAAAGTTTCAACTCCTCTGAGTGGTGTGACAGGCTATTTGCATTCCAGATGCACAATTTTAATGCATTAAATTTGGAAGCATGGACATGAGGTCTCCCAGCATCTTAGTTATAAGCATCATCTGGTTCATGAGTGACTGCATGAGTGCTTTAATGTCAGTTGACTGGTCCGGCTTTGGCTGAGTCAAGTGTGTTGTTGGTTGGGGATCTTTAAGCGAGTGTGGTATACCTGTTGTTATTTCTGCATATGTTTTGTTGTCAGTGGTTTTATATGTGCTATATTTTATTGTAGGCACATTTTTATTTTCAGCGTCTTTGCTTTGTATGGTTTTGGGTCTCAGCGGGGGATACTTAATTTTTTGCAGCTCCTTATATACCGCACAGCCCTTATAATTAGCAGGATGATTTCCTTCGCAAAGAATGCACCGCACACTGTCTGATCGCTCTTTCCTGGGGCAATCATGAGTAGCGTGTTCTCCAGCGCACTTAACACATCTGGGTTGACGGTGACAGAATCTACGTGTGTGTCGTTATCTCTGGCAATTGGAGCATTGAGGGATTTCTCTTTTAGGTCTGGGTGGTTCAAACACAACGCAACAATGGAGAAGGGTTATGGTTAGGCGTTATCTGAGCTTTCATTTAGCATAAGCGGCACCGGAAATCCACCGCAATATAGAAAAATGCCTTTTTATGCCATATTAAGCTGTAAAGGATGTATAGAAAAAGTTGGCCGAGGCATTGAACATGTTTTCTTTCATTGGTAAGTAAATTTGTATTTAAATTGTTTGTGAAAAAGTGGCACGCTTGGTTTTCATACAGATGGAGGGACTTGCGTTATCTAGTTAGATGTATGTCTGTGATTGTAGCACTGTCGTAGGGCTACACAGTGTAGTATTGTCGTAGACCTACAGGCCTACTGTTAAGCATAGCGTAGAACTATACACAGTATCATTGTCGTAGACCAATTTTTATTGCATGTAGTTCAATTAGTTAACGGGAATAGAGAAATAAACGCTACAGTCTACGTTGTACTCGTATTCACAGGTCACTTTTACCGGTTACCAGTAATTATAATATTTACACGGGTACAGAGTACATCGATAAAATTAATTAATTATTTATTAACTATGTTGTTTCGACGAACAATGCACGATCCATCATACGATGCACAGATTGATTGATTTATTATTTGTTTATGGTTGTTTGTTTTCAAGTAGCAGTCTGCAGTCTGGCTTTGTGCCCTGTTGATGACTATTAAGTTCACCCTATTTTTAAAATCGGTTAAGTTGTTTTTGAGTTTATCCATTACAAACAAACTTGCAGTCAAATCTTTCCTCTTTATAATATTATATATTAGTACCTGGGCGACCGAGCTCTGCTCGGGTGAAAACAGAGAAGTCGACGTTTTCTAAAAATGAAACCTAGCTAGATTGATTTATTGCCCCCGAAACCCCTGCATACAACATTTCATGATAATCGTTCGAGCCGTTTCCGAGATTCAGATCATACGAGTATATATACAAATATACAAGAATTGCTCGTTTATAGGTATTTGAAAGATATATTAATTGTTATTGTATAGATGTGTTATTCTGATGTATAAGCTATATTTCTGTACTGTTTTATTAACATCTGTTCAGTAGTTTTTGCGTGACATGCAGACAAACTTTCACATTCTTTATAATATCATATCTATATCTATACTTAATATTATAAAGAGGAAAGATTTGTTTTTTTGTATATAACGAATAAACTTAAAAACTTCTGGACCAATTTCAAAAATTCTTTCACCGTTGGGAAGCTACACTATCCCCGGGTAACATAGGCTACTTTTCATCCCTGTATTCCTTCAACGGGAAATACGCGGGTGAAACCGCGAGGCGTCCGTTAGTATACGATAAAAATGAAATTTTAGATATATTTTTTATTTGACGTGTAAAAGTGTTTGCTAAATCCAGTTTACAGAAATAAATACAAATTATCATTAAAATTTGACGAAAATCACAAATATTTATGAGCTGTTCACCATCAAGAACATATGCAACGATAGTGCTACCTACGTCCTTACTTCACACCATGAGTCCAGATGTTCATGGCATACGCTAATGGCTGGCTTCCGTTCTACAAATCTCGGACAATCCCGCATGACTTCATCAGTTCATGCCGAGATTCCTAGTGAAATTAATCAGGCATTCGAATCAATTGCACTTTGTGAATACCCATATGTACAGCTCAATGATTCGTTTTCAACGAACAGTGGTGTGTCAGATGATGCAATTTGATTTTATTATAACAGCAGATGCTAGAACCTTGATAGCCTACCACCATTTTTATTACGATGGCTGTAAGAGAGTCATGCTCTCTAATTGCCAATAAACCTAATAGAAGTGTAGGTACGGGGAATATTTCAGTGAAGAATGATGAAAGTTTTCCTTAAACGGAGAACGTTTTAAGAAAGCAATTAAAAACAGTTAAAAGTTTATGCAAAATTGTATACTTTGCCATAATCGTTCTTCTGAAAATAACTCTCTTGGCTGTAACAAAATCAAAAATCGAAATCAAAATATTTTTATTTTAACTAAACTGTCAACTGAATTGTCAAAAGAAATATGAATTATAGTTGCACATTCGCAAACATCAGTAAGGTCTCTATGGAGAAGAATATAGAAGAAACGCCACGGAAAATCTTTTCCATCAGTTTTAATTACAATTATTTGGTTACATCATTCTTGTTGGAAAAATACATAATTATATGTGAGAACGATGTAAAGAGAAGTGCTCGAAAATGCGTCTAGAGTAAAACAACAATTCAAAAATACAATAAGTACGTAATTAAAAACATGCTGAGGCAGCTAAGTCCCAACTGATGGCGCCCGTTCACGAACATGACGCATGGATTGGCACCACTCAGCTCAACCATCATGAATGGAACCGAATGATCCAACACATATGCCACCATCAGCGAAATATTAGAGAGAGCATGACACACTCAACTGCCAGAGCACACACAAGTCAACGAAAGACACATAGGTAAATGGTAGATTTACAGTTGGTGCATAGTACCACAGATAATATAATACTAGAACTGCAGACATATAATACTAAAATAAATTGAGTTTATATATATAATACAAATATATTCAGACAGTTTTCAGCAGGTCCAACAATACTTCAAAACAATAATGTTCTGCATAACACTTTTTTTTGTGCCCTAGGAGTTGTGGAGCAGGACTAGCATTGAGCCAAGCATTTTTATCAGCGATGTAATCCCCCAACTTATAAGTGCATAGTGTGCGTTTTATACTAGTTTTAAATATAGTCTCATTCAGTTCTATAATGTGGGGAGGTATTTTATTGTAACATTTTATTTAACTTATAAAATTACCTAAATAACCATCTCTGAATTCAAACTCAATTTCTATTTTCTTGTCATCGGTATAGGCATCCAATATTTTTGTAAGATTACGTTTATATATTTCATATATATAGATAAACTCACGCCTTTTTCCCATGGGGGTAGGCAGAAACCACAGAACGCCACCTGCTACGATCCTTACATACTTCTTTTCCTTTATATTCATACATCTAGTCATACACACACGCCGGTTATGAATACTGCGCACCTGGCCTATCTGAAGAACATCACCTATAAGGTCTATGTATGTCTTTCTAGGGCGTCCCCTCCCGGCGTTTCGTTTATATATTTTCCAAAGCAAAAGCTAAAAATGTTTTCGATACGTCGTTGGTACCTAGAACGAAGGTTATAAATAATAAATCTATCGATGTTTCCTGAGTTACAGGAACTGTAAAATTACTCATTATGAAACATTTAATTAACAAATACGTAAATCATCGTCACATCCATTATAGGAACACTTCAGATAAATGACGACACATGTTTCACACATTATGTATTTTTCATTAATTAAAATCTTAATTAATCATAATTGTCAGCTTCCCTGCCATCCTCAAGCTATGGTGCCGCCATCTGACATTTGCCGATTTTTGTTTTTTGATGGCATCGTAATAAAAAAAAAAACTTTGTAGCGATCTGTCTAAGCAATAGTAAAATACTGCTTAGACAGATCGATACAGATTTTTTTGAATACTATTAATAGATAATTATACCGGTGGAAAATAAAAATGCTCCCAATTGCAAACAGACCTGTTTTAAAAGCTTTTATTTTTAGTTTCACCTAACTATCCCGGTGTCAGTAATCAAATCTTGCGAGTTAAATTTGACGAAGTGGATCTGGACCAGTGTCCGATTGAACTGAGATTTTGCAAACACATGTGTTTCTCAAGACAATGAAATTTTAAAAGAAAAAAATAAAGATTTTTAATATGAAAGCTTGTTGATAAGGTTGAACTAACAATGTGCCTATTCGAAAGTGCGCAATAGGGAACATGCATGAAAAAATATTTGTTATTTGACCAGTTTACTGATAGAAAAACGAAAGCGATATAACAATTTAAATAAATATATCTGTCTGTCTCTACGCAAACGCCGTTTTCTATGGCAGTCATGGGTGTCATGCCATCTGACGTCATAGGGCACGTCAAGATTCTCTTTCTAATTCTCAACCTTGACGCTTTATAACTTCGTCTCTGATTTTCATTCAAATAAATATTTTGTATTTGTTTGTTATTGTTAATAAGTATTTCAATAAGCAAATAAAAAATTACATGCATATTCCTTGTTAGATATTTTTTTTTGACACCGGTTATTCTCGCATATCATTTATAGTAGATAAACAGCATCGATTTTTATTATATCGCGGTTTTGCTTTTCGTCTTTAACTGAAAATATGAGATTTTGTCTGATAGCAGCATTATAGCTTGAGGGCGGCAGCTCGGCAATGAAGACAAACTGCCGATCATGGGTTCCGGTCGATTCCCGGGTTAAGTGTTCCCGGGCTAAGTGTTATCGGGGTTACTCCATCAGTAAGTTCTCACTGGCAGTCCGGAGTCCGAGTTTGTGTCAAGGCAATATTTTCTTTTTAACGCTCGAAACCAATTTAGATGTGGTTTTTAGGGTTCCGTACCCAAAGGGTAAAATCAGGACCCTATTACTAAGACTCCACTGTCCGTCTGTCACCAGGCTGTATCTCATGAACCGTGATAGCTAGACAGTTGAATTTGTGACGTGTGGTTACGTAAAGACGACTCATTCAAACAATTTTATTTTTATTCAATGGATTTTCCTTGTAATTGTTTAAAATAAATCAAAGTCCAAATACGACATAATAAACGTCACAGCATCTGTCATACCTGTCACTACTGTCATGTCTATGACATCACGACAACTTACCTTTAATGTGTTATAAATAAATGTGTTTAATAATTCTATCCTTGTTAGGTTAATCGGGTACACCGAAGGTTTAATTAGTAATTAAATTGCTCTTGTTTAAATATGGTACTGTAACAATATATTTGATATTGGATACTAAATTAATCAAAGGTACTAAATTATATAAAATGCACTAAAATTAATCAAATAAATCGGAAACCGCAATACGAAACCCAACAAGTCATGATTTTATGCGGTTTTACGAATATGAATAATGTACTTAGTTTAAGGACTTCGTACACATAACCTCACAGATTGTACTCCTGGTCACATGTCGGCAAGTTGGAGCCGCCTGCAGCCGTCTCTTTTTAGCGGAAGAAAGACACACCTGGGTTTTAGCAGCATTAAACCTGACCTGATTGGCATCGCCCCATTTGGAGACTGCCTGCAAGGACAGGTTCAAACGCTCCACCAAGGCCTCACGGAGAGACTGGATCTGAGGCCCGGTAGCACGAGCGTTGGACAAGTATCTCTCAGCAACATTGCTGTCGTCTGCATACCCAAAGGTTTAAGTTTTTAGCAGATCGTTAATGTGTAGCAAGAATAAAGTTGCTAAGAGTACCGACCCTTGAGGGACCCCGGTATTAATATCCAATTGGTCCGACGAGCAGCCATCGATAACTACTCGAATGTACCGATCTCTCAGAAAGTTTGCAATCCAATCACACAGACCACAGGGCAGACCGAATGAAGGAAGCTTACCAATAAGGCATTCGTGCCAGACCCTATCAAAAGCCTTGGAGATGTCGAGGGAGACGGCAAGCGCTTCCCCGTGCCTCTCGATAGCCTCACTCTAGATGTGAATGGCGTACGCTAGAAGATCCCCAGTAGAGCGATTTCGGCTGAAGCCGTATTGGCGGCCACTACGGATATCGTTTGCTTCTAGGTATGCCAGGAGCTTAATATTGAGTACACGTTGTACACTCATACAGAGTTTGGAGGTTACAGATATGGGTTTGTAGTTGGCTGGGTCAGCTCGACTGCGCTTCTTCTTCCAAGCATTCGGCACTTTTCCAGCCTCACACAAAATGCGAAATATGCGTGTCAAGATCGGAGACAGTTTAGGCGCACAGGTTCTAAGAACAGTTCCTGGTATTCCGTCAGGGCCGCTAGCCTTATTCACATCGAGGCTACTCAGATACAGACATACTCGTTTCGCATCCATCAGGAGAAGGAAGGGGCCGCGCGTCACCAGGATTCAGACGTGAAGATTCCTCAAAAAGAGAGGCAAATAAATTTGCCTTCTCCACAACGGAGTGGGCCAGCGACCCGTTTCAGCAGTGGTGGTAGTGAGGGATGGCAGAAGTTCGACTCGACCGACTTAGCCAGGGACCAACACGCTTTACTACCTGCTGGGTAAGAAGCAAGTTTGGTCCCTATTCGGCCAATGTGTTCGAACCGAGCTCTTCGCAACACCATCTTGCAGGACATGGCAGCCCTGTTGAAGGCCTTCTTCTTCTGACCCACGTGGGAAATTATTTGTTCACCATACAAACTTCTACCTTTCTTTTCCTTTCCTTTCCTTCCTTTAGGGGGTGGACAGGGATACCACCCCTAAAGGATGAGTTCCGGGATAAAAACTATCCTACTATGTCCTACCCAGGGTCTCAAATCCATATTAGTATGGACGGTATGGATAGACCGGCAGATCCTGAAAAGGAATTGGGAAGGAAGGACAATGACATTACAATAGCACGTGCAGTGAGTCAGTTAACAAGTTTAGTATTATTATGAAACTAGTGTCAATGTCATATTCGTACAATCGTACTCGTTTTCCGCTTAATATAATTGGTATTTAAAATTATTTTAAGGTCGGGAGGACTTTTGTAATGTTTTTCGACCAAAAAGAAAGACCATTCTAGATCCTGGAAGGATTCTGGATTGTGACGGAAAAACAAGGAAAAGAGAAAAAGAAAAGCTCGGAACTACTATATTCATACACATTCCGTGTTCTCAATTGCCAACGGTCAAAGAGACAAAATGGTTCTGAAATTATTAAAATGTGGTACCTACATAGCTCGTCCTGAGTCAGCATCCCAAGCATCGATTGATCTAAAATCCTTATTGTCATGAATATAACGTTCGGGTAATGTCGGCCGGCCCGGCGGAAACTACCGAACGAAACCGAAGCTGATTGGCTGGCAATGCCTTTGTAGCGGTAGCGGTCACTCGTTTCAGAATAGTGATGGCTAACTCGGGATAAACACGACTCGAGTTAACCCGAGTTGTAATTCACATAACTCGAGTTGAACTCGAGTTACGCAACTCGAATTAGGAGAACGAAACTAAGTTATAATAAATTATTTATTTGTCTAAAACTACTTTTTTACATAATATGTATTTGACAGATAAATAGTATAAGTTCCTCGAGAATTGGCGAGATGAGGCACAACACCCAGTCATTGCCCAGGAGTGTGACAATATAGGCTAAGAGAAAAAATTAAGATTAGTAAACTTATACCCTATTCTCTGGGGGCAAAACTTTTTGTAAACAAACCCACGTCAAACGGTTATAATCAGACTAATTTTAAAAATACAACCTTACAACGCAAAATGGATACTTTTCTAGCACTCTTTAATTTGTTATCATATTAGTTCCTGAATCGTGGCTTTCGAGAATAATCGAGATGTATTTTAATGTTGGTTATTGGTTTTACCATTACTTTGGTTCATACTTTAAAATTTAGTTGTTATTGTTGTAAAAAACATATTAGAAATATGTAAGGGGACATATTTTATTTTAGATTTTAGTGATAACAACTCGAGTTTGGAAGAATACCACTCGAGTCAACTCGAGTTAGTCACTCGAGTTGCACATCTCTATTTCAGAATGCTGAACTGTATATGTAGTAGAGTCACTGCAAGCATTCGTCATTCTGACGGTATTCAGGCCAGTGGCGTAGTATAAAACACGTGGGTCAACAATATTGTTATAATTAACGTAAAATAATAGCCTTAGTAGTACGAGTTTACGGTTCACCCCGTACTTATTAAGTGAAAACTTTATTTACTTTGGTGCTGTGCAAATTGAAGACTACGTTTTTCAGCTGGTATGTTGTGTATTTTTTCTTTGTCAATTTCTTTTTTCGAAATATGATCTGATATTTTTCGGTATAAAAGATGATTTTATAGTAATGCACAATGATATACTGTATTTATTTACGTTATAAAAGAAAATATCGATACGATTTCTTTGTTTCAACAGAATTGTGCAAATCATGAGAGTCCATAGTGCATTTATTTATTGACACTTATCTCAATTGAGAAGCAATGAGTACAGGGTCATATGTAATACTTTTTAACAAGCAATTCTTGTATATATGTATCTATATATATAATCTGAATCTCGGAAACGGCTCCAACGATTTTCATGACAGACATGACATTTGCATTTTAGTATGCAGGGGGTGTCGGGGGGGATAAATCGATCTAGCTAGGTTTAATTTTTAGAAAACGTCGTTTTCCTTATTTTCACCCAAGCAGAGCTCTGTCGCCCAGGTACTCAAATTAATTAGAGGAAACTCCGCTGAAATAAGAATCTAGGTAAAGCAGATAAACAAAAAAAAACTCACAATTTCGCGGCCCTTGACCTCGTTGTCAGCTAAAAGTGGTTTAAAATAAGTATTTTTGTTCTTTTGCCCTTTAGATATCGATTAGTAAGTAATACGTACCTATAAGATTTGCGGAGTAAAGCTAATTTCTTTGTTTGGGCTGTGAATATCACACCCGCACACATCTATATTAATTCGCCAGCTATGGCTTGCAGTGTTTTTATTCTGAGCAACATATTCAGACTTGAGTTAGGTACACGATCACTGCCAAATGTGAACGCTGACTCGTCCACTCAAATCTGTGTGGTGCACCTCAAAAGACTCTTTTTACAATTCTTTTTTCATATTTTTTTTTTGTTTTTCTTACAACTTTTTTTTTTTACTGTTTAGTCCTCACATGATTGATCAGACCAAGATAATGTCTGGACTGTACATTTATTTATTTATTTACTTTAACATAACACGGCCAGGGTCCATTTACATTACTTAAAGACATGTTTTTAAACCGGCCAAGTGCGAGTCGGACTCGCGCACGAAGGGTTCCGTACCATTATTGCAAAAAACGGCAAAAGAATCACGTTTGTTGTATGGGAGCCCCACTTAAATAATTATTTTATTCTGTTTTTAGTATTTTTTGTTAGAGCGGCAACATAAATAAATCATCTGTGAACATTTCAAATGTCTAACTATCACGGTTCATGAGATACAGCCTGGTGACAGACCGACAGACGGACAGTGGAGTCTTACTAATATCCCCGTTTTTACCCTTTGAGTACGGAACCCTATAAGCAAAAAAAAAATACAATGATAATATCTACAATTACACGGCAGTCATACGCTCATCTCATAACACTCCAGACACAGACAAAATCTTCTTCCATTCATTCGCGAACACATCACAATCGGGATAAGCATCCAAGAGAGCGTTGAGCGCGGAGAGTGTACGAGGGATGGGAGACTGGGCTCGAGCGACGGTTCGACTCCCGGTACGTCGAACAATCTGTGCCTCCTACTACGTCTATAATTGACCGGGACAAAAAGATGGGATAGTTTGACGTGTAGTTCAGGAGCATCAGTTTTCCCGTGAAAGATTTTACACATAATTATTTATGATTTGATCATTTTTAGGGTTCCGTACCCAAAGGGTAAAAACGGGACCCTATTACTGAGACTCCGCGGTCCGTCTGTCTGTCTGTCATCAGGCTGTATCTCATGAACCGTGATAGCTAGAAAGCTTTCACAGATGATGTATTTCTGTTGCCGCTATAACAACAAATACTAAAAACATAATAAAATAAATATTTGAGTGGGGCTCCCATACAACAAACGTGATTTTTTTGCCGTTTTTTGTGATAATGGTACGGAACCCTTCGTGCGCGAGGCCGACTCGCACTTGGTCGGTTTTTCCTTCTGACCTCGAGAGAATTGTAGCCTAAACAGCCTAAGAGGAAGTTAGAACGGTATAAGAATGGATAATATCCTTAAAGACGCTTATTCAGATATCTCAGAAAAGCTTTCTGAATCTTTTCCAAAATTAGTGTATTTTTTCTTTTCATGAGGGTTCTAGGACACATGAACTAAATGCCAGCTTACTGCGTACTAGTATATTAAAAATAGTTTTGATTGCACTAATGTCGAAAAAGTTGATGTTATTTCAATTGTTTGATTTAATTTTGGAAAACTGGCCTATGTCACCCGGGGATAGTGTAGCTTCCCAACAGTAAAGGAATTTTTGAAATTGGTCTAGTAGTTTTTAAGTTTATTCGTTACATACAAAAATATAAAACTACAAATCTTTCCTCTTTATAATATTACTAGCTTCTGCCAGCGGTTTCGCCCGCGTGTGTTATACATATAAACCTTCCTCTTAAATCACTCTATCTATTAAAAAAAAAACCTTTGCGTAGTTTTAAAGATCTAAGCATACATAGGGACAGACAGCGGGAAGTGACTTTGTTTTGTACTATGTAAGGATTATAGCGTCTTAATGATTATATCTTAAGGATTATAGCGGGTTTAAAAAGGAATCGTGACGACATCCCGACTAATTAAGCTGCTGAAAAAGCCAGGAACAATAAACCGATTGGCTTATTAATTTTATCGACGGGATAAGCCCATATACGTAAATCAAATTTGAACATTTAATTTGCTAGTTCGATAAGACGTAACCACATCCTTTGTTACGTAATACTTAATCGGGATTGACGTAGAGGAAAACTATAGTATCTATGCTAGTATTATAAAGCTGAAGAGTTTGTTTGTTTGTTTGAACGCGCTAATCTCAGGAACTACTGGTTGGAATTGAAAATTTATTTTTGTGTTCGATTGTCCATTTATCGAAGAAGGTTATAGGCTATAAAACATCACGCTACGACTAATAGAAGCGGAGCATAAATGAATAAGGTTGCAAAAACGGGCAAATATATTCCTTTGTGAGAGCTTCCGTTGCGTGCGCTGCGTTACGCAAATATCATGTATATTATGACATTGTTCCTCTTTAAAAGGTCCAAAAAATAGTCCTACATCGGACTACAAGACGTACGGCGATGCATCATCGGTACATGGAGTACATGTCATCCATACGCACCAAACATTTTGGGAATACTTTTATTATTCGTACAGCTAAGGATTGGAATTCCCTGCCGGAGTGTGTATTTCCTGATAGCTACAAACTGGGCGTCTTAAAGTCAAGAGTGAATAGGTTTCTTCTAGGCAAGCGTGCTACACCATTGCTTACCATCATGTGAGATAGTGGTCAAGCGCGAGCCTATCAAAGCCATTAAAAATAATCTATTTTACCCATACACTATAACAAAGAGTACCTATCATTCGTAAGCATCAGGTTTGGATAACATTTTGGAATCTGCAGTTGGTTGCCAACAAGGTGACCCCTCGGGCCTGTCATTTTCAGTTTGGCTATTCATCCCATAATCCAACAACTAAATTCAAAATTTAACGTGTGGTATTTAGATGATGGAACACTAGGAGGTGATGTTGCCACCGTTTTGAATGTAACCTAGGGGGGTCCTAGCGACCCGCCCCGGCTTCACCCGTGACAAATTATGCAAATCCGTTCAGTAGTTTTTGAGTTTATCGCGAACAGACGCGGCGGGGGACTTTGTTTTTACTCGACTGCCGAAGGAGGGTAATGTGTTTACCAGTCTAGGTATGTATGTATGTTTGTTCCTATGTGGCGTTCTAGAGACCAAACGCGTTGGCCGATTTTGATGATACTTGCGTCAATCGATTCGTCTTAACGCTGCGAGTGTTACTGGCTACATTAAAATTGGAAAAGAAAAAAATGGCGGATTTTGGGCCCCATTTTGTGGGCGAATTTTTTTTTTCCCTTCCGAACCCGTCGTGTGGGGTATCAAAATAAAGGCTTTTAAGAGGTGATTTCAAAAATATATAACACTTATATGTTTAAATGTACCTAATTCTAAAAGAAATTACTAAAAAGTTGTAAATAAAAAAATCTAAAAAAAAAATAACATCCGACTGCTTAAAAAGCGAACGAAAAAAATCATGCTGTGCAGTCGGAGGATACATATTCGCGAGCTGGCTGACCAAAACCAGATGTATCCTCCGACTGCACAGCATGAGTTTTTCTTGTTTACGTCTTTTTAGTTCGCTTTTTTAGCAGTCGGGTGTTTTGATTTTTTTAATTAATTTTTTATATAATACGGAGTGATTCTACATACTTTCCTGTAATTCGAAGTGCCATTTATGTAGTTTTGCATTGTCTTATCAGCGGAATCTATTAATATCCCTTGTAGTGCTCTCTAGGGTCAGATGGCTGTCACTCTAAAATTAATGATCTTTCAACATTATCCTCATAGCTTTGACCCGTGGTCGGGGAAACCCCAGCGATTATAAGCCATATCAGCAGGAAACTGCTCGACTGGACCAGTCTTGATAATGGTCAATATCCCGGTGCACCGTAACAAAACAAAATTGTCAATAACATTAAGTGACCATCAAGATGTTAATTATTAAATGAAGCTCCAATAAAAAAAATCCTTTCCTCAACGATACGTTTAAAGATCGAAAACTAGAAGACCGAATTGAAACTCATCATCACAATTACAATTAATATTTGTTTCGGGATATTTACCATGTATATTTTGACATATCGAGCTCTCAACAAAAAACAAAATATACATGGTAAATATCGCGAAACAAATATTAATTCTAATGATTGTGACCATGTCAGCTTAAAAACTTATATCACAATTACAGCTGATAGACCTCCAATGCTGGACATAGACCTCTCCCAAGCATCGTCACATCGACTGATCCTGTGCTTTATCAGATCATCGGAGCTTCTTGTGGAAGTTCTACCCACTCTGCAGCATTTAGTACGCAGTCACCACTTCAGTGACCTCCACCTTTCAAACCTACCGATCCTTTGTTGTGCAATGTCCCAAAATCACTGCCAATCAACACCTTAATTTATATTTGTTTCGTTTGTTCCAGAACCCTCCCTGCCGAAGGTTACGTCTCCGGCTTTCGCTTCACAGACATGTCAGATTTAGGACTTCATTACCCTCGGGAGAAGAGACAATCTCAACAGGATATTGACGCACAAAATATGCGAGAAAGGCAGGACGACGGCCGAATTATGAGCGGTAGTAAAAAGTAAGTTATATTTTAATATCAGCCCGTTACTGCTAAGCAATAGACTCTTCTCAATGATATTCTAGTAAACAGATATGTTATGAGTGTGCGCATTGTGAAGACTTGAATACGTCCTAATTGGGACGTATAGTCTTTAGTCTACGTCACTCATGGCGAAGAGCGATACGCTTGTTGAAACAAAAACAAAATAAAAAAATGCCATTGTGTGTATTTAGAAAGTGTACCAATTATGATACCAAAGTATATAAAACAGAAAGGATCTCATACCATATGTAAGTACGCAATACACCTCAATTTACTAATTTATTTCAATTTTTTTCCTAATATTCTGATATTTTTAGGTTAGAAAAAGAAAAAAAATCATTGGTGGTCAGAATAATGTTTGTTTACATTCACACGCAAGTGACAAACACTAGCGGTCTCTTTCTTTCTTATTGGTTTTATCAAGCCATCCCTTTCGACTTGTAGTGAAATGTCAGATGAATGAAAAGTGTGTATGTGTGCTGCCGCTGCTGTGCGGACCACTTCTTTCGGTTGTTTTGTGAGTTTATAACGTATCTGTTTACTAGAATATCATTGACTCTTCTCATACATAGAAGGCAAGAGTTTTGATCACCACGCTTGCTAAACGCGGTTCAGGAAGCGACCTTCATGATGGCGTGAATCGACATATATCACACCGATAAGCAATTTTTACTATGCGAAATAGCAAGTACGTTCACATGGACGCAACGCGATGTAACTAACCAATCTGAATTTAAAATTTTATATTTGCGCGATAACGTCCATTGTCATAATTTTTAGCTTCCCACCATCAGGAAGGTCGCCAAGCGTTACATTATAGTTTTTATATAATTCCTTTACAAATTCGAAGACACCTGAGAACCACCAACTCGCACTGGGATTACGGCCAACTCTAACTTACCTATAGGGAGGATTTCTGTGTCCCTGTAGTGGGAACATTATTGGCCGATTATTATGATCGCTTTTGATAGTACCTCAATCGAGCCACCTGGGGGGTAACTATAAGCTCTTAGAGTAAGTTTATTTTGAGTGTGTTTAAGGTACAGATGTATATGACTTGTATATATCTGTCCCTTACGCACACTCAAATTAACCTTACTCTAAAAGCTTATTATGGTCACTCTCCTGATGTTGAAATCATTGACATTATCATCACCATCATCTTCCTATCCTTGTCCCATGTTACTTGGGGTAAGCGTAACACGTTATTTTTCTTCCATACCGTCCTGTCCACCGTCACCCTATGACTGACTTCCTTGATATCGTTCCTCACACAGTCCATCCATCTTTTCTTCATCCATAATCAGCCAATCCTTATTTATTTTTGAATAGTGTCAAGTTTTGTGACGAACTACTAAGGTATTATTATAGTTGACTTTTGTTCCATCTTTCAGGAGTGTAAGTTGTTCATATTATTCGTATTTTAGACGCCCTTTTTGAAATTGAATCATACAGAGGGGTGTAAGATTAAATTTTAACAGGCCTTTTATCCTGAAATTCCTCTAATGTGCAAATTTTATTGTTGTTCTTTTATTTCCCTGAGTTTAAGTAGCTATATTACGGAGTTCAGTGTGCCTCTTATCAAAGGCCTCCGCTGACGATTTCCATTGATTTCTGTCCTTGTATCTCTGCTCCAGTTTGGACCTGCTGTGAGTTTAAGTTTTACGTTGTTAGCTTCTAATTCGTTTATCTTGTTTATCATCTCTAGGGTAATTTAGATTTATAGAGATAACATTCTATCAGGAGTTTGCTCCATTTTTAAAAACCTGCCTGTAAGCTTACCAATGAATTAAAAGCAGCCCAGTATAGTATTAAATAAGTTACGACTAGAATGAAAATAATATTATACCATTTTTATTTTATTACAGTGATCCCTCAAAAATAAATTTCTACAAATATGAAACCAGTAATGATGAAAAGCATGATCCGCGGGCAAATGAAGGCCTAACCAGTCCGAAGAGAGCTCCTCTTACCAACGAGCATCAAGTAAGTTTGAAAGCAGTGCACAATATATCGCATCTTTAAAGATAATCCGTTTCTAGACTTGCAGCTGTGGTTATCCAAATAGTTACATTTTTCTTTTAAACTTCCGTCATAAACTCAATATTGCATTTACTCGTTCATACCAAGCAAAGGAGATGGGGAGGACACGGTCCAAGTGGCGCCAGTGAACAAGGCCTATATTTTCATGAAACTAATAAAAAGCGCTAAATTGTTTGTTATGGAGCCACAAAAATTCGTCCATTGAGAAAAGAGTTATCGATCATTTAAATTTAAAAAAGGAAATGAAATCTATGATTGGAAGGATGATTAGAAGTGTCGAAAAATAAAAGTTGTGTCCTTTTAAAGCTTGTCAAGAATGTGTTACTTTTCATTAAGAATACAACAAATCCGCTCAAGGCAAAAAGAAAAAGGACATAAAAGAATTTTACTAAAAGTATAATCGTTAAGTACAAGGAGCGTCGTATCGTTGAATGAGATAATTATACATATTTTTAAAGCTCGTTAATAGTGTGAAATTTTGTCATGAGACCACAAAAAACTGCCTATGGCAAAAAAAGTTAAAGGAAGAAATGAGTTTTATTAAAAACAAAATCGTCAAATGTAAGATATACGATAGTCTGCGAATGAGATATACATCTTTTTAAAGCTTGTTAAAAGAAATCGTCAAAATATGTAATTTATTCAAGGAGCGTCAGTGAATAAAATACACATATTTTTAAAATATGTTAAAAGTTTGCTATAATGTCGCGGTGGCCCACGACCTCGCCTATAGTGTTTGAAGTCGTGGTTTCAAATCCGGGCAGTAACCAACTGAGAACTTTGGCGTACAACAGCACATGTCTGCATACCCCTTTAAGAATTATAGTGGCGAAAGTTCCGGTTAACAAGAATTTTGCAAATACTTTGCGTTCACAAATACTAGTGAAACCAGTTGAGAACGTTGGCGTATAAGCACTTATCTGTATACCCCTTTAATGATTATAGTCGTGTGTTACGATTACGTTGATCACTGATGGAGAGATTACCTATCATTATTATTGTAATATAATATTCGATTTTTTATAGTCTCTATTGTTTTGTTTTGAAATAGAGGGTAGAATTCGATTTACAAAAAAACAATATTTTAAACCTGTATTTTTTTCTTTTTATTTAGCGATATCGAAAAGCTTTCGTATTTAAATAGGTCCATACACAATCATAGATTTGAATATAGTAGAATCTAGATAGCTTCATGGACCAGAGCCATACATTTCCCCCCCCCCATCTTCTTTTATTTGGTGACATCTACATGCTCAAATTTTTTTTTAGTGTGTATATTTTATTTTGTAGTTTATATAATTTTAAGATAGGATTAAACTCATTCATGAAAAAAATCGATACATTTTTTTTTTGTTTTCTTCTAAACTTCCCATCAATCCATTTTATTTAAATATATAGAAATATATACAGTGTATAAAATACTTAATTGCCTAAGACTACAACCATATACATTTAAAACAAAAACTTCTAACTAATTCTAAAAATATACTATTCTAATTTATCGTTTGAATTTTAAAAGAAGAAGATAAATTACTAAAAAAAGTTCTTGATTGTCATTTGGTAATCCAAATCAAATTTCATTTCAAATAAAGAGAGAATGCGATCTTTTTTTAAATATTAATATTATATTTATTTTATTTTCAGAGTAACGAAAATGACATCAATGCGTACAATACTGCTAGGATCACTGTCGCCGATGTCATGTTTATCCTTGAAAAAAATTAATAAAATGGTAATCTGTTGAAAAAATGTCCTGCAAGTCAAGAACCAAGACCAAAATATTTAAATTGTTGTACTCATTTAAGCGAAAAAGACAATGATATTACTTAGCTTTTTATGTATTTAAGTTAAGTTGTTGTAATAGTTAAGAAGATGGAAATGTATTAATGAATCTGCGCTTTTTTCTAGACTACTTATATTTTATTTTTGCTTAATTCGCGCAAGAATTTGGTATAGTTAGTATTATATTATCTGTGGTATAGTGTACACTACCTATACTCACAATCATAGGTATGATTGTAAGTATAGGTAGAAAATGTTCTACTTGTTTAAGAACACGTTTTAAAATTCTACAATGTACTTAAATTTTGTTGAATTTCCAAAATTTAAGAGATTGTGATTACGTGTGTGTTACGCAAAAAGCTTGTAGAATGGAACAGAATAAACTCCTGCACAGAAATGCCAAAAAAGATGTGGTTATTTGTGAGAAAAAAATATCGAAATACGTAGATATTGTTAAATCATTAAAATTCATTAACCTCGGTGTGTCAGATACTTGAGTTTATTCTGTTACTCGCAGTAGGTACTCGTATACAGGATGACTAATTTACAATAGCAATTTTTCAGGGGGTGAAAGTGCTCACGAATTTGAGCAACTTTTACTATGGGACCAACTTTGAAATATGAAAAAAAATACTGTTCTTGAGTACTTTTATAAGTTGTGTCCATATATAAGGTAGTTCATATTTAATTGGTGGCCCTTTATAATATGATAGCCAATAAATAAAAAGTCTCTCTGTGTTACGAGTATTATGTTTGTGTAAACTGTTAATGTAAGTCGTATGTATAATTACGGATGTACATAATTATGTTGATATACCATAAATAACTTATTACTTATTAGTTCATAGTTTCTGGTCCCCTGGTTTTTTATTTACGATATGTTTGCTCTTGACTCTAGTCTAAGTCATAGGTGACAGATACAAAGTCGACGATGGAGTGAGCTTACCCAGAAGAAGCCTGTTGAAGAGATTTGAGGTTTGAGAAATAATTGCATGCATTAGGAAAGAATAATAAAGCTTGGGTTTTTGTGTGAAGATATCGGGGAATCAAATAGAAATAATATTCGTTAATCAAGTGCTATCTATATTCATTAATTGATTTCTTCATCTTCAAAAAATGTTGACCAGTTTTTCCTTCATCTAAGTCAAAGTCAAAGATATTTATTCAACTAGGCCAATAAGCGGCACTTTTGAACGTCTAACGAAATTAAAATTTACAAGTAATAAAAGTTGATTCTATCATTTGATTAGAGGTAAATTGTTCATATTTTTTATTCCGTGAAAGAAAATGATTGAAGAACTATATTTTTACAAAAAATCTACATATGAATAGCTTTTTACCTAGTATGAAATAATTTAATAAAAATAAAAAAAGATGCTTCGTTTCGGACCAATTAACAATAAATTTACAATATTTAATAAGTATTGTAAAATTATTATTACTAGGCTTTAGTTACCTATGCTGTGTTGACCCACAAATTCAGCCTGTATTGAATTTTTATTTTTATCTATACTTATAGATTTACATCTATGTTTCCTGCACTAAACAATGTATGTAAAACAGGGACCAATGTATGAAAAAATAAACCAGGGTTTTTGATGAGGACTATCGTATCTGTTAGCTGTCCATACTAGTCAATTTAGTTATTTAAGTTTTTATTATTTTTCGTCTTAATTAATTTATGTCAAAAGGCCAAGGCCAAAGTCAAAAAAAAAATTGCCCTGAGATACTTACTTTTTTTTACTTAAGGCGAGCCAGATCTGAGCGAAAATACTTGACAAAATGATTCTGGTCGTGACAAAATTACTCGTGTTTTATTTAAAAATAGTAATAAGTTACTTAGCCATGTGATTTTCTAATAAGCCACAAACTATTGCAGTTCTACTAATGTGGTTGACCTGCTAGAGTTGTTTTTATTTTTTTGTTCTAGAATCTAATATAAATTATTCCATTTGAACCCAATGACGTTATTTTGCTGGCAAAATGCGTCATTCCGCCATTTTTTGTGATAAATGAAAAAATGTATAACTTATTTTTATTTCAAGGAAACTATTTTGCTTCATACGTAGACTAACCGTTACCTTATTTTAATCATTTAGGGCCTGGTACAGTCAACAGGATAAATGCCTTTTGTACTTTTACAGAAAATGCAAAATTTTAACATGTTTGCTTTTAGAAAACACCTTTTTCATAATCAATGTAGTTTGGTGTCCAATTTACCATCTTCGTAACACCATAAAAAATCATCACCATATCAATTTCGATTCGCTTTTGAATTTAGCGTTATTGCCACATAATTATTTATCTTCGTGACTGAACTTATTGTACTTTTTTTAATTAAATGTACTGCTTAATAATATTTTTTTTGTAGGTATTATTACGTGTCTAATATTCTTTGTTCAAGTTCCTGTAATAGTTTTAGTTATTATAATGTATTATGAATGTATACGACGATACGTATAGACATAGATTGTTCCGTTTTTTTTTTTGTTTTAGACATTTTTTTATTTTTGTCTAATAAAAAACAACACGAACAGAAAAAGAATACATGTATATGGAAAAATGTTACTAACCGAGGTATAACTTTACATGGAAGGCAAAATCTCGTATACCTACTATGATGACTATTTTATTTATTTAAACAGATATTTGTAGTTAACTTAATTTATTACATTGCGTCCACATTGCATATGTATATTCAATGATTTTAATCAACCACTCTAAAATAAATGATGTATAAATAAAAATAAATTTGATTTAAAATCAATTTTAAAATAATCGTACTTATCTGCAGTGTGTCCGTACCTTAATACCGCGTAAAAACATAAATGCTAGAATCTAAATTATAAAATCATGTAGATACTGACAGTATTATCGATTTGTTAATTGTTGTGTGTTTTGTATTGTCCCAATGTTGTAGAAAATGTAATGCTCGAATTTAAAGGAAGAATGTGCCAAAAATTATGATATTCCGAAAAATATATCTTTGTAAACGAACACTTATTTTTATTTCTCCCCTTACTTGGCTACATTTGTTAGTCAATTCGACCCGTATGTATGTTATGTATTGAAAAAAGGCTACGGAGATTAATATTGTATGTAATATTATTGAAATTGCACAATATTCGCATATAGTCTACATGGTATGACTTCTAAACGGGGTTCCCACTGTCTGGCAGAATCTTGACGCTCTGAAATTGATTTGGCATAACACACCAATGTGTGTTATCTATCTATTACATCGAAGTGTACAATGGGCGGTCTTATCGCACAGGGCAATCTCTTACAGACAACCTTTGGATGGACTGAAACGATAGGAGAAGAATTTAGGGCTGTCAGTGTACAATTGATCATAAATAATATTACTTACTTATACATAATAACATAAAATACATAAATACCTACCAATGCATTATCTTCATTACCGAATATTTTTAAGGCATAAAAAAGTTTGGCCGAATGTTTATGTGTCCGAATTTACAATGGAATACTTTTAAGATGGCATAATTTTATTTGGCATAATTTCCTTCCGCAAAGTAAATAATCCGCGTAACTACGTTTAGCATAACTTTTATTTAGAGTGATGATTATGAAGATGGCAGAATTTCATTTTTAATAATTTTATTAGACATATTGGTTTTTCTATAAAATAGCATTAACCTGAAATTAAAATTAAAATACTGTCTTAAAAGGCAATATGTTGTGCTAGAAGAGTTAGTGACAGAAACGAATCACTGCAAAATCGACTCCACGTAGTCTTGTCTGCCCTACCCCTAGAGTGTAATTTGAGCCCGCGTAGGCGCGGCGGGACGAGGCGGCCCGCGATCTTAAGAGCAGAGGGTTTTAACGGTGGCTGAGGCTGGCCAGCAAGCCGGAGCTGCGGTGGTGAGCGTTTATATTATCTGCGACGATAACCTCGCGTAGGACCACCCGGAGCCCCGCAGCGCTGGAGTCGTGACAGAAACCATGCCTGCTGCATGGTGCATGTTCGCTAGCATGCTGCATGCTTGATGTATGCATGGTGTATGCTTATTTGCATGCTGCATGCTTGCTGCAAGCATGGTAGATGACTCTTTCAATTATTATGGATATGAAATTTATGCCAAAAGATGGTTCTAACTGTAAACTTTCTGAGATATGATAGTTCTGGCTTTTAATAACTATCGACACAAAGTACGTAAGCGGCGGCGCATACTTTCTATTTTGTGCTATCGATATGAAATGTATGCCAAAAGACGATTGTGGCAGTGAACTTTCTGCGATATGATGGTTTTATTTTTTAATTGTTACGGATAAGATATTCATGGCTAAAGATTACTTAAATACACAAACCAAATTTATGAGTTTTTAATGAATGATAAATGAGTGTTTGTCAAATGATTTTCTGCGAAATGAAGTTTGGCTATCCGCTGTCATAATATTGTGACATAAAAACTTCTGCTATAAAGGGTAGACCCCTTCTAAACAGGCGTGCAAATCACTTAAGAATATGACGATTTTTTTATAACTTGAAATCTAATTACAATAATTCAAATTTTTGGGTTATAAATATCATTCAATTTAGGCAACAGTTCAAGCTTCATCAAAATCAGTTTTGTAGTTTTCAAGATATGAACTGTTAAGTGTACGAATCACAAGAAAAACACGTCGTAAGGTTAGGGAAAAAATATCAATATTTATGTCTCGCTGTTGGGATGAACTAGACAGATTTCACGAGCAAGTCTATACTGTAAATAACTAACATATTTACAGAATTGTGCTACAGAATTTGATGGAGAAAACTGGGGCTCCCGAAATGTAGGTAGAAGTGGACAAAATATGCTTACAAAAAATATATCGCTCCCCTCTGGATCTTCTTGCCCTGGCGCCTGTTGAGAACTCAACTGGTTCGGAAGCTTAAGTATATTTGGCCAAATACAACTATCTCCTTCGTTAGCCGTAATAAATATAAATGCCAAGTAAGACTACATGGTACTTCTACTTAATTACTTATGTAGGTTCATTATCACAATATTAGACAGAATGAGGTGAGGGCCTAGAATTGAACCTTTAGGAATGAACAGAGATTGAAGACACATATGCTACTTAACTTTTAGTACCTATTTCTTTTAATATGATTGCAAATAAATTTTGTAGAAGAAGATAACACAACTTTGTTTTTCAGTTTTCTTTATATTTTACTACACCTTAATAAAATTTTGATGTGAATGATGCAATTGAAAGCCTTAGACAAATTACAGGTTTAGCCTTGTTATGGGTTTAGCCAATTATTTTGTGAGTTGAGTTTCAACGATTAGTGTCGCAAATCGAATTATCTATCAAAAACCTGAAGCTCTAAAGCTTTTATTTGTCTTGGGCCTACTTTTTACATGGTTTAACAAGCTAAAACTAAAAAATACACAAACAATCGGGCAAGGCCACGAATTCAAGGTTGCTGAGTTATTTTAATTTTGCTTGAATTATCTGGCTAGCTATGCTCGAATATCCGAAATGAGATAACCTGGAAAATAACTAGAACCACCGACCGACACAGCTTGCAGGGTTAACAAGCTAAAGTGGCCGTGGGCCGGTCATGTTGTCAAAAAGCAGTCGGTGAAGCAGACGAGTTTCAGAACGGAGACTACAGTTTGGCAAGCTTGAAGACTTGGAACGATGACGTGGACCCCGTGTAAGTGAACGGTAAAAAGGTAGCTGGGCCAGACTCGAAGCGGAAGCCAGAGGACCAGGATTGTGGTCCAGGTTGGAAGATGCCTATGTTTAGCAGTGCTAGGCTTAGTTGACTATTAAACCGAAAATCAAAAGCTTTATTAAGCTTTTGATTTTCGGTTTAATAGTCAACTAAGCCTCACGAGTACTATTGTACTCGTACTCGTAGGTGACGATTTGTGTTACCCAATGATTGCAGATAGTGGGCAACATTATATATAAACGAGGTTGCACGATTGAATAAAGCGTTATGTAACTCTATTTAAAACTGAAACCAACGCTGTTATCAGGTAAATAAGGTACCTATTGAATTTTAAATATGGACGGAGTTATTAGAACAAGTCGAGGTCATAGGTATACTGATTAGAAAACAATTCCTGGATTACCTTTTTTGCTCAAATACTTAAATCAGAAACCCGCCCTTAAAGCTTGCCTCGACCCGTATTTTTGTTTTTAATTTGGATTTTTCCCGTATGCAAAATGTGCAATTTGGGCTCCAGCTTCTAAAATTGAGTATTTGGATTTAAGAACGTGTCATACTCTTCGTCGGAAAAAAAGGATTTAATGATTTACCTAATCAATGACAGATTAGTTTGGTTCCTATTAAGATTGTTTTAAATCCGGGCAAGTACAAATGAGACATTTTCAGTGACTAAGTACTTTCTAAATGTATCTTGGATATCGCTGAGAACAGTAAAGGAAAATATCGCGAGGAAACCAGCAGCCTTTTTGCGAAAAAAATAGCAATCACATAGACAGAAATCCACATTGCTGCTTTCATCTCGCATGTGATTGGTCGATTTTTTCATACTCTTTGCCCTTTACCTTGCCGAATTCATTACGAAATAAGGCTGCTGGACTTATCTACATCTCCAGTAATAATACTTATTATACATATTATGCTAAAAACAGTAAAGATTTGATTGTTTGTTTGTAATGGATAAACTAAACTTAACACATTAACTGCCAGAGTAATAATGACAATAATCACAAAAAATATAGTGCCAATTGATGTTATGGGTCTAGATATACATAGTATTAAATTTTGGGGTCAATCGGAGGCAGGGTTCCGTAGAAAATTAAAAAAAACTTCACGAGGTCACCGGTACCCTACATGGCGCACAGAAGTAATTATGTTGATTTCTGTTACCAAGGCGCCGTGCGGTCATCTCTCCGGGCACTCGCGCACCTCAGTCTGCTAAAAACAAGGCAAAAAAAGTGGCAACCTATTGTCCTGAATGTCCTGGACTACCCCACTATTGTCTTCAATGTTTTAATAAGTGCCATCGGTATTTGTAATTGTAAGAATGTGAACTTCATTTTCAGATAATATTGTTTCCTTTCTTTTTATGTTCTTTTTTTTCAGATACTAAAAGGCAAAAAAGTTTAATTTTACTACTTACTTACTCGTTTTATTATTCTTCCCATACCATTTATAAATACGTTTGGATTTAAAAAAAATGTTATGTTCTGGGATTTTTAACGTTATTGAAGTTTTATCTTCAATAATTCAAAATATTTTTAGGTTACATAGAAACCATGCGAAAGTATTACTCCTGAGCGCCATTCCGGTCACTTACTAATAAAAAATCTATAGAAAACGCGTCCTACGGGGCGTAAATCAACTCTGAAAACAGGTTTACCGTGAGATCACCGGTGTCCTACGGGGCGCCTTAATAAAAGACCGCCTCCGGTCACCGGTGCCCTACATGGCAGTCAATGTGTTAAGTAGAACCAATTTTGAAAATTATTTCATCAGTAGAAAGCTACATTATTCTTGAGTGACATAGGCTATTCTTTTTTATCTTGAAAACGGGTCCTGGCGATGGGAGCGAAGCTGCGAGGAAATGCTAAAAGTTGATAAGAATAAGTATGAAATCGCCAAACCATCTTGAGCAAGCGAGTTGACTAATGCACTTGCCTTATCTGTATGAGAGCCTTACCAGCCTGTCCCACTGCAAGGCACAGGCGTTCCCCAAGCGTTGCCACGTTGACCGGTCCCGTGCGTCCCGCATCCAGTGGATCCCCGCAAACTTCACCAGATCATCGGTCCACCTGGTGGGAGGCCTTCCGAGGCAACGTCTTCCGGTTCGCGGTTGCCACTCCAGAACTTTTCTGCCCCATCGGACATCTGTTCTGCGAGCAATGTGCCCTGCCCACTGCCACTTAAGTTTGGCAATTCTTCAGGCTATGTTGGTAACCCTGGTTCACTTGCGGATCTCTACATTTCTGATTCGATCACGCAAGGACACTCCGAGCATGGCTCTCTCCATTGCCCTTTCGGTGACTTTGAGCTTTTTGAGGAAGATCATTGTGAACGCTCAGAGCCATTGGTCATAACTGGCAACACACACTGGTCATAGACTTTCATCATGAGACACTGTGGCAAGTTGGACGAGAAGATACCGCGCAACTTCCCAAACGCTGCCCAGCCGACTCGGATTCGAATGTTGACCTCTTCGGTTTGAATGGTTATAAGGACAGCCAATTATCCTTTCTTGCTAAAAAAAAGAACCCTCTCTGTGCAGCGCCTGTAAGGGGACTTCACTGGGGGGACGGAACAAGCGTCTCCCCTGAGCCTCACAGTAGTAACTCCAGGAAAGACGGTGACACATTATGCTAGCGTCTTTCCTGGAGTTACTTGCTGGACAGACGTGTGCTTAGCCTTAATTTTTATAACCTCAATGACTAAATACGGAAAAAGTTATTACATATTATGGACATCCCATAGTGGAATTACGATAGTCCTCAATAAAATCAGGTCAGGTCATGAATTCTATTTTCTACCGGTCCACTCACGTTGACTAACCAATGTATGACCAACAAGCAGTTCTGACCCCATTTATTTTTTGATAAGTGCAGGAAAACTATAGCAAGTAAGTATACAGAGTACGTGCTGCTGTGCACAGCGAGGCTCAACCCCCCTAGCCAAGTTACAAACGTTTCGTATCGGATCTCTTTCTACAATCGTTAACGCCTTCTATTTTTACCCGACAGCCGAAGGAGGGTAATGTGTTTATCAGTCCATGTATGTATGTAAGTATGTATGTATGTTTGTTCCTATGTGGCGTTCTAGAGACCAAACGCGTTGGCCGATTTTGATGATTCTTACGTCAATCGATTCGTCTTAAACCTGCGAGTGTCACTGGCAACATAAAATTTGGAAAAGAAAAAAATGGCACCATTTTCTGGGGGAAAATGTTTTTTTTTTTCTTCCAATCCCATCGTGTGGGTTATAAAAATTTTATGAGGTGATTTCAAAAATATATAACACTTATATGTTCAAATGTACCTAATTAAAAAAAAATAACTAAAAAGTTGTATATAAAAAAAGTAAACAAGGCGATCCAGTGGGAGGATAAACGAACATATAAATAAATTAATTCAAAAGATAAAAAACCCGACTGCTTGAAAAGCGAACTAAAAAGACATAAACAAGAAGAAAATCATGCTGTGCAGTCGGAGGATACATTTGTACTTGTTTACGTCTTTTCGGTTTGCTTTTCAAGCAGTCGGGTTTTTGATTTTTTTAATTAATTTATTTGTATATTCTGACCACTTGACTTTACGTTTAAATGTCTTATTCCCATACATTGATTCGTTTTCTACTAGCGTTATCGATTGTAGACTGTCAATTTGGCTACAGGTCCTGGGAAGACTTCTTTACTGTCTCCCTAGGGATGTGTCATAACAGGCGTTGTACAGAGGGGAATCCGGGGCGGTCTTTTAAGAGGTAACGGGGTTCTACGTGCTGATGGTGATCACTGGGGTCGTTTATTAGCAGTTTATTGTATTAAGCGTATACAGACCCCCTTCAGGATTGTATGACTGCTTTGAAAAGGTAATGGATGAAGTTTTACCTTTCCATTATCACTTGTGGTGATTTTAATGTTAATTTATTAGAAAACTCAGGTTCTTGTAGTAAAATAATAAGTCTGTTTCAGTCCTACAATCTTGTAAACCTATTTTTGGAACCCACAAGAATAACCCCTACTAGTGCTACATGCTTAGATAATATTTATACTAATGTTATACGAGTCCACAAAGAAATTATAAATTTACTAGATTCTGATAATTGCGGGCAGAGGATTACTATACCAAACCAAAACAACAAAGTGGCTAAAAAGGATATCACCAAGGGCGGATCCAGGATTATTTTCTGGGAGGGGCACAAGTGGCTGACGGGCAAAAAAATCAACAATAACGGACAGAAATAAACTTGAAGTATCATACTTCATGTTTATTTTATTTATTTTTCTTTATTAATAATAGGCTCGCGCTTGACCACTATCTCACCTGATGGTTAGCGATGATGTGGTCGACGGTGAAGCACGCTTGCCTAGAAGTAACCTATTCATTATTGACTTAAAGACCCCTTGATTGTAGCTATCGGGAAACACTGACTCCGGCAGGGAATTCCACTCCTTAGCTGTACGCATAATAAAATTATTCTCAAAACGTTTAGTGCGTATGGGTGGGATGTCCACCATGTACCGATGGAACATCGCCGTACGTCTGCTAGTCCGATGATGAAACGGGCTCGGCGGAATTAGATCATGCAATTCCATCGCACACTCCCCGAAATATAACCGATAAAAAACGACAAGCTGGGAACTCGGTGACGCTGTTCTAGGCTCTGGAGCTTGGACTTAACCAGTGCCTCATCGCTGATGAGCCTCTTGGCCCGATTTTCGATCGACTCCAGTGTATAAAGCTGGTATTTGGCAGATCCGTCCCAGAGATGAGAACAGTACACCATGCATGATCGAATTTGCGCTTGATACAAGCTAAGCAGCTGTTCTGGCATGATGTACCTTCTCACCTTTGCAAGGATCCCCAGCTTTTTGGCAGCCAGCTGAGTTTTTGCCTGGGGCCAAAATTGAGAGTCGATGTCAACGTAACGTCAAGAAGCTCAAGATGGTCAGTTATTGGCACAGTCACATCTCGGTAAGTTGGAGCCTGGTGAATTTGGCTCTTTTTAGCGGAAAAAAGACACGCCTGGGTTTTAGCAGCATTAAACCTGACCAGATGGGAGCTGGGAGCACGAGCGTTGGACAAGTATCTCTCAGCAACAGTGCTGTCGTCTGCATACCCAAAGGTAGGTTTTAGCAGATCGTTGATGTGAAGCAAGAATAAAGTTGCTGAGAGTGCCGACCCCTGAGGGATCCCGGCATTAATATCCAATTGGTCCGACGAGCAGCCTTTGGTAACCACTCGAATGGGCCGATCTCTCAGGAAGTCTGCAATCCAATCACACAGGCCTCCGGGCAGACCGAATGAAGGAAGCTTACCAATAAGGCTTTCGTGCCAGCCCCATTAACAGTCTTCGAGGTGTCGAGGGTGACGGCAAACGCTTCCCTGTGCCTCTCGATGGCCTCACTAGATGTGAATGGCATACGCTAGAAAATCCCCAGTAGACCGGCGAAAGCCGTATTGGCGGTCACTAAGGATTTCGTTTGCTTCTAGGTATGCCAGGAGCTTAATATTGAAATTCTACAAGTTCAAGTATGTATAGGAAGGTTTATGAAAAAAAGAGTTTCACTCATGTTCTTTCTGTTCATCATCATCATATCAGCCGAAAGACGTCCACTGCTGAACATAGGCCTCCCCCAAGCGTCGCCACATTGATCAGTCCCGTGCGTCCCGCCAGGTCATTGGTCCACCTGGTGGGAAGCCTTCCAACGCAACGACTTCCGGTTCGCGGTTGCCACTCCAAAACTTTGTAAAATGTCCACTGCCACTTAAATTTGGCAATTCTTCGGGCTATGTCTGTAACCCTGGTTCTCTTGCGGATCTCATCATTTCTGATTCAATAACGCAAGGACACTCCGAGCCTGGCCCTCTCCATTGCACTTCGGGTGACTGTAAGCTTTCTGATAAGGCCCATTGTGAGCGACCACGTCTCGGAGCCATAGGTTCGACTTGAGACACAGTCTTTAATTGGACGAGAAGATACCGCGCAGCTGCCCGGCCGAGTAGGATTCGACGGTTGACCTCTTTCTCGAGGGTGGACCTGCCTAGTTGGACCGTTTGTCACAGGTAGACAAGGTCGTCCACAGCTTTGGCCTTGGAGCCACCAACCTTGATGGGAGTGGGTGCGACATGGGCGTTCAACATCACCTTGGTTTGCCCATATTCATTTTTGGACTCATTCTTTCGGAAGCTCTATTAAGGTCATCGAGCGTTGTACTGGGGTCCTCCATGATCTCCATGACAGCTTTATCATCGGCGAACCAAAGGTGAGTGATGTGCTCGCCGTTGACGTTGGATGCCTAGCCCTCTCCAGTCCAGAACCTTAAAGACATCCTCCAGTGCAGCGGTGAATAGTTTAATTCCGTTATTTTATTCATATATTTTAACAACTCTGATAATTTGATTTGCTTCTAAGGGTGTATTGTGATGCAATCTCCACAGTACACAAAATACCGTCTGGGGGGGGGCACGGGGGCACGTGTGTATCTAAATCCGCCCTTGGATATCACTATTAACCCCAAAACTGCAAATCGCTTGGCAGCTTTTAAAAATAAACTCATTAATAAATTACCAATTTTGTCAATTGATGCTGATCCTAATCATCTATATGATGATTTTTTTAGTATATACTGTAAACAATTTAATTCGACCTTTATTCCCAAGACTATCTCCGTTAATAGTAACACATCATTCAGTGATAGGGCTACCATTGGTATTCATAAAAGTAGAACGCGGCTTTACGAGCTGTACTCTGAAAGGACTTATGTAAACACTGCTGAATTTAATTTATATGTTAGAAATTATTCAAAATTATTTAAAAAAGTTTGTTGTTTGGCCAAGTCGCGTTATTTGAGCTCGAAGATTAAAAACAGTAGTAATGTTATTAAAACGACTTTGCATATTATTAATAGAGAAACGGGAAGATTTGGTAACCGAAATATTGACTACGGCCTGTCTATTAATGGCAACATCATAAAATCAAACTCACAAGTCGCAGTGGCCTTTGAAAATTTATTTTCAGATATGCCCATTTCAACTACTAAATCATTAAACTCATCACCTTCTGTTGCTGAGTCTTTGCTAAAAGAAAATGTTAATGTTTGCGATTCGGAATTTCTTTTTGAACATATTACTTGTAAAGACATAATTAAAACCTTTCACACTTTAAATGTTAAAAAGACTGCAGATCTTTGGGGTCATTCTGTAGAAGTTGCTGAGTCTATTATTGACATTGTCGCACCTAGTTAAACTATTATCTTTAATAATTGTATCGACTGTGGGGAGTTTCCTGACCTTATGAAAAATATTAAAATAATACCTTTGTTTAAATCAGGTAGTACATCAGACCCTACAAATTATAGACCTATTTTAGTACTACCTACGTTTAGAAAAATATTTGAGAAATTAATTTAAGAGCAATTGCAAAGATTTTTTAATAAACTTAAATTATTACATAGCAAACAGTTCGATTTTACAAGGGGTCGTTCAACTACTGATGCCCGTGTTGAGCTTTTAGGACATATTTATAATGCATGAGAAGATAAGTGCGATGCCTTGGGAATCTTTTGTGATTTGACCAAAGCATTTGATTGTGTTTTTCTTGAAACGCTAATCAGGAAACTCCGCCACTACGGGATCCGGAACAGTGCTCTGGATTTTCTTACTTCATATTTGAGTAATAGGATTCAGACCGTTGACGTTAATGGAAAAAGATCTCCTGGATTTATGGTAACAATGGGAGTCCCACAGGGCTCGATTCCTGGTCCTTTCTTGTTTCTTATTTATATTAATGACTTGCCTTACCTCATAAAGGATAACCATGATATTGTGTTGTTTGCGGATGATACTTCACTTTTGTTTAAACTTAAACGTCAGCAGCTGGTTACTGACGATGTAAATAGCGCGATCTCAAAAGTAGTTCACTGATTCAATGTTAGTAATTTACTTTTTAATGAAAAAAAACCAAATGCAGTTTACCCTACCTCACGCTAGGCAGGTGAAAACCGATGTGTTGATAAAGGGCGAAGAATTGAATCCTGAAAATAGCACAGTATTCTTAGGCTTAACTTTGGAAGCTAAGCTTCAGTGGGGCCCACATATAGATAAATTGTCAAAGAAGCTAAGCTCCGCAGCATAAGCTGTTAGAAAAAATCGTAATTTAACTGACATAGAGACAGCCCGTTTAGTATACTTCAGCTATTTTCATAGTGTAATGTCGTACGGTATACTGTTGTGGGGAAATGCCGCTCACATCCAGACTATCTTTGTTTTGCAGAAAAGAGCTGTTCGATCAATTTATAAATTAAGCCCGAGACACTCTCAGAGAGAAATTTAAGGAGATTAATGTAATGACTGTGCCTTCTCAGTATATTTATGAAAATCTTTTATATGCCCATAAAAAATTAAATTGTTATAAAATACAGTGATATCCATAACATAAATACTAGGAACAAACACAAATTTGTAGTACCTACAACAAGGCTCAAGAAAATAGGTGGCTCGTTTAGATGTTAATATGTACGCTTTTATAAGAAGCTTCCAGGCCACGTACAAGATCTAAGTCTTAATAAATTCAAATCTTTTATTAAACGAAAGTTGTGCCAGAAACCGTTATATACAACTAAAGATTACCTTGAGGACAAAAAGGCTTGGGATTGAGCTGCTCCAATTAATTTTCTTTTTTTATTATATTTTGCATCGTGAATTTTATTACAATATTTTTTTATTTTTTCTTTTCTTGCAATGATAAGAATATTTACTTTTTAAAGTATTATATTATTTTATTTTAATTATTGTGAATGTGAAGTCTATGTGGATCATTTTTTTTTTATTTAAATTTATCTTAGTTTTTAATCATGGTCTGGCAGTTTGAGTAGTTTATGCGGCCTACCCGAATGTCCTTTCTTTGGTATTGTTCGTCGAATCGTTGAGCTCCTTAAATTCTGAGTTTAGCTGCTCAGTTACAAATGCGTGCACTGACTGGACAGGTCCACTCAATCTGGCTGGTTCTTTCCTCAAAAGACCATTTCAGACATCAGTTTACTAGTCTTCACATGATCTAAACAAGATTTTGTCTGGACTTTAAAAGAGACTGTGACCTCTGAGTTTGTTTCGGTCTTTCTTCTCAGAGTATTCAGATAGGAAACGCCGACCTCATCTAGTTTAAAAAAATAAGTTCGACATGTAAAAGTGTTTGTACAAACCAACTTACAAAAATAAAATCATTTATCATTTCCTTAAGTTGAATGAGGCTAAGACCGAGACGGGAGACTGCGACTGGAGACTTGCGACAATACGTCTTGTCATTAGACTTTGTATGGGGGAAAGTTATCAAACGAGACCGAGACAAGAGACAGAGATGCGAGACAGAAGAACACGATATTATAATCTGATCTCTGTCGGACTAGTACAGGTTGGAGTGCGGGGTAAGGCAGGGGGGATTGAGCTCACCAACGTTCTTCAATCTGTACAACGATGAACTTGTTGCCAGGCCCAGCAGCCACCATGTTGATGATGTTTGTTTTAACAACATCAGCTATGCTGATGACATGGTGCTGCTAAGCGCGTCAATAGGGGGACTCCGAGAGCTGATAAGCATTTGTGAAACGTACGCTCATACGTGTCAAAAAGAGTCAGCTTATGGTTTTCAATGCAGGTTCTAAGTGTCCGGCGGTGGTTCCTCCAGTAAAACTATGTGCCCTTGTAGCGGCTAAACAGTTTTAAATATCTGGGCCATATTGTGACGTCCGACCTGAAGGACGACACTGATATTGAGCGAGAAAGGAGGGCGCTGTCGGTGAGGGCGAATATGATTGCCCGCAAGTTTGCTCTTAGCTTCAAGGATGTGAAGATCACCTTGTTTTGAGGCTTCTTTGTTTTTGTTTATGGTGGGAACCCTTCAAAAGGCGCCTGGAGTTTTGGGAAAAAGACCAGGGAGTGTGGGATCATCAGCACCTGGAAGGGGCCCCGTCACTTCTTAAAATACCATCCCGGAACCCCCTCTGTGCAACGCCTGTTAGGGCACATCCCTCGGGAGGCAGAAAGAATTGCCTCCCCTGAGCCACGCTGTGCACGGCAGCACGTGATCACTATGCTGCCGTCCTTCCTGAACTCACTCGGTAGGAGGACAGAATCCCCGATCTGACCACCCGCAACCCCGGAGTCCCACCTGCTTATGACGCAGGTGGGGTTTCGGCGTTTTAGGCATCGAGGCGGTTGCCTCCCCGACGTAATTTTTTATTGTTTTGGTAAAGCATAAAATACGTGTCCAATATTATTTGATAATCTCACTGACGGACTAAATAGAATTATCATTTTACTATCCATGAAACATCCCATAGGTGTCATCATAGGTGTTACGTAGAAATCGTCACGTAACACAAAAACCGGCCAAGTGCGAGTCGGACTCGCGCACGTAGGGTTCCGTACCATTATCGCAAAAAAACGGCACGAAATCACGTTTGTTGTATGGGAGCCCTACTTAAATATTATTTTTATTCTGTTTTTGGTATTTGTTGTTATAGTGGCAACAGAAATACGTCATCTGAGAAAATTTCAACTGTCTAGCTATCGCGGTTAATGAGATACAGCCTGGTGACAGACAGACAGACAGACAGACGGACCGCGGAGTCTCAGTAATAGGGTCCCGTTTTTACCCTTTGGGTACGGAACCCTAAAAAACCTGCGGTCCGTCTGGCGTAGTTTGGATATTATCGTCAAACGCTGGCCGCCATACTTGTTTACATTATTGTGAATGTGACTTTTGTCTGATGGTCAGAGTATACTCCTGATAAATAAAATCGTTTTTAAATAACTAACAATTTAATAAAAACTGTTTATCAACATTCAAAATATCCATATCATATTAAATTCGGAGTTGAAGAAAAGGCGAGAGGAACTTCGTTCTTAAGGCGGCCCCCGACCGCACACGTTAATGACACACGTTGACACGGTTGTTGTGTGTATTCATAGATAGCATGTAAAAATCATGACAGTCCATAGTGCAATTTAAAAAATAAAATAATCTTTATTTCGGACAAGTAACATCCATATGGGTTAGTAAACGAGAAAACTTATACCTATGTTAGTACACTCTTAATTTCTAAAAAATAACTTATTTAGTAACAAGGTTGTTGTTCCGAATGCATTTCAGAACAACTTCCCCTAATAACGGAGTGTCATACCTCCCGGCTATGGTTTTCAGTATGGAGTTGGAGCTATCCCGCACTCTGCAGAGCAAAGAGGCAGATCTCTGCCTGACGATGGCATGGAAATCGTCGACACGAGATTCCGCAAACATACCTGATGCACTGCAGAAACGGGGCAGCCCCATCAACATCCTGAACCCATTATTATATTGGACCCGTAAGGCGCTGATAGCCCGCTGAGTGTAGTTGGTCCACAGGCTGCACGTGTAAAATATTTGGCAATAAGCTTTAAAAAGTTTTATTTTTGCTGGCTTGCTACACCGTGCAAACCTGCGAGCCAACATGTTACAACGGACTGCCAGCGCCCTACATTCCCTCTCGATATCTACCCGGTCATCAAGGCTGTCCCCAAGTACTTGAACTGGTACACTCGCCCTAACTCATTCCCATTCAGTTTAATCTGCAGTTCTAATTTATATTGGCAGTTGGCTCATATTTTCATAGGTGGCCCTTGATCAGTAGAGCGAGATTTTTATTCAGCTCCCTTTGGTCGACGCTTTCACTTCTCGTAAATTCTACTTCGGTTTTATTTTAATTCAATAATAATTGCCAAATTGACTGCTCCTGCGCTTTCCAAAAGGCTCCAACAAATTTTAGTTTGCGATATCTATTGTTTTTACCCGACTGCCGTTTGTGTGTATGTTCCTATGTGGCGTTTCAGAGCCCTAACGCGTTGGCCGATTTGAATGATTCTTACGTCATTCGATTCGGTTCAAACCTGGAAAATAAAAAGATTCCGGATTTTGGGCGCCATATTGTGGGGATCACTATTTTTTCTGCCAAACCCATCGTGTGGTGTATCAAAGTAAAGGGTTTTTTAGAGGTGATTTTCAAAATATAAAACGCTTATATGTTTAAAAGGTTATAAATAAAAAAAGTTAATTAAAACTATCAAAAAAACCCGACTGCTTCGAAAGCAATCTAAAAAGACGTAAACAAGAAGAAAATCATGCTGTGCAGTCGGTGGATACATCTAGTTTTGGTCGCGAATATCTATCCTTCGACTGCACAGCATGATTTTCTTCTTGTTTACGTCTTTTTAGTTCGCTTTTTAAGCAGTCGGGTTTTTTGATATTTTTAATTAACTATTTTTTTACATCTGGCTTTGACTCTAAGCGCCAGATGGCAAGGAGCGCCTCCTTGCCATCTGGCGCCTAGAGCGACCACTCCTTTCGTTTTACCCCAGGGTTGGGCTAGGTGCCAAAGTAAAGGCATTTTATTTTATTGAGTTTGTTTTGCTCATGACTCTAGTCTAGGTCAGAGTTGACAGAGACAAAGTCAACGATGGAGGGAGCTAACCCAGAAGAAGCCACCCAAAGCAGTTTTTGCTGGCAAAACATAACAAAAATTGCAATAAAATAACGCCAAAATTAATAGATTTATGATGACGACATCACTACTAATTAAAAAAACTGAAATATCTAGAAACGATACCCCATCGATTAATTATTATTATCTACGGGATAGACCCACACATAACTTAAAAATTAACCAACTCAATCGGTCTACGTAAATCCTAATCGGCAATGACGTGGAAGGAAAACTGTAAAATTATTATTTAAGCTAATACTCAACCTGGAGCTCGCTCAGTTTACGTTTGTTCACCAGACACTCCTACGGTACGTTACATTACGTTATTGTTGAAAGTGATCCTTCGTCTTCAGGCCAGTTACCATCTGAAGGTAGGTAATTCTGGTTTTTTTTATTTAATAATTACTTATAGCTTCTGCCAGAGGCTACGCCCGCGTGAATTCCAAAATTACTCCAAGGGAACATATTTCCGAGATAAAAAGTAACCGGTGTTCTATTCCAGATTATAATCTATCCCTCTGCCAAATTTCACCCAGATCTGTCCAGCCGTTTGAGCGTGAAGAAGTAACACACATACAAACACACACACGCACTCTCTCTCAAACTTTCGCCTTTACAATATTAGTGTGAAGTGTGACAATTCATTTATTTTCAGACATATCTAGTCCATAATACATGATTGTGTACACACACCAATATTAAATTAAAAAAAAAAAACAATAACACCCAAAATATTAATATTGATCCATTCCATTTACTTAAGTTATTAAAATTGTTAAAAGCTCTTAAAATTAAATTACCAACAACTCAATTAAAATAATAATTAAGAGTGTCAAAAATTACAAAATTTTCAAATAGTTGAAAAAATTGAGAAAAAGTTATAATTTATTAAATTTTAAAAAATATCCACTTAAAATACATACAATATTCATAATAATATCCATGGAGTTTCTCGCACGGTCTTCTCCATAAAGATAAGCTTCTTATTTTTCCGACCTACCGCCTCCTTGACAATTTAAAACCTTTTACCAATTCATTTTTCTTATCTGTCTTCTGCTGACGGCATCCGTGGCGCCTGGTGCGGGACGACACTGGTAGTCTCCCTTCCCCTTTCTGCAGCCTTCTTCTGCGATGTGCCATTTATTTATTTAATACTTTATGCACACAAACGTACAGAGACGATGAGGAGTCGACCTTTGACTTTCTCGCAGAAGGAGATCACACGTCCCAGGACACTGCACTGCCGACCATTGAACGTATACCCCGATCGGCAGCGATATATTACTTCCTAATTAGAACTGAACTGAATTGAGCGAATACATTTCGAAAGCGTAGATACTCATTGGTCTTTGAAGTTAATCAACGCAGATCTACAACGAGACACTGCCTTTTCGAATTTGGTTTGATTTTGTGATCTTAATTTATTTCAGATTTCGAAAAAATCGAACTGACCATTTGTACTTCAATGTGCTCCGCCCATAGCCATGTAATTTAGCAATTTTTAAAGACCTCTTAATTTAGGTGCCTTATTTTTTTTTGTTATAGAACTTGCCCTGCTTAAACTTACGTGGCTGATTATCGCTATATAGACTCGTCAGATTAAAAACTTCAGTCCTCTCCGCGGAAGAGAAACCCGAACAGGAAATTATGGAATATAATAGTGAACAAATCAAGAAGGAAGAGGAGAATGATGGCCAAATACTTTCCTCCCATAATAATAGTACACCGTAAGTACCAATAATACCAGCCTGCAACTGTGCCAACGCAGAGCAAAGGTCTCTTCTCGTACAGAGAAGGTAAGAGGATTAATCACGATGCCTGGTCAAGGCGGGTTAGAGTATACATTATACAGCCAGAAATTTGAATGGTTATTTTCCCGCGGCAGAACGATTTGCCATCAGTAGCCCTATCGAAGAAGCATAGAGTTAAACATAACAAATAAAAAATATTTTTCTCAAACATGCATTAAAGAAAGAAGAAATATTGTCATTGTTTTAGAAAAAAGAACACGCGAAGTACCGAATTTACGGACAAAGAAAATCAAATCCATTGCTGGAGCGTTTTTTGAATTTGGAACTTTACAACGCTCCAGCAATGTTGTTGTAACTTTTAATATTAAATAATTAAATGTATAATATAAAAAGTATTATTTATTTCCCTGCATTATTTTGAGAAAAGCACTATCTATATATGCCTCTGTGGAAATGGCAATTGCCTGTCTCGTATTGGTGAAGTCCTCGCCAACGGTTCGGCCTTCTAACTCATAATTGACCTGCAATTGCCTATTTCCTGGCCTTTGCAATAATGTGCTATTGTTGTAAAATAATTTAAAAAATATTTATCAACTCGAAAGCGTGTATATCAATAGTAATTCCTTAAACGTAACGACTGCGTGTTTCGTGGGGTGGCGTCGTATTGATTCGCCAGTTAACAATCGCGGTTTATAATATTGGTTTGACGTAGCTTTCGAGTTTCTTTTTTCACAATTGTTAATCTAATGTTTATTTATTGTATTACCAAGACGAAATCATTTCGCTGCGAGAAAACAACTAATACAATTTCAGCGTGTATAATATTAGTTCTTATAAATGCCCGCGTGGTGGCTTTCGGCCCACTGTCCTATGTCCCAACAGTGGGAACACTATTGGCCGATTATGAGGATTCTCATTTGATAGTCCCTCAACCGATCTTAATGATGGTGGCGAAATCATCGTCAGTAACATCAGCTTATTATTAAGTACATCATCAACATCGTATCAGCCGAAAGACGTCCACTGCTGGGCATAAGCCTCCCCCAAGCGTCACCACACTGATCGGTCCTATCCTTAAGTATAATATATTTTTCAATATTATTAAGTTATGTCAATATCTATTAGGATACTCATACAAGTGGCTTTTAATGAATTGACAATCTTTTAAGGGGGAAAATTGTTTAAATGCGTGAGTACTCCACCGTTCGCCCCCTGTAGGATTACTAACGAATTAAAAGTCGCCCTGTCTAGTCGTTGTACCAAAGCCTACATTAATATAAAAATACCTATTCAAAGTTAACACACATGATGGGGTGGGACGAAATTTTTATTTATGTTCTTGACATCAGGCCCTCTAGAGGGTGCCCTATTCAATTAAATGTGACAACGCATAGCCTATAACCAGTAGACAAACAATACGCTTCCAACAACACCTCGTTTGTCAAATTATAATAAGCAGTATAGAAGTTATGAGGGAACATACATACATACTTTTGAATAATGCCCATCGCTTATAGGGCCGGGTAGTGAACATTTATTTTCATGATTTTGAAGGGATACGTCTCGCAAACGGTACGCTTGACAGAAATAAGATGTTCCAAAGCCTACATTAATATTAAAATACCTATTCAAAGATTACATGCATGATGGGGTGTCGCTAATTTCCGAGTAGAGAATGAAAATAATGTTAAACTAATTTTTTTTATAGCGAGCCCTCACACGAAATTGGCCCTAATTACGAATATAAACCCACTCCTGACGACGAGCTCGATCTGGGGGGAAACGGACGAACCAGATTGCAAAAATTGAAATCATGTAAGTTTGAAAGCCATATATGGTTTTATATTTTTGTGTTAAAAATCTTCGTATTCCTACAACACATATAAGCCGCTTTCAAAAGCTGTCAGCATCAATATCCATACCAATAAAATGCGAAAATAACTCTGTCTGCTACGTTTTCACTCCTAAACCACTGATAACTTTTGTATGGAAATGCTCCAAAAGGTTTTCTGATAGACGATTTTTTTTATTATTTTGTTAATTTATCCAAGTCAATATTTTAGTATCCTACCACTATTGTAAACGCAAAAATTGTGAGGATGTAAGTATGGATGGACGTTTGTTATTTTTCCACGCAAAAAGTACCGAACGGATTTTGATGAAACTTTACAGTAATATAGCTTTTTGGATAAAGATATTGGGGCAGAATTAATTCCAAGCGTGTGAAGCCGCGGGCGGCAGTTAGTTTATTAATAAGCCTCTGATAAAACGTGAGATAAGTTTTATACTAAATTTTATTTTTTTTATTTCCAGAATAACAATAATAACATCAATGTACCCCAACCCTGCTGAATTGAATAAAGAATCGAATAAAATGAGCAGACAAGAGCTGGCTCTAACAAATATTTAAGAAATAATTTAAATTGATGTACTTATTTTTAAGTGAAAATATAAAATTGTTATGTACTTATTTAAGTTAATAGGTTGTTATAGATTTTAGAAAGAGGATGGAAATGTTTAGATTAATCTGTGCTTATTAATTAAATCTAATTTTAAATGAAAAATTTACATAGTAATCAAGGATATTTTATTATTTTCGGCTCCTTCGTTAATTTGATAAACTCTTCAACAACGCTTTAGGGGTGAAATCGTTATTTTTCTTAATTTAGTATATATTTTTTTAAATGAAGTATAAGAAAATAATTTCCTACAGAATTCATATTAACTGTTTTTTGTGGGATTAAATAATGCCTCGATATAAGAAAGGGCTTTCAAGAAATTACGTATTTTTTAAGAATTTATTCGTTAATTAGCTATTAGTAAAGTATCCGTTTATTATCCAGAGTAGAGTAGATTTATCACAATTAGTTGTTTATGGCAAGTCGGTTAATTCCAAAAAATCTAAGAATGTTGGACCACTCGAAGACAACGTATTTCAGAACCAAAGTTGTGAGAGTCAAAATTGTTGCTATTAATATTTGTTTCGGGATATTACCATGTATATTTTGTTTTTGGTTGAGAACTCGATATTTCGGCACCGTTACAAGCGCCATGATCACGAGAACTAAAGTCTTTGCGGGTGGGTGTTGTTTACGAGCTGACATATCTGTCTGCCCTCTTCCTCACTCGTTTTTCACGCACGATGTCGCTACCACCAGAACTCGTCTCTTACTCGACACTGTTCAGCACTCGTCTCACTAGTTACACGATATTGTTCACGACAAACGATGCTCACTGTATTCACTTTTGACAATTGATCAGTAGTTTTTCGATCTTTACATAGTTGAACCACTGGATTCCAGGCTTTCGACAATTGAAACCCGTCGTCCCTATTGAAATTTTTGCACTTGGTTATTTCAATTGCTTCCCGAACCATTCTAGGCATGTAATGGCGTTCAGTCGAGATAACCTGTGGGTCATGTAACTCAATCCAGTGGTTTGGCCCTGATTCGAGAAGATGTTCTGCTATGGCCGATTTTTGGGTATCGTTGTTTTTCACTGCCCTAATGTGTTCCTTGATTCGGCAAGCAACAGTTTGGAACGAGTGAGGAAGAGGGTAGACAGATATGTCAGCTCGTAAACCACACCCACCCGCAAAGACTTTAGTTCTCGTGATCATGGCGCTTGTAACGGTGCCGAAATATCGAGCTCTCAACCAAAAACAAAATATACATGGTAAATATCCCGAAACAAATATTAATTCTAATGATTGTGACCATGTCAGCTTAAAAACTTATAAAATTGTTGCATATTACCTCAAGTATACTATGTTTTAATTAATGTACCGAATGACCTATCACCCTGTATACCACATTTTTATTATCGGAGGGAAACTGCCAAAAGGCTCTTAAACTCTTGGTGGAAAAGACCAAGGTGTCTGGGATTTTACCACACTAAAACCACCCCAGTGATCACCATCAGCACGTAGCACCCCGTTACCTCTTAAACACCACCCCGGATTCCTCTCTGTACAACGCCTGTTATGACACATCCCTAGGGGGACAATAAAGAAGTCTTCCCAGGACCTGTAGCCAAATTGACATTGACTACAATCGATAACGCTAGTAAAAAACAAATCAATTTATGGGAATCCAATTCTATACAAGCTATTTCAACTGTCCGTTCAAAAGATAGGCTCATAATATCCTTACGGTCTTTAAATTTAAGCTGGTTACTTACTAAAATCAATGAGCCAACATTTATAGCATTAACTCTGCTGAATGAACTACCAACCTGGTGATTATTAAAATTGAACAATAACTGGTGGCTTTTAAGCCAATGTTCTGTAATACAAAGAATATCAATACTGTTAAAGTTCATAAATAATTCTACTTCTAAATCTTTGTTCATAAATCCTTGAATATTTTGATGCACCGGGTTATATAGTACATTACTGCAGAATCCAGTAAGTAAGCTTGCCTGGCCAAGTATGAGTTAACCGGACCGAACCGCAGGTGAGGTCCGGTTATATACGAGGCCAGGATGGCTTTCTTACTGGTTGAGGCTTGTATAATGCTTTTCTCAAAAATGAAAGAAAGTTTAACAACAAAATCGTTTAATTAATATTTTAGGTTACATTCATAATAGGGCAATTTCTGATAGATATTGTGATCGATTTACCGGGGGCATTTATTTATATTTTCTCAAACATGATTGGAAATTTGAGCATTATTTTGACAACCTTCTTCGAGATAAATCGAAGCAGTACAGGCCAAATACATGAGGGCAGCGGCCAGCAGAAGTTGTATGAAAATACATATCCGTCATGTGTAGCGGCTAAATAAATTACATAGACATAAACTCATATCTGTCGTGTAATTTAAAAATGAAACGATCTTTTTCACCGAAACATGACAACCAAGGAGGTAACTTATCAAAGGTTTTATTTAAATTTCGAACTGGCTTGCAAATAGAAAGATGTTTAAAGAAAAAAAAAAACAAATGAACACTTTAAGGCTTAGCAGGCACTGCGATTTAATTTGCGCGGATTTATGTAGTTTTTTACCGCAATGCGTGCAGCTTCATACAATTCCATAGGCCGCAGAATGAGCGAAAAATCGCGCGAATAAAAAGGCTTAACGCGAGCATAATTATTTTTGTTCGTTGTTCGTCATTGATTTTGAAAAGTAAATGGTTTGGTTCGGTTTTCAGATATCGGTATTAGTAGTACAGTTATATTAGATATAGCTTTTGTAATATCGGTTATTTTGATATTGATATCGATATGATATGATATCTAACACATATCCGATATAAGTTACGTTTTAATATATCGGACCTATCCCTACTGTCCAGTAAGTAAATTACATACTTACTTACTGGACAGTTGTGAATAAGTCTCCGGTAGAATTCACTTTCTGGAGACTTTATAGAGATGTTATGGCAATATTACATACCATTTTTGAGAAAAATTATGTAACGTCCTATTCAATTTATATCTAAGTATGTTTTCTTCCTGTGGCAAACTTTGGCTGTATGGGAATGTGAACATCACAATTTTTTTTAAACCAAGGTTTTACAAAGATCTATAATGTTGGAGTAATTTTCCTTTGTTCACATTACCGCTATTACAATAAATATTAATAATGTAGTATCCTGGTTAAAATTGCATTTTATAACTTATTTCATTATGTCAAATAAAGAACAACCAGGCATACAGTAGTTCATTATTGAGAGTCCTGGATATCTATTTGTCAACAAGTGGCCTAGATCCTTTCCAATTTCATCACAAAATAAAACTATTTCTGTATTTACATTCTTTTTAGGCAAACAGTTAGTAATTTCTAATGGCAAACTTGCACTAGACTGCGGTATGGTGGCATCACATATTGTCAATGAATGGTCCGGTGTGGGTTCAACAGATGGTGGTTGACAATGATCACATTTGTTAGTTTGTGAGCTTACCAGCTCATTCATTGCCAATACATATTCCCTCATTTGGTTGGAATAATGCAGTGATTTGGTTGCAAAATATAAATTATGCATACGTAGAAACACCCACGTTTCTGCGTATGCATAATTTTATGTCTATTTTACCGAGTTTTATGTGGTTGTGGTTAAACGTATGTAGGTCTTACTCGTAGATTGAATGCTCAGAAAACATCGTACACGTACTGCGGTTAATACAATGTTAATACATTCTTGAGAGATGTGTCATCATCATCATTTCAGCCAAAAGACGTCCACGACTGGACATAAAAAAACACAAAGAAAAAGTTTTCCTTTCTGTGAAAAAAATCCTTGTGAATTTGATAAATATTAGAAATTCCTAATGAGTGAAAAGTGGTATTTCTCATACTTATCAATCAATCGAAATCATTTCCACAAAAATTTTTTTGTTTATTTTAATTTTACCAGGATTTGGAATAATTCCACATATTATTTCACAAGAAAGAGGAAAAAAAGAAACATTTGGTTGTTTAGGAATAATTTATGCGGTAATTATAATATGTAATTAATATTAATAATTAATAATATACCACACAAATTATATATATATAATATATAATTTGTGTGGTATTAGTATATTATGATGCAAGTGAGCTAAGTTGCTCATTACACACGTGGCTGTGGCGGGCGTAATTCAGCCGAGCGTGTAATGAGCAGGGCTCACGAGTTTTATACGACGTTTTTCAACACATTTGCGAGGAAAAAACAAACATGTATTGCTTATATCGTTTAATTATTAAATAAATTGGTGAATGTACAATTTTCAAAGCGTATTGGATTGATTTGGATGGCAATTTCATAGTTTGTGTTATAATGGTGCTTGCCGCTTCTTTAGTAGATACTTTCGTTTTCTACTAATGTAAATGTCGGCGACAAAGGCATTTCGGGTTTCTACATCTTTTGTTGTAATATTATGAAGCTCTTGTCGTCTACAATCACCAATAACACCAATTATTATGGCAACCTGCAACGAAATCAATTAATTAGTTTTTAAAAGGTTATGCTCTGGTTACGCAATTATTTAGATACGTTTAGATTAATAATATTCAACGTACCTTTGTTGCTAGGACCATGCTAGGACTATTCGGAGCCTCTTTGAAAATCTTTACATCGTCGGCTGGTGACAAAACATTACATTTCCAACCAACATTTCCGACCGAGCCGTCTCTTCATAAATGCCACCAGGTTACAGTACGTTTTGATATCAACACCAAGTTTGAGCCCCACCAGGAAAAGATGCACCACAGGGATCTGGGCTTTTATGTATTGGCGAATTCAGAGAAATACGCTGAAAACACATTTTCACCTTACTCTTCCATTGTAGGAAACTATCGTAGGCAGCCCATTTAGTATTTCCGGGACGTTAACTGTATCAATAATGTTCATCTTCTGCACGAAAACTTAACATTTCTAAAATTATTTACCAGAGCGACAAATACGATATAACAAAATATCAGAATTATGGGAAATGGCGCGCAAGCTTTTTTTTTCACGCGCCAAATGTAAGGTGAGTAAACATACAGCCTTCTTCAAAATTATAATTTGCATATAGTTTAATATTTTAAAACAAATTATCGTGAATTATGAATAATTTGATAATAATAAATGTTTGTTTGACTTAATTAAGGATGTAAATATTTATTTATTCCAAAAATGTGTATGGGTTTTCAGCGTGATTTAAGTGACGATAAAAAAATAATAAAACTGGGGGTTTTGTGCGCCATATTGGGGGGACACATCAAGTGTGGTTCCAAAATGAAGGATTTTTAGATGTGATTACTAAAATATATACCACTTATATGTTTAAATGTGTTTCGAAAAAAAATACATAACTAAAAAGCCGTAAATAAAAAAAAGTTTATTTGAAAAACAAAAAAACCCGACTGCTTAAAAAGCGAACAAAAAATATGTAAACAAGTAGAAAATCATGCTGTGCAATCGGAGGATCACGTGGTCAGCCAGCTCGCGAATATGTATCCTCCGACTGCACAGCATGATTTTATTCTTGTTTACATCTTTTAGTTCGCTTTTTAAGCATTCGGGTTTTTTGTTTTTTTTTAATAACCTTTTTTAAAAAAGAAATTATTGTATATAATTAAAACAATAAAATTGATATGGAAAGTGAATGGTATAATATAATTAATATAACCTACTAATTCAATATTGTTAGGTAAATTATACACTTGAGGGAATTCTTCGAAAGGCTTTCCTGTGTTGGTCAGTTTTCTTTTAAATGTGATGAGGGTTTTGAAGTATTTGTACTCGTAATTAAATATTTCATAATGAGTAATTATTTGCGGTTCCTGTTACTAACACAAGCGTCAGTCTCTGTGGAGGAGAATGTGCAAGAAACACCACGGACACTTTTTGCCGTCGGTTTTAATTTTTTAATTGTGTTTAATTAATAGTACATTATGGTACAAGTGTGTAATGTTGGTGATTATCGCTGAGGCGCCATTGAGACCCGAGCCGTTAGGTGAGGGTCTTAAGAGAGCCGAGGACGGTAATCATCAATACACACGTGTATCATACGACGTTTTTCAACACATTTGTGAAGAAAATAATACAAAAAAATCATTTCCAACAGTGAAAAACGAGTTGTGAATTTTTTTTCGCAATGGCGGGCAAAATTAATCAGTTTTCCTATGCGCGCGCATCTAACAATGGCGATCGGCCATAGACTAAAAATAATGAGATATCTTTTTTTGGCTTTTCGCGGATAGCGTTTTAGCCACGTACAAAATGGGGTATTTCAAGTTTTCTTTATTACAGACAAAAACAAAAGTTATATTCAAGTGAAAGTTTTATTTATTAAACACGTACAAGTTGAAATTATCTATTTAAATACGAAGTTGCATGAAATGTGTTGCATTTGTACTATTGAGCACGATCTTTTTTGTATCGAAACTTTTTTCAAAACAAAGCAACTCACCAATAAATTAAAAAAGAACTCTCTATCTCACTTGTGAATAATAGTAATGAAAAAGTCACAGTTTGATAACAGGTGTCATTATGTGCCTAATTGCGGTCAAATAAGAGCCACTTTATGAGCAAGTGTGTTGAAAAATATAAAATAATAGGTTATTTTGCTGAGAGCGCAAATTACGAGTCAATGAAGCGAAGACGATGTCAAAGTGGCTGGACTAGGGACGTCTTGACAAACTTCTTTTACCTTTAGAAGTACAAATGTCTTGTTTATGGTACAAATATTAGAGAACATAATGTAGTACGACGCAAACACTTTAATGTGATAAATTTTAAATTGGGGACTTGAGCCCGCCATCTTGATGCTCACAAAATAGCGTTGCGAGCACCTTGCCACCGCTTCTGTGTTCTTGATTTCGATGGATTTTAGTGTGAGTAGAAGGAATTTGTCATCACGTGGCAATAACTACAATCTTTTAATAATTGGATTTTAGAGGAACATGGCCTTCTATGGTCCACCCAGGGCATGTAATATCGGAAGTTTTCAATTCCAATATTGATATCGGAATTGGTTTGTTGAACCAATTTTATTTAGTTATAAATGGAAAGACCATATATAAGTTTATACAAAAAAATTTTTTTTTTTTTTTTTTAATATTGATTCTTAAATGTTATTGTGCTTGCTTCATACCATTATGTACAAATACTATAAAAATCCCCATTATATGTGAATCGCGCAATAGCCAAGTACCTAGCAATCTATAAATACTAAAGTATTGAGAAATGTTTTATGTCTTACTAGATTCCAACTAGAATGTGTTAATTATTATGTTATCTTGTTCTAATTTTGTATTAGATTCGTATTAATATCTTACTTTGATCATTACAAACTGAGATAAGTAAATTTTTATGGGAACTTTCGTGCAAAGTTGACATTTTTGTATAATTACGTAACCTGAAAAAATGATTTTTGTTTATGGAGATATATTAATTATTTTATTCTCAAATGATAGATATAGGCGTAAAACTAATATTTCTGTTTGAGTTGTGAAAATCGGTCAACGCATTTAAGATATATTTACTGAAGAATTAGTGTAAAAAAATCTACCAAGTTAATATTTTCACGTTTTTGTTATACAAAGTTTTTTAGTGTTTGTAAATATATTATATAGATATTAGTGTTTAATATTATTAAGAGATATGTAACTAATGGGAATTACCGAACATTTTAAGGATTTTGTGCAAAAAATAAATATAAATAAAGGCTGCACAGATTTCGGGTTGTATCATATTTAGTGGTATCTAATGAAGTTTTTTGATATCCAAAGTCGAAGTTTCGCGCCAATCGTTTTTGTTTTTTTTTTTACTCCAATATCACCTACCCATATGTCAAAACGATTAAGTTATGACAATTCTGTTTCTAAATGTACCTGGTAAACAACAATAACAAACACCGGTCCACTAACACGTAATATTCATTACCACTACTTTATTTATGCTCAAAATTGCCAAATCGTCCATCAGGTGGGTATATTATCGAAATCAGCCTTTAAGAATCATTTAACACTAAATAAAATTTGCTGTTATTAATAATATTTTTGCACAAATTTTCGGATATTTTAGTCAATTCACGTGTAGTTGACACTGTAATACAAAATTCCTTGAACGTTATGACGTCACCAACATGGCGACCAATCATGGCCCGTTCGTAGACAGGTGGTTCTTTTGAAAATTTTATCGATTTTCAATTGCTTATAATAAATTGAAAAAAAATATTTAAGAGATTTTTGCAACGACAATATAATTTATGATATGTGAAGTTTCAAAATACTGATGATTGAAATTTTAAAAATCGTTTTTTTTTTTAATTCAACAACCCAATTGCGGCCTTTTCGTTAATATCGTTATTTTTTTAGTAAAATTCACAAATTCAGCATGAGTTTGGATTGAGTACAATAAAAAACACATTTTTTTATTTAGCGATAGGCTCGAATTTGAGCGATGATGTGGTCGACGGTGAAGCACGCTTGCGTTTATGCCGCGACATATTAAGATTTTCTATTGTGTCTCTTTGTAATCACCAGGGACTGGGTAATCGGGCGCTTATTTATCTAAACTACACATTCTGTTCCCAAGAAAGAATATAAGTCATGTCTTTCAGATAAATGATAAATGATTTTATTTCTGTAAGTTGGTTTATACAAACACTTTTACATGTCAAACATATTTTTTAAAACTAGATGAGGTCGGCGTTTCCTATCTGACTACTCTGAGAAGAAAGGCCGAAACAAACTCAGAGGTCACAGTCTCTTTTAAAGTCCAGACAAAATATTGGTTAGATCATGTGAAGACCATGTAGACTGATGTCTGAAATGGTCTTTTGAGGAAAGAACCAGTCAGATTGAGTGGACCTGTCCAGTCAGTGCACGCATTTGTCAATAACCGAGCAGCTCAACTCAGACTTTAAGGAGCTCAACGATTCGACGAACAATACCAAAGAAAGGACATTCGGGTAGGCCGCATAAACTACTCAAACTGCCAGACCATGATTAAAAACTAAGATAAATTTAAATAAAAATAAAAAAGAATGATCCACATAGTCTTCACACTCACAATAATTAATATAAAATAATATAATACTTTAAAAAGTAAATATTCTTGTCATTGCAAGAAAACCAAAAAAACAACAACAAAATTCACGGTGCAAAATATAATAAAAAAAAAACAAAATTAATTGGAGCAGCTCAATCCCAAGCCTTTTTGTCTTCAAGGTAATCTTTAGTTGTATAAAACGCTTTCTGGCACAACTTACGTTTAATAAAAGATTTGAATTTATTAAGACTTAGATGTTGTACGTGGCTTGGAAGCTTATTATAAAAGCGTACACATTGACATCTAAACGAGCCACCTATTTTCTTGAGCCTTGTTGTAGGTACAAAGTAGAAAAAGCATAATGCAAAAAAAATATATGTTTATCGGCCAATCTGATAGTAATCGCGATACGAGTATGTGTAGTTAGTAATAATGATTTATAAATCCAGTATAAGTATTGGTCAATGTGGCGACGCCTTTTGGAGGAGGCCTATGTTCAGCAGTGGACGTCTTTTGGCTGAAATGATAATGATGATGAGAGACAATGTAGTCAAGTAGTAGAAGTTGATTTATCCAACAGATTAATTTATCGGATAGACTAATTTGTTGTATTAATTAAATACAAGCAGAAGACTGAAAAATGACATAAAACTACAATAAATTAAAGCTTACTTGCAGCTCGGAAACCTCCGAAAAACATTGTAAATTTTAAATAAAGTTTACTTTTTCCGAAACAGCCCTCTCAAAAGTATAAAACACTATCTTAGCATTTATCATCGTCATCATTGTCATCGTCATTTCAGCCGAAAGACGTCTACTTCTGAACATAAGCCTTCCCCAAGTGTCGTCACATTAGCATCTCAAATCCAGTGGATTCCCGTAACCAAAGCATTAAGCAATGAAATTGTTACAGTGGGTTCTATGAAAGGTAACATTTTTAGCAATGTCGGTAAATATCAAGGCACTTTTTATTTTTTTATGAAGTGAAGTTTAAGTAAATAAGAACCCGATTAGTAAACAAAGTCAAATGTATTTATTTCAACTGGGCCATTAAGCGGCACTTTTGAACGTTACGCACAAGAAACTCCATACTTACTCTTTTAAAAAAATAAGTTTTTACAATATTTATATAAGTACAAACATTAATAAATTCATGTACGTGAGAACGATGCACCTAGAACTACTATACTTACTATATATAGGTATAAAGTATTATAAGCACTAAATGTTAAATTCCTTCACTTGATAAATAGGAACATGGTTCTCACATACTTACAAATATTGAAAATATAGTTAAATTACCGAATTCAACAACAATGGAACAGTGTGCGACTCAAAAATTTTTTTTTATTGAGATGATTTTGTTTTTAAATATGGCTTTATTATAATTATGAATTTAATACAAATTAACCAGTTTGATATTGTCTATACAAAAAATTGCCCTATGGAGCAGGACCAGCATGTTTCCAAGAATTTTTATCTTGAATATAATCATCTAATTTGTAATGACCGGACGGGATGTCTTTGTTTCCATGGAAGATGGGTAGGCCTTTAGTGTGGGACGCTACTTGTGTCGATACTCTTGCGCCATCCCATCTTCCGAGTTCATCGTGCTGTGCTGGCGCTGCCGCTGCGGCAGCAGAGAACCTCAAACGGCGGAAATATAATAACCTCATCGGTAGTTATATTTTCGAGCCGTTTGGGGTTGAAACTCTTGGTCCGTGGGGTCCGAGTGCTCACGCTTTGTTTAAAGATCTGTCCAAACGCCTAGTTGACACTTCGCGTGACCCAAGGGCTGGCTTTTATCTTGGTCAGAGATTAAGCATTGCCATACAACGTGGCAATGCTGCCAGCCTTTTGGGTACATTACCAGTGGGCAACGATGTGGAGGAGTTTTTCGACGCCATATTTTAGTTGTGTATATTTTTAGTTTTAGTTAGTAATAAGTTTTTGGTTAAAGTGTATATGTTTGTAGTCTTAGTTATTTAAGTATTTTATACACTGTATATACTTTTATCTATGTAAATAAATATAAAAATCCTTTCAATTAAAAAGTAAAAAAAAAAATTGTATTATGCTTCATTACAAAGTGAGCTTTTAACTATTGTTTTAAATTTTCTTTCATTTAGTTTTAATATTCCACAAGGTATTTTGTTATAGAATTTAACACAGTACCCCATGAAAGATGTGCAGATTAACTGACCACTGCTAATCACAGTAGTCAACGGGCTTAACCGGGCTTTCTCGTTCAACGCTTCACAAGGAGCTAAAATAAGTATTTTTTATACCGAGATTCCGATATTGAATCACTCAGTATCGGAATTTAAATACGGTAACTTCGTTCCGAGAGTCCGATATTACGAGATTTCGATATTCATGCCCTTATATTATTACAAATCCTTTCGAAAAAAATAATCCTTACTTCGACCTTTTTTTCAAAATACGTATTTGATCAGCGCATAACCAATATTTCTTTATATTTTATATATTTTTATGCTATCAGCGAAAGTGATGATTGAAATAGTACAAAAAAAAAACTAGTTTATTTTTAAAACGTTTATTGGACTGCTTAAAAATCCTCTTAATACATTCAATTGTCTTTTACCACAATCTTTTAATACAATAAACATTATTTTAGTTAACATCTTAAGTCTGGCTAGAAAGCTAGAGACACGGTTTCCAATCGTTTCCAACAGAGGTCAGCACCATTGTTCAGAGAGTCGATGGTCAGAACATGATAGTATCAGGAGCATGACCATACAAAACTCTTATTCCGTAAGCCTGAAAAATTTAACAGTCATTAATCTTTTTAGGTAAATAAAGTAGGTTCAATGAGCGAGGAATGACGATATGTAATAATGGTGCAAGATCCCACAGCCCCCAGACGTTTTTAAATTCTTTCTGCACAATATGTGTAATTCTTTCTGCACAAAATGTGTTATTCTTTCTGCACAAAATGTGTAATTCTTTCTGCACAAAATGTGTAATTCTTTCATCACAAAATGTGTTATTCTTTCTGCACAAAATGTGTGTGAGATTTATGAAAAGAGAGTATTGTTTTTGCGTACCCTTATCACCCGATTCCTGTAAATTAAATCGACACAAGTTAGCATGTATGCCTACTTCAAAGTATGAACTAACACTATTCTATCCCACACATTTTATTGCAGAAAGAAGTTAGAAACTTCTGGGCGCACCGGGATTATTGATGTACTTACAGTTTGTACTTTTTCTTGTATACGCTCTTTATTAGCTGAAGATTTTCTTTCTTTCTTTCCATTATGATAGGAAGGTTCTTTATCTTCGTATCGCATTTTGCCAGTATAATTAATTTCTTTACTTGGTATGGTCCTGCAATTGCAATGTTCTTTATTATTTTATAGGTGTTTACCGATCCAACCTTAATTTCTAGACAGACGGACTGCATTTGAACTGCAATCCAACTGCAAGAACAATGGCGAAATCTTAGCTGACTTAAATATGAACGTCTGAAAGTGAGTTAAATAAGGAAGAAATTCCATTAATAGACAACGTTTTTCAAACAACAACATTAACTGGTTCACCACGGATAAAAAAAAAACATTATAAATGAAAGCTATTTGATTTTTTCGTTTACTTTCATTAGCTTAATGTTGCCATTTTATACTGATTCTGCCAAGTGAACAATTTTAACTGTATACCATGATTGTATTTGTTATTATAATTGGATATTATAATGTTTGTATGTCCGCAAAAATCGAAGGCTTTTCAAAACTAGAAGCGACTTTCATAATTTAAATACACGCAGTAAGCACGAAATTGTAATACCCAAATTCAGATTAACTAAAACTAGCAAGTCTTTTCTTATAATCAGTATACGCTTTTATAACAAGTTACCAAAGTCAGATATAGAACTGACCGATGAAAAGTTCGTAAATCACATCAAACGTTTCTTATTAAAAAAGCATATTATAAAATCAAGGACTATGTTGAAGATAAAATTTTTGGCGTTAGCTCCTTCTGCGCATGCGGCTTCCCTGGTAACTCATAAACGCCACAAATATGTTGATGTCTCTAACTATTCTCAATATCATTTTTTTTTTTGTTTTTCTTCTTTTAATTGGACTTTTTACAATAGTTCGTAATCATATTTATAGCCCTTTGCTAAGAATAGTTACAGAACTGATAACAACATTTGTGCCACATGTTAAATTAAGTCTTGTTATATATATATATATTTTTTACCTTTGTATAGATTCTTTTACCGATTATTTTGTGAATGTTCCATAGGAAACGACCAACCCGAACCGTGCACCTTTTGTCGACGTTTTATAAGTGCCCATGCAGGACTATGTGAATAAAAAAAATTAATTTTGATTTTGAAATTTGTTTTTTTTTATACTACTACGTAACTGGTTTCCATGAAGGTATTATTTATACTTCTACGTAACTGATACGTAAACTCTTCCGTATGTCTGGCTACTTATCATTTAGAAGACTTCACCTATCAGATAATAAAGATGCACTTGATATTGTTAGAATGCCATTACTTAATTTACTTGAATGTAAGCTTACTCTCAGCTATTGTTATATTACTGAAAATGGATTTATGGGATATTTGATTCATCTCAACGAAAAGAGGAAGCGTTGCTGCCCTTCATGGAGGCCACAAATATCATCATTCATCATCATTTCAGCCGAAAGACGTCAAAACCAAGGTCATGGTGAATGTCCATGTAACACCCACTCCTATCAAGATCGATGACTCTACACTCGAAGTTGTAGACGATTATGTCTACCTAGGACAAACGGTCCAGTTGGGTAGGTCCAACTTCGAAAAAGAGGTCAACCGTCGAATCCGACTCGGCTGGGGCGCGTTTGGGAAGTTGCGTGGTATCTTCTCATCCAATTTACCGCAGTGTCTCAAGCCAAAAGTCTATGACCAGTGTGTGTTGCCAGTGATCACCTTATGGGACAGAGACGTGGTCGCCCACAATGGGCCATATCAGAAAGCTTAAAGTCACCCAAAGGCATTTCCTTGATGATATCCGCAGGAGAACCAAAGTTACCGTTATAGCTCGAAGAATTGCCAAACTTAAGTGGCAGTGGGCAGGATGGCCGTTGGGGCCGAAAAGTTCTGGAATGGCGATCGCGAACCGGAAGATTATACGTTGGAAGGCCTCGCACTAGGTGGACCGATGATCTGGCTAAGGTTGCGGGATGGCGCTGGATGCGAGACGCACGGGATCGGTCAATGTGGCGACGCCTGGGGGAGGCCTATGTTCAGCAGTGGACGTCTTTCGGCTGAAATGATGATGAATGATGATATTTGTGGCCTCCATGAAGGGCAGCAACGCTTCCTCTTTTCGTTGAGATGAATCAAATATCCCATAAATCCATTTTCAGTAATATAACAATAGCTGAGAGTAAGCTTACATTCAAGTAAATTAAGTAATGGCATTCTAACAATATCAAGTGCAACTTTATTATCTGATAGGTGAAGTCTTCTAAATGATAAGTAGCCAGACATACGGAAGAGTTTACGTATCTGTTACGTAGAAAAATAAATAATACCTTCATGGAAACTACTACTACTAACTTACTAAAAAAAGCTTTTAAAATCAAAATCAATTTTACTACTATAACAACAATTTTGCTACTTTGACCTAAACGCGGTATTCCTGGATAAGCTGGATAGGCTCTTGAACAACTGCATCCGGTTCATACGAGTATTTAACCTCCGGAAATATGACCATGTGTCGACCTGCAGAACTGAACTCAAATGGATGCCCATTCGGCAAAGAAGAAATTTGCGCGCCTAGACTGCGCTATTCTCTCTACTCAACTCTCCCACACCTTCTTATCTCATACCTCACTTTCAATACCTATGTAATTCACACGCTAGGAATCTGCGTTCATCTAACAATCTTCTCTTGCTCTGTCCTTCTCATACTTCTGATTTTGTTCATTCTTCCGTTCATTCTATTGGGAGGTTCCTACCAAAACTAAAAAGTGATAAATAAAAAACTTATAACAAAAAAATCTAACAGACTTCCAAAACAAAACACAACAAAGCGAAAAATAACTTCGTCAGTCGTTCATTAAAGGTGCCAAAGACACCGACTTGGAAAAGCAAGTTTTTTTTTGTTCTGTAGTGTTTTGTAATGGCTTGTTAAAAGTTTTGTCTCGGGCCTCTGAACCCTTTTTTAACAGTTGGCGACCTTCAGAAGGCGACTTTTGGGGAAAAGACCAGGGAGGGTGGGAATTTTACCTCATTAAAACCATCCCGGTGATCAACATCAGTACTTATAAACTTTTCTACCCTGTGATCTCTGAAAAGACCACCACGAGACTTGTCTAGAGCACTCGATGATAAATATATTCCGCGTCGATGGCTAGTCTTCGTTTGTAGTGGTGGTCCAGTGGCTAAGACCTCGTGCTTAAGGTCGTGGGTTCCGTTGGTTAAATCCGGGCAAGTACCAATGTGACTTTTTTAATTCATATATACTTTCTAAGTTTATCTTGGACATCGCTGACAACGGTGAAAGACAACATCGTGAGGCAACATGGACTAATTATATAAAAGCGAAAGGTCACTCACTCATTCATCACGAAATATCGAAAACCGTTTGACGTATAACGTTGACAGGGAGGTTCCTCAAGTGATGTAAGTGCGCACTAAGAAATATTTTTTGAAAATTCCACCCCTAAAGGGGTAAAATTTCTACAGATTGTAAATTGGACACGTAAAATTTTACATTTACGCTCTTGTTTGATAAAAAGAATTCATGTATATATTGGTTTTTGGCAAATCCACCCGTAAGGGGGGTAAAAAGGGGGTTGAAAGTTTGTATGAAATTTCTATAGTTTGTAAATTGGAGACGTGAAATTTTTGATTTACGCTCTTAGTTGATAAAAATAATTCATGTATTTATTGGTTTTGGAAATTCCACCCGTAAGGGGGTAAAAAGGGGGTTGAAGGTTTGTATGAAATTTATATAGTTTGTAAGTTGGACACGTGAAATATCAGATTTACGCTCTTGGTTGATAAAAAGAATTCATGCATTTATTGGCTTTGGAAATTCCACCCGGTAAGGGGGTAAAAAGGGGGTTGAAAGTTTGTATGAAATTTCTACAGTTTGTAAATTGGACACATGCGATTTTAGATTTACGCTCTTAGTTGATAAAAATAATTCATGTATTTATTGGTTTTTGAAAATTCTGTCCCTAAGGAGGTGAAAAGGTGGATTTTTTTTGTGCTTGAAACTTGGCATAAATACTAACCTAAGTAAATAGTAAAAGTTTTCATTATTAGTTTTTCATTCCTACTCCTAAAAGACTATTTAAGGGGTGTTAAAGATTTTTGAAGAATTTTACTGTACCTACAGGGCTTCTTTATATGAAGTAGGGGAGCACTACGAAGGGATTTTTGGAAATTCAACCTTTATGGGGCTGAAACTAAAAAGTCATCTGTAGGCTAAAATACCGATCACGCGAACGAAGTCGCGGGTGAAGTGCTAGTTTATTATAAGTCTGTGCTCCGTTGGTGTAATAGGGTAGTTGACAAAATATATCTATTTAGTCTGTCAGTTAGATAACCTAAAAAAAAAGGCACGTATTTTTTTTTTGCCACCTAAACAAAAAAATACGACGATACACGTATACGTTGAAATATCGTGTGACGTCACTCCACCCCCACTCCTGAACTTTGATGCGCTGTATCTTTGTCAGTTTTTATTTATTTGTTAAAGTAAAAAATGCGGGTCCAATATTATTTGATAATCTCACTGACGGACTTAATAGAATGATCATTTGTCTACCCAGGAAATATCCCTATTGGTCAAGGCGTTCCATTGCGAGGGTAAATATTCCTATTGGTCAAGGCGTTCTATTGCGAGGGTAAACAAATAAACAAAATTAATATATAACCAAAATTCAGTCAAAAGGAATATTAAGCCCATGTAGAGCTTAGGAAGAAACAAGCTTTTATATTTAAAAAATATATCAATTTGTCTCATCATTATCTAGCGTAACGGGACACTTATTCTTGCATGCAGCCGACGTTCATTGATTTATTAGACGTTGTCACGTCAAAAAAAATCGTTGTCTGTAAAGTCGGTTTACGGACGATAATTTAACGTGACAACGTCATAACAAAACATTGATTTGACATTGCCTTTCGCTCAAGCCGATCGTGCCTTTCGCTCGCTCGTGTAGCGCTCTCTCTATCCGATCGTAATGTTACAATGAGCGTAACGGGACAATGAGCGTTATGGGACGCTTTTTCGTGCATGCAGCCGGCGTTCATCGATGTATTAGACGTCAAAAAGTTTTAACTAAACAAGCAACAAAATTACATTGTCACGAGAAAGCAAAGTGTGTGCTAAATTTCAGCTCAATCGGACACTGGGAAAGGGGTCAAATTAAACTTGCAAGATTTGATTATAGACACTGGGACAGGTCAAAATAAATAAAAGCTTGTAACATAAAAACTTTTTTACAAAAAAAAAACTGCCGACTTTCAAATAAGAAAACAACAAAAATAAAAAAAGTGATAATAACTTTATTTTTGGAAGTCGGTGTCATTGGTAAGTACTTATTTTTTGCGTTATGGACACCGACTTCCAAAAATAAAGTTATTTTTACTTTGTAGTTTTTTTATTTGGAAGTAGGTAGGTAGTATTTTTTTTCGCTTTTTATCTGTACCTAACTAATAGGCAAGTAGTTACGTAAGGTACCTATAATACCAGAATAGATTATCCGAATATCATGAAACTGAACATAACCGGTGAAATAAGAGTGTACCAAAGTGAACTGTACAAATCTGAGTACCCCTTTAGAGGGTACTGGCGTGATGTTTTGTTACGAAATGGTATAAACAACAAACAGACATGCGATTGCAGCAATACCAAGAGATTGCCCGTTATTTATTGAAGAGTTCTGTTGAGATACACAAAAAAATTAATTTGGTGCAGTTCTTCATCAGAAATTCACCAAATTAAAATGGAACCAATTTCGGAACATACCCTTTCAAACAAAAAAAAGAATTTTCAAAATCGGTCCACAATTGTCGGAGATATCGGTGAACATACATCAAAAAAAGTACATAATGTCGAACATAGAACCTCCTCCTTTTTGGTAAAAGCCAAGTAAAATTTGGGCTGGCTTTTACCTTGGTCAGAGAATAAGCATTGCGATACAACGTGGCATTCCTGCCAGTCTTTTAGGCAAATTACCAGTGGACAACGATGTGGAGGAGTTTTTCGACGCCATTTTTTAGTTTAGTATATGTTTAGGTTTAGTTAGTGAGTAGTTTTTGGTTTAAGTGTATATTTTTGTAGTCTTAGTTAAGTATTTTTAACATTGTATATACTTGTATCTATGTAAATAAATTAACAATTTGAAAAAAAAAGAAAAAGTAAAATTTTAAGAATACTCGTACTAAACACCCCGACACATTTTCATTTCATGCTAATTATCTAATTTATCTATTAGTAGATACGCTTCGATCGACAATCTATTGAACACGTAATTCAGACAAGATATCTTGCGAAGACACCCCGATTCAAACAGTAAAACGCCCATAACTTTAGACGGGTGAACCGATTTTCATCAGACATACTCGTAGCTAAGAACACTCTCGATAGACCCAAGCTTCAAACAAAATAATCAAAATCGGTTCATCCGTTTAGGAGCTATGTTGCCACAGACAGATACACAAACACACAGGTACACACGTCAAACTTATAACAGCCTTCTTTAACCGTCGGGGGTTAAAAACAACTCACACTTTTTTGCCTGTAAGAGCTAGTCCGTCTAATCTCGTCTCGTCTCTCGTTTCCGCTCTCTTACGAGAGCTGAATTTTCGCCAAGGGTAGTCGTAAAAGCTTCTAATAGGGTACCCCAAGCCCCTCTGTTCTTGGACTTCGGTAGCTGAGGCCCTGAAATGTTGCAATCAAAGAATGCTGACTGAATGTTTCGTATCCACTTATCACAATTTTGCTGTAACTTACACAGACAACATGGTGACAACCAAAAACAAATTCAAAATAATAAAATGTGCCATGGTGTTATCAAAACGAACACCCTTTTCTAAATGAACTAAAATAAAGTCTATCTCAGTATTTATACACCAGACACCTCGAAGTCTTATAAAAATAAAAGCGGCCAAGTGCGAGTCGGACTCGCACACGAAGGGTTCCGTACCATTATCGCAAAAACACGGCATATAATCACGTTTTGTATGGGAGCCCCACTAAAATATTTATTTTATTCTGTTTTTAGTATTTGTTGTTATAGCGGCAACAGAAATACATCATCTGTGAAAATTCCAACTGTCTAGCTATCACGGTTCATGAGATACAGCCTGGTGACAGACAAACAGACAGACGGACCGCGGAGTTTTAGTAATAGGGTCCCGTTTTAACCGTTTGGGTACGGAACCGAAAAATGGTAATTTCATTATGACCTGATTGTTATTTATGAAACATTAAATCTTAATAAACAAATTCGCTTCTCGCTCATCCGCGAGTACTTTCATTTACTAGCAGTGCCCGTGGCTCCGGCCGCGTGTTTGACGGAAAATAGTGTAGTTTTTTTTTTTAGTTTTTGTATTATAAATCAGATTACAATTAAAAAATAATTAATTAAAGTATTTCTCTTAATAACTTTATAATTACACGAGTAGGTTATTAAATTAATAGATACTGAATTATTGAAAAAAAACCGGCCAAGTGCGAGTCGGACTCGCGCACGAAGTGTTCCGTACCACTTTCGCAAAAAACGGCAAAAAAACACGTTTGTTGTATAGGAGCCCCACCTAAATATTTATCTTTTTTTTTACTTTTCTTGCACTCAATTGTTTAATTCTGTTAATTTTTTTATTTACTTTTATGTTTTGCTTTTATTTTCAACTATATTTGTCGCTTTCACGGCAAAACATAGCGCCAATTTTATTTAACCTAAGATCGTTATGTAAATACCTATGTTTTACAAATAAATATTCTGATTCTGATTCCTGATAGGCGATATCGTATAAGTATTTACTAAGAAAATTTCAAATCAGATAGACATAAGTGGAATTGCATAGCATGGCGTCCATTGTTGTCCACTGGATGCGAGACGCACGGGACCGGTCAATATACCGACCCTTGGGGGACGCCTATGTCCAGCAGTGGACGTCTTTCGGCTAAAATGATAATAATCCTGGCGTCCCGTCCATGAGAAAGTACTTGCAATTTCGCCTTACAACAACATTTTAGAATTACCGAAAAATATTTATACAGGAAATATTTATTTAAAGATCTTGAATGTAAAAATATTATGTACAAACAGACATCCGTAAGAGTTTTATTACAGTTAAGATGTAACCGTGATTTAATAGATTAAGCCACTGAGCATAAGCCAACCTGACGGATATGGGTCGCATTTACAAGAAAACTTTTTTCCTCTAAATTTGTTCTTGGTCTACAAATTCAAAGTCTATGAAGTGTCTACGGGTCAAGGTATGTTTGAAGTTTCTTAGAAGAATAAGGCCGATTTTCAAAGAAAGTATTAAGAGTAAACGACGTGTCAAACGCTATTTTCATGTCTAAAGCAGGCTAAAATAGGTTGGACAAATACTCAACTTCAAATAGTTAATTCAGAAACCGGGGTAATAATTTAGAAGGAAATCATAATCACTATCACTATATAGTGAATAATGAAAGGCGACTAACGAAAGGTATTTACAAGGCAGACGTGAATGGAAACGCCGGGAGGGGACGCCCTAGAAATACATACATATACCTTATAGGAGATGTTCTTCAGAAAGGCCAGGTGCGCAGTACTCATAACCAGCGTGTGTGTATGACTAGATGTATGAATGTGAGTGAAGCAAAAGAAGTATGTAAGGATAGTAGCAGGTGGCGCTCTGTAGTTTCTGCCTACCCCCATGAGAAAAAGGCGTGAGTTTATTTATGTATGTATGTATCACTTTATACATATTATAGAACAAAGTCCCCCGCGACTGACAGGGCACTGTTCGCTATAACTGAAGGGGGACTGTTCGCTATAACTGTCGGGGGACTGTTCGCTATAACTGACGGGGCACTGTTCGCTATAACTGTCGGGGCACTGTTCGCTATAACTGTCGGGGGACTGTTCGCTATAACTGTCGGGGGACTGTTCGCTATAACTGTCGGGGGACTGTTCGCTATAACTGACGGGGCACTGTTCGCTATAACTGACGTGGGACTGTTCGCTATAAATATCGGGGGACTGTTCGCTATAACTGTCGGGGGACTGTTCGCTATAACTGTCGAGGGACTGTTCGCTATAACTGTCGGGGGACTGTTCGCTATAACTGTCGGGGGACTGTTCGCTATAACTGACGGGGGACTGTTCGCTATAACTGACGGGGGACTGTTCGCTATAACTGACGGGGGACTGTTCGCTATAACTGACGGGGGACTGTTCGCTATAACTGTCGGGGGACTGTTTGCTATAACTGACGGGTGACTGTTCGCTATAACTGAAGGGGCACTGTTTGCTATAACTGACGGGGGACTGTTCGCTATAACTGTCGGGGGATTGTTCGCTATAACTGTCGGGGTACTGTTCGCTATAACTTTCGGGGTACTGTTCGTTATAACTGACGGGGGACTGTTCGCTATAACTGACGGGGAACTGTTCGCTATAACTGTCGGGGGACTGTTCGGGGGACTGTCTGTTCGCGATAATCTCAAAAACTACTGAACGGATTTTCATGCAGTTTTCATCAATAGACAGAGTGATTCATGAGCAAGCTTTAGGTAGCTTTTGTGTAAATTGGTTGAAATATGACGATAATTCATTTCGTTTCATTGTTTACAAAAATCTGTAGAATATCCATGTCCATGCTGTTATAATTATATTGTAACGAATATGAAGGTATGAACAGGTACGTGTACGTCAGTCTCGCATGAAACGTCAATACGAAAGCACGTCTTGTATTCTCCACATACAAAAGTAATTTAATATATTAATGTCATCACAACTCAGGTCCCTAAGATACATGTCCTACCTAGTTTGGGCACTACCGTCCGTACAAACTGATTGTTTTAATGTGATAATTATGTAGCTCTAAGACTCACTTTGTAACAGTGAACAAATAAACTTATTTTAAATCTTTCAATTGTTTAAAATGTCGGCAAAAGTCAGGCCGCCTGGGAATTTTCATCGAAAACGCTGCCTAATCCCTTTTAGATATAACAAAACAATGTATAGTGGAATTGTTCCTCTTTTATAGGTCCACAGAAAAGTCCGCGATGGCAAATTTTATTTTTATTTTATTTATTCGGGAAAACAAACAATTACACATTAAGAATTACAAAAAATATAGGATACAGAAATGATACAAATGTGAAATCAACCACGTTCTCCACAGATAACAATGAGACAATTTGGTAAATTTTAAGATTAACGTTGCAAACAATAAATAAAAAAGAGGAATATTAATAGTAAAGTATCAACATAACAAAACATAAGACCATCAATAGTGGAACAACATTGTAACGTTAGTTTTTCAATATGTTAAGTAACATGAGTCTAAACTTTCCACGCGGTAAAGCAAACAGATCCAAACTGCAGAAATTCTTATTAAAATTGCTCGTAAGCCGACGAAGAGGAGCACGCAAGCCGCCGAGAAAGCAGATTATATTTCTTAAGTAACTCACTATAAGAGAGATAACAAATGTCTATATTTTAATGATAGCTACTGGTCACTGTACGTAATTGGAAAGCTATTTAGACGGATACTGTATTAGTCCTTATCAACTTAAATACGTTAGTTAGCTTAAGCATTTTATGCACATTATGATAATCCTTTCATCATCAGCCTGTTAATGTTCCTCCTCTCTGTGAGGGAGGGCATGGGCCGTAATCCATCACGCGGGCCCAGTGCGGGTCGGATGTCATATATGCCTTCGAAATTTTTGGTTCTAGGACATGCCGGTTTCCTCACGATGTTTTCCTTCACCGTTTTTAGAGCAGTGGTGATGAAATAATTTACACAAAGTAATGCGCCTTCCTGGGTTGAAACCCATGACACGTAAGTCGGGCCCGTTACCACTAAGCCGCCACTATTCTTCTTTTCTTTCTTGATAATCATTTACGTCATATAATTTAAATAAATATCTAAGGAGTTGTCGCAAAATAAAAATTAAGGCGCGCGAAAATAAATTAGAGCGCGGGTCTCAAACCGATGACGGGACCAGAAAAAAACATGTAGCAATGCTACTACCCGTCGAAGCCGGGCGGGTCGCTAGTCTATACCAATATTATAAAGAGGAAAGATTTTTTTGTTTGTTTGTTTGTTTGTACCGAATAGGCTCCAAAACTACTGGACCGATTTCAAAAATTCTTTCACCGTTGGGAAGCTACTCTATCCCCGGGTGACATAGGCTACTTTTTATCCCTGTATTCCCACGGGAACGGGAACTACGCGGGTGAAACCGCGAGGCGTCCTCTAGTCTTAAATAAAATAATGAAATAAAACGACTTTTGTGAAAACCGGAAAAAAAAACTAGTAGGAAATATAGCAGCACCCCTGTACACCCCGACAAATAAAGGAAAATTTAAAATAAACCGAGATAGGCAGGATATATCAAGCAGCGAAATACTGATTCAATCAAAAAAGGAATCCGCTGGATGATAGACGCACAAAACCGGTCGATATTGCGATTCTTTGCGAAGGCCTATATTCAGCTGTGGACGACTTTCGGTTAAATTGATGATGATGATATTGAAAAAAAAGAAGCATTGGTTCAATTCTTCTTTGTATGAAATGAGGCGTTTTTCCAGCAGTGAGATAGTTACAGACTAGCATTATGAAGGTTACCCAAGTCGACGGCACGAACTATTTTGTGCGCGGGGCTAAAATGCATGCTATCTCATCCGACAACACGTGCGAATGAGAAAGATGCTGTGATGAGCAGTAAGATGCTAGTTCGCGTACGAATTAGCACTTATGCAAGTTTGTAGCGAAATGAATGACGATTTAGGATGAAAACGAGCGCGCGAAATTTTATAAACAGACTTTTGGGAGTCTAGCTATCATGAAAAAACTACTAAATTTGAATTGTTGAATTGCTAATCTATCCCTGAATGGTGGCCGTTTTGCAATTTTCCTTCTCCTTATGATATTTATTTCCGCACAAAAATGCGTTAAAATTAGTGTTGAAATATGGAACTTCCGAAGCTCATAACTTTCAATTTTTTTTTTTTTACTTATCGTTTCCATACAGGGCTAGATAATGATGAGAAAAAATTGATGTCAATTTTTATTTTTTTGAACGTACATCGTCAAACAGTGGAGTAATTTCCAGACTACGTTTGTACGGAAGAATGATCGACTAGTGTAACCTTAAGAGGAGAAATACTAGTTACATAGTAGAAGGTTTTGTCTAGTATAAGCTTAGCAATGTAAAATAACACAAAAGACCATTATATTATCATCAAATTCATTTATTTATTAAGTTTATCACATTAGATCATTTTCCACCATTGATTACATATTACAAGATATTTTTATCATTAAAAGTAATAATATCATTGTACCAGAAAAGTACGATTTTCAGTATCACTTCTCACACTCATATTTTTATCACTTTTGCCAAAAAGTTTTATAAGTTCTAAGGTTTTATATAATTCTAATTTCAAATGAGAAAGAAGATGGCGACTTGTTGTCAATTAATTTGGCCAGAAGTGTTTTTTATTGCCTTTTTAAATAAGAAGTTGTTTACGAAGTCCATTTTTCTCGCTGGTCCACGTTTTTCCGTTTGTTTGCGACCTTAATGTTTCTTGTGACCTGACCTGGAAGTAAAATGATATTTAAATTTGTACTGCAGGGTATATCGATTTTTCATACCATTTAAAAATATTGCCGACATTTTATAGATACTTAATTATGTAGATAGATAGCTCTTTGTTTAATTCAGTGTTGTCATTTGTTAAACAGACAATTCATTTGCTGGGAAAATAGAAAATAAAATTGCTGATTGAATGAGTTACAGTTGGAAACAGAAGCTAATTAATTGACTAGACCATTCTTAAAAAGGAATAAATAAAATAAATCTGAACTTACTTGAATTTGGGGGAGAAACGCCTCCTCCTGACTTCGTTGTTCTCAAAGGCACTGGTAGGAGCGACCTAAAACGAATACATACAGAATTAAAATCAAATTCGTCTTTATATTTACACATTCTGTGACTTTTCGTCTACAACCGTACAACCGGTTTACTATCAAGGGATAATAAAGAACATTCAAAGTTGAACATGAAAGAAAACAAATGAAAATCAAGGCATTTGAATTGAGAAGTGGAAACTTTTACGCAAGAGGTACAAACCAGCCAAGATTTTTATCCTTGTAGGTCATAAATTAAAATTAATTGTGGCCATTGTGGTATGCTTGGGCCAGGCCAATGTCTAGCAGTGGACGTCTTTTCGCTAAATGATGATGATGAAGTAATAGTACTAAGCTGCCTAAGTAGTTTTTCTTTACGTGGAGCGTTTGCATATCTGATCCATTGTACCCCAACTCATTATATGCACTCTACAAATTAGAACTTCTGATGATGCCAGTCTATACCTGAACAGCAGCAGCCCTGGCGATATCCTCAGCCTTGGGGGGTCCGTACTCCCTGAAGCCAGGGGGTCCGTATTCGAGGAAACCTTCAGGGGCCTGTTGCAGGGACCTGTAAACACAATAGATAATAAATTCTAAACCCTATTAGGTTTCAATATGCTTGTATTCAGAAAAAATGCAGTCCGATGGGATTTCTTTGATTGGTAGTAGTTCTTACATACCCTGACACTTCAGCCTTGACTTCAACAGCGGCTTCAAGGGCCTGAAAGTAGACAAACAAAATTGTATTATGTAGCTATTCTAATTACGATTTTTTTATTTTGTATGTCTTAATGTATTTTTCTCACCTCAGCAGCCTTAACTTCATTCTCCAGCTTAACCAAAGCCTCAGCAATGTTGTTTACGCCCTCAGCTACTCTTTCAACCACAACTTGTTCGACCACAGCGGCAGGTACAACAACTTCTGCAAGAACTGCAGCAGTAGGTACCACAGCCTCTTCTACTGCAACGGTAACATCTTCCTGCACCACAGCTGTAGGAACAACGGTCTGTTCGTCGACGTAAACAGCAGTGGGTGCAACGTTTTCTTCTACAACTGTTCCCTCTGTGGCTACCTCTTGGACAGCTTCGGAAGTCTGTTCAACGATCTCGGATACAACTTCCAGGGGAGTTGCTTCGAAGGTGGGTTGGGCTTCAGAGAGGATCTCAGTGACTTGTTCTACTGCTATTTGAGCGAGTTGAGCCTCGGCGGTTGATGCTACTTCTTCGATGAGGGCGGCGGCTTGTTCAGTGCTTGCTGTGAATAAAAATGTAATTATTTGATTTATTTAATGGTTTTAGTAGTTTTTTCTGCTGTGGAAACATTTTAGGCTGATCCAAAGCTTATGCTAAGTAGGTATACAATTATCGTAAAAGTTCATTTTATAACTACAGCTTTATGAACAACGTTATAGCAATTTTTTTTTGTCTTTCTTATGTATTATAGAGCACTAAAAGTGTTTCTCACCCTTTTTAATCCTTTAGTTACTAATTTGGACATATTTATTTTATATACATAAGATAGCTAACGCAGAACGGATGGTGGATGATGAAAGAATGAAACGTTCTGCAGTGGCGACTACGAATCGGAAGACGCAACGTTGGAAGGCCTCCCACTAGGTGGACCGATGACCTGGTTAAGGATGCGGGAATATGTGGTTGCGAGAGACGCACAGGACCGATCAGTGTGGCGACGCTTGGGGGAGGCCTATGTCCTACAGTCTTTTGCCTGATGATTATGACAGCTAAAGTATTATACCTTCAACAGCAACCGATTCTTCAGCTCCAGCCTGCAATTCCTGGTTAGCTAGCGATTGTACGAAGAACGTCTGTTCAGTAGCCACATCAGGCAGGCCCTGGTTGACATTGAACTGGACAACTTCTTCAACCTTCGGGGGTCCGTATTCCCTGAGGGCATCAGAGCCAGATGCCTCCGTCTCTTGGAGAAGGTTCTCTCTGGGAGGGCTGTTTGATGGCTTCTGTAGGTGTAATAATGGATTTGAAGTGAGAGAAGATTAGCAAGTTAATTGAATAACTCAACATAAACCATTTTTCCAAAACGCGATTACAATTGTATGAATTAGCGATTGCAATTAATTTAGTGATTTAAGTTTATATTTTGATCTCTTTAGAAGCTCAGTAAAACAAAATGGCTAATTGCAAATAGTTTGTTTCACAAATGCATAATAAGTCCTAGTTAACTTCATATAATTTCAAATAGATTTTTTTAATTGTTTCTACTATTATTTAGATGTTGAATTCCAAACCGACTTGATCTGAAAGATCTATGATTATATCAATTTAATGTGGATACTTACCGAGACTTCAGAAGGCAGGTAGAAGCTAGGACCCTGAGGTCTCCATCCACTTGGCAGGTAGGGACCAGAGCCCAAAGCCGACACGGAGCCGATGGCGAAAACAATGGCAATGATGACCTGGATAACATAGATAATAAAAAGATTAATGAAGATAAACAAATGGTTGAAGATTTGAAATGTATAATAGAGGTTCACATATTGGATGAGACTCGATAAATCGTAAGAAGCTTTTAAATAGGCTAATGGAAATCAGATAATCAGACCTAAACATAAAAAAGGATTTAGTTACGAAACGAGTTCATGAAATAATTAGGTCGTAGCAGAGTTCTTTAAAAGTAGACTAGAAAGAGTAATTCGATTTTATAAATTCAAAAGATGAAAATAGCTAAACAATTTATTAAAGTTAAAACTGCAAAAAGGTTTGATATATTAATTAGAGCGGAACGCTTTTAACTTAAGATAGAAAGGGAATATTTAGTAAAAATAATATTATTAAACCAGATATATTTTACCTTCATGTTGTATGAGATCTAAAGAACTAATTCTTCGAATGATGCCTTATCCTCGGAACATCCCAGTTTTATACCAAAATAAATCAAACAATACTGTAGGTAGGCCTTGATCAATATTTTGTTCAAATATTGGTTGAACGGAATTTGATTGAAATTGAGTTGTGCAATTTTTAATGTGAGTTAATTGTTAAGTGCCTTGTGAAGGTCATTTATGCTTGATTGATGTTGGTGGGGTCGGCAGAGCTAGTATGGCAGTGTAGTCTACCACGAGGTTTGCTTTAGTTTACTGAGTCTTGTTTGAAATTTATAATTTCTTTTCGTTGTAAGTACTGTGGTCTTGGACTCTTCTTCTTCGGGACTCGTCATGGTTTTTGAATTGATACAAGGAAGAGTGCTTCATTTGTGGAATCATCGACTTTGTCATCTGTTGTCAGTGAACTTACATTAATTCCTTGATTTGCTATGATAATACCAATACCACGTAGCCATTGGTAAGTAAAACTACTTCTTTGTTAGTTCATTAGGGAAAACTTTTGATATTTTCTCTAGAGTATAGATTAGGTAAAAGTCCCCAAAACAATTTTCTTTTTCTTGAGTTTGGTTGATTTCGGTGGAGAACACTTTTGTTTTATGGCTTTACAAGATAAAATTGGTGTCTGTCAACACCAGGATCTATCCCTAGTGTTGATAAATACGAGCCTCCAGTTTCGAAAAATTAAGTTTTATTTGTACCTACATTGTGTGTATCTGTGTGCGGCAAATAAACTAGTTTTCTTTCTGTCTTTCTACAATATTTAACGCCTTCTATTTGTTTGGTCTGACCACATGACTTAACGTTCAGATTTGTCATTCCTATACATTGATTCGTTTTCTGCTAGAATTATCGATTGTAGATTGTCAACTTGGCTACAGTTGCAGAGGCTCTAGACAAGTGCACAATTCTATCAACGAAAAAGTCGCGAAAGTGAATAGTGATTGGTAAAACGTCAAAATGTATGGGATTGCCAAGTGCTGTCGAAATGTCTAGTCTGTCTTACATGGCATTGACATTTCGACCATCGGCATCGCTTATGGAATGAAACTTTTTCTAGAGTCACAGGGCTTTCTCCTATTTCTTTGGAGTGTTTAAGTTTAAAAAGAGGCAGAAATAGTTCTCCTAATAAGTTTACGTCTAAATTTTTTCCTTTAAAAAAAAAACTTAAAGTAGGCTACGCCATCATTTGTTTTGTCATCAAACAATTCATATTTACTTTAGGCACCTGCAAAAAATATGTCGCCTAATGGTCTACCACGGAAATCTATTCATTCGAATGTAAGACAATACGTTGGTCCAAGGCTAATGGCGAGAATCCGATCTAAATATATATTTTATTTAAATATTTAGTCGTTTTCCGCTCTGCTAATAAGTATTGACTTAGACTTGTTTGCTTTTAATCTGGTTGGTTATGATTTTATGACGTGTTTCGTGTAAATCTGTGACTGCCTGTGTAGTAGTTGTAAGCATGACTTTTGAGAGTGGGGTTCCGGGTTTGATACAGTGGGGTAGTTGCCTAACAGCAATGACTTTCCTTACAAGCTTTTATATTAAATTGCTTTGTTAGTTAGTCTGTGTGGATCAAATCTTGCACCTAAATTTTAAAATAATTGTCATAGTATGGCCAACAGATTGGGCTGCAAATTTGCATACACGATTGGTTTGGATGATACTCGTAATTGCACGATAAGCCAAAAATTGTTTTTAGTTTAATTTTGGGAAATGTTTTGATAATTCAATAACATTCGGTGTACTATTTAAGTAGTCGAGCAGACGATTTTGTTATTCATTCGGGATGGGCAAAAAAATGTGGATCCATCGAAACTGGGGACAACGAGTAAAAGAAAAAGATTGTTCTTTCTGACCTACTGCAAATAGCCCCAAATATCACCCTGTTTCGTTTGATCCACGAGTTTTGGCCCACCTTGTATTATAAAGCAATAGATTAGGAATTTCAGTAGAAATCTTGGGATGGAAAGTGATTGACGCTTGGGATACTGGCAAAGTATTCTCCTTGTGGCTGAATGGGAAATGGGATATCTCTATTATTAGATGCGACAAAGTGTGTTGAATATGAAAATAAAATGTTTTGCACGACATCAAAACAAACGATTAAAATGTGAATTAAAATCTTTATTTAAGAAATAATATTCAAAAGCTCATTTAAGCTTATAAATAGTAAAGAACCAATTTTTTTTTTACATTTTTCCATATTCACCCAAAAAATAAATAAAATCACGTGCCAAAATCACAAAGCAAAAAAATAAATACAATTCAAAAATAGAATAATGTCTATGAGTCGGCCATTTTGTAGTCAGTAACCGTTGGAACGTGCGTTCCCGTTTCCATGGTTAGAATAACCGTTGTCACTTTCAGAGTGTGCGTGACCGCTGTCGTGGTTGCCGTGGTTGTTGTAACCTTTGTCTTGGTTGCTGCGAACGTTGTTGGCATTGCTGTCATAACCTCCTGAGCGGGCTAGGTCTTCGGTGTCTTCGTAAGAGATCTGGGGTTTGAAGCCACGTTCGTCGGCTTCGTAGCTTACAGTCTGAAAATGTTTGGAAACGTTATTATTCTTAGTTGCAACAAAAACGTTACATGGTGATAATTATTATTGTTTCTTTTTTCTTAATTCTTTGTAAATTGTTAAAAATATTAAAAGTACCACCCTATTTACCACTAGTTTATCATTTATATATATATAGATATATATCAGATATAAAGCTATCGCTGAGTGCCGTTCCTGAAGAATAAGCTACGGAGCCAGATAATCTTTCGAAACCGAGGCAAGAAGCTAATCCCTAATATCTTAACCAGCTCCATTCATTACAATCATTTAAAAAGGCCGAGGCTGCTTAGTTATGACCAGTCCCAACTGACAGCGCCCGTTCATCAATATGACGCATGGATTCGCACCACTCAGCTCAACCATTATGAAGGGAACCGAATAATCTAACATATGCTCCACCGTCAGAGAAACATTTGATTGAGCATAACACACTCTCAACTGCCAGGCACATTCAAATCAAAGATATACCCAGTTAATAGACTAATTGTGTATCTGTTGCTCTAGTGAACTAACCTGTTTCCTCCCATCAGGCAACACAACGTGGTACTCTCCCTGAGCTCGCTCCTCCTGCCTCTCCTCATGGTGGCCGAAGTCGGTACCTTCCTGGTAATCATTCACCATGTAACCAAAGTTGTAGTTGGCAGGCTCCTGTAGAATATCAGAAGATTAGGAGGAAAACAAAAGGTAACTTCGTCATCATAATTAACTCAGCTCAGCAGTAGCGCTTGCGAACACTAGACCAATGAGCAAAAGGTAGAAAATTAGACTTTTAACTTTGACTGCTTAAATGATTCTTCAAACGACTTCACAACTATGTCTCATATTAATTTTTTAACTTACAGAATTAATTTCTTCCAGAGCGTTCCTGGCGAAGGCAGCAGCGTTGTTGTCATAGCCAGCCGCGCTTTGTCCATATCCAGCTGATTCTTCACCACCAAGACGAGCATGAGCACCAGAACCATGTTCTTGAGGAGCGGACCTGGGGACCAATTTATATATGTATAGCTGTAGAATAAGGCCTAAGGTCAATACACCGGTAAGAGTGAAAGGCTATGGGGATAACTTTTCCCAGCAGAGGGACAATATAGATACAAATAAAAGAATAGCTGTGATAGAAGTGAATGTCCAGCATTAATTAATTGGAGAGGCACCAAAAGAAGAAGAATAAGATCATTTAGGGGACTTTGTAGCCAGCTGGATCTTTATAGACAGGAAAACAACGCTTTTACAGTTGGGAAACATTTAGGCAGCCGACGGAGATACTGGTAAGTGCCTCGCTATTATTCTGCAGATAAGTGTCGCAATGTTGCGTCACGGTGAACATCTATTTATTGTACACCTTCATTATGTCAGGTTTGTGTAACTCTAAGACAAAATAAAAGGGGTCGAGTCTGTTACCATTGAGCGAGAACAAATTAGATTCCTGAGAAATTAAAGAAAAATATGTTACGAGTGATATAAGCGATGGTGAGGTCGACGGTGAAGCACGCTTGCCTAGAAGTAATACTCTTGAATAAAATACACTCGATTGTAGCTATGGGGAAACACAGACTCCGGCAGGGCATTCCATTCCGCTGTACGCAAAATAAAGGTATTCCCAAAACGTTTAGTGCGTATGGCTGGAGTGTCTACCATGGACGAATGGATGAATGATGATATAGAGGTATGATAACAGGGTGTTAAGTCCCTCAAGCTTCATTGAAAAGGAAGGATCCACCGAACAAATGGGTGTTTTGTAACAGTTGTATGGTTGTTGTCGGACTGTTGTATATATATTCTAATTGCGTCGAGAACTTGGTTGCGTGATGTAGAATTTGTGTGTCGTCGGAAGTTGTCTTGTATTTCCTATGTGGCAAAGATGCTGCTACAATGATATAGGTTATACTCGCTTACCTTCCAAAACCATTAACTTGAGCTCCATGTCCACTCTTTCCACCATGAGCGCCACCATGTCCATGGGATCCTACACCAGCATGACCCTGAGGTCCATCCAGGTTCCTTGCAGCCACTATGGAAGGTCCACCTCCGAAGTTCTGGTTGGCTGGGCCTTGGGGGTAGCCGGCGCCGCGGGCTGAGGATGAAGGCGGGAGGTAGCTGGAAAAAATAATATGGATTCAGAATTTGTTTAAGTTTAAGATTTTATGAACAATTAAATAAAAGTGGAACTCAAAATTAAAGTACGTTTTAGGTAAAGGGCAACCATTAGTTCGTTGGCAATCTTTCAGGGGGTGAAATTATCGTATCTTTTGTGATATATGAAAAATAAATATATTCAGGAGGCAAATATGTGCAATATCGTTTGTAAAGAGCGAGTAACAAAGATACGAGATCCAAAAAAATACTCTCTTTTAAACATTGAATTAAGTTCGCCTTTGTACATTTACTTTATTATCATATTGTAATAATTATTGTTTATTGGTGAACAATAAAAAAACAATAGAATGAATAGTACGCTTTTGAAATGTGAAACCTTGAAAAAGCAGATTAAGGCTCGATTTAATACTCTACTTTGCCGGGTTCCCGTCCCTGACGGAACACGGCAGGAATCGGTTACATACGATTTGTACGAACTTGTTCACAGATCTCCGTATCAGGGGGTCCGGATCGTTTCATAAAAATCGTGTGTAAGTGTTCCGTCAGACTTGGGAACCCGGAAATGTGTGGACAGCGCTTTAAGGAACTTTGAGACTTTAGTTAGATAAATTATTAGAACATCTATTCACCTGTTTGACGGAGGAGGTTCGGCACAAGCTAACGCCACAAGAAGCACAACAGCTGCTATGGTCTGAAAATAATAGAAGACAGATATTTAATATTAATATTCCTTTGAACTATTAATAGGCCCAGTATTGCGTCAGAAGGGCTCTTCAGATTTCAAACCAAAAGGACCAAATTTTCAAACTTGGTCCTTTAACACTGCAATCCAATAACTTCAAAATTTTCTAAACGAAATATACCTTCATATTGTAGATATTACAACCAAACTAATGTCGAAAGTAAGTCTGTATGTACAGATGTAACTTGTTGAAGTGATACTGTCGTCATGTTGTACGTAGCTTTTATACGACATGTCTTCAATAGGTTTTGGGGATGAAAAATTGAAGCTCATTAGCGACATAAAAGAAGAGCTTTCAAGGTGTAACAAGATTTGGGACAGAAGATGGCGTGGAGTCGAATTGAGTTGTTGTTTTTTGTACGACGTAATGTTTTGTACTTTGGTTTATAAAAGTTTTAGTTGCATTGATAATGAATGGCGTTTCATTTTAAGACTTAGTTTTGGAAGCTTTTTTTTAAACAGGTATTCTTTTGTCATTTGACATGATGACATTTTCACAATAAACTGTCTTTGTAATTAAATCGCCATTTCCATGGATGTAAATACAATCTGAATATTACATATTTGCTTATCTTATTTTTTAAAGTTAAAGGTTAAACGAGCAGTTCTTGTATATATCTATATATAATCTGAATCTCGGAAACGGCTCCAAATATTTTCATGAAATTTGGTATGGAGTGGGTTTCGGGGGCGACAAATCGGTCTAGCTAGGTTTCATTTTTAGAAAATGTCGTTTTCTTTATTTTCACCCGAGCAGAGCTCGGTCGCCCAGGTACTGTTACTAAATTATGTCATGTAATTTAGGATGATTTCGAATATGATTTTGTCTATCTGATAGATAAACGATTATCTGCGATTTGATTAGTTAGTAAAAGCTTAAGTCAAAATATTTTTTATTACTTTCACGTGGCTAGTCTACCAAATCTTTTACACCACACACCTCTCCATAGTTTTTCTGTCCTACGAATATGTCACTCAAGGATGTACCAACTACATAGACTTCCTAATACTACGCACATGCATTATCTGCAATTTGACCTTACTCTGAATTAACTACATAATAATAATAACTTATGTTGGTTCGTGATACCCAATATCAGGATTATGGAGGTCAGGTACGCAGTCGCTTTGTAGTAAAATCCTGGTGTTCTACTGCCTACTCCGGTTTTACTGGAAGCCGATTCCAATAATTATGGTGTTTAACTTTTGAGAGAAAGAAACAAGGTTACGCACATAGTCCGAAGAATTGCCAAACTTAAGTGGCAGTGAGCAGGGCACATTGCTCATAGAACGGATCACCGCTGTGGCCGAAAAGTTCTGGAGTGGCGACCACGAACCGAAAGATGTTGCTTTGCGCTCCCACTAGGAGGACAAATACCTAGTGAAAGTTGCGGTGATTCACTGGACGCGAGACGCATGGGACCGGTCCATGTAAGGAAAAGATTTTTTTTTTTGTGGTAATGCTCATGCAGTCTGCATAAGCATTACCAGCGCAGTCGCTACCACGGGGAGATAACGCAGTTATGTGGGACTCTAATCCACTAAACCTCCACGGTGTCCTTCTGTGCCGCTCATGGCGGGAACACGGGCACGCGTTAGCACTCACCGCGAATCCGCCGCGGCTGGCCGTCTGCGGACCTTCCTCTGGGGAGTGCCCCCCATCACCAGCGCACCAGAACACACTGTACGCCGTGACCATCCCAGGTACCAAACCAGCACATGGGCGCCAGACTACCCCATGTATGGCACCCTTGGTCCCCCTGTGACGATGTGGTGACACTTGGGAGAGGAGTGGACGTCTTTCTGATGTTTATGTAAAATACTGATATTCGGTTGCACCCGGTTAGACGAGAAGCCGCAGGCTTATTACGAATCTTTTGCAAGAGCAAAACGATAGCGATCAAACGCTTCATGTCATATTAAGTCGGCACAGTAACATAAAACACGGTCCTACACAATCATTTGCTAATAGCTCGCTGTTTTTTCACTTATTAAAAAAAACCGCCAACAACTCTGAAACTTCTGTATGGAAGACCAATTATTGCGCAAAAATCGCTATCGTTTTGCTCTTGCAAATTGAAACATCTATAGGCGCACGTGAGACCGATTTCTGGCGTGGCGACGCGTCGCCACGCGCAATCGACTGTGCGTTTCTCTCTCACTCGATCCGGCGTTAAGCCATCTCTTTCGCTCCACTGAGCTCGGATACCTATAATGTATACTCTGTTTATTACAGTACTCATAACCTGTGTTTTTCTGGTAAATAAATCATTTTTCTGTTCTGATAATAAAATGTCTGACCGTGATAATTTAGAGAGTGGAAGTGATCAGCCTCCTGCAAAGAAAGCAAAATCACACTATGACACATTATCAAGTCATCAGTAAGTTAATTATATTTTTATAATTAAAGTATGCATTTATCTGTGCATTTAGCACGCGTATATTTGGTGTGTATTGAGCGCCAGTAAATGTAAAATCTACTCTCTAGGTAGATTAAAATTCACATAAATTTCATTGCATATCATGTTTTTAAATTAATTATTAATTTTAATTTCATTCTTATTGAAATTAATGCATTAAAACAATTGCTGTAACAGTAATACCGTTCTCAGAGGCAACATCGAATGTAACTATTACCGAAGTCACTGATTAAACTAATTGAGTAGTTTCGATTTAAAATAAATATGTAAATTTTTGTATTTAATGAAAATGAATGTTTATTTAATAAAAAATCATCGTTATCTAGAAAAAAAAATCGTTATATTTTTTATTTTATTTTATTGACATTTTTAGTTCCTACCACAATCTGTTCTTTTCTGCATACTACTTTTACGAAATAACGTCGATGTTTCACATCTACCAGGCGTCCCGTGACGGCTCCATTTTTTTTTTAATAGAAAAACTTTTCATTTATTTTGATGATGCTCGAAATGCTGCCATTACCAAGGCGTGGTTACGGCAGTATTTCGACTATTATACCCTTTCATTCAACTATATTTCTTCTTAGCTTTCTTTGCTTAGCAAAATAATATCTGTGTACTAGATTTTCCGCGGGTTCACCCCCTTTGTTTATTGACAAACCATGCATTTTTCGTATATAAAGTAGCTGAAACCTCACATAAAGAAAAGTACAATAATGCTGATGATATTGTGTGTGATTTGATTTTGATTAGAGATTATCGCTTACAAACTTACAATCTGACCTCAGACTATTATTGATTAGTTTAGAGTACCTAAATCTATTGCCTGTAACATTTTCTGACGAAATTTGGACTACAGGAAGTTCGAGTATTGTATAAGAATGTTTTTGTGTGAAGAAGCTCACTGAGGGAAGTATTATCACTATAACTTACTATTTGTTTCAAACACCAAGCAGCTTCTTTTGTTCCAGTTTGAAAGGAACCACCGACGCCATGGACGTGTGTTTGTGAAGTTGTAAGGGGTAATCTCTTGACTTACTGAACCGATTCTAAAAATTCTTTCACCAGTAGAAAGCTACATTATTCCTGAGTGTCATAGGCTATAATATATTTTCAAAAAAATTAGAGCTCCTTATGAAAATTGCAATAATGTAACCCAAGGTAACAAAATGTTGCCTATAAAATTCATTCTTTGGCGTGCGCTGAGAAAACTATTGATGATAGATAAAAATTAGTAGGTAGGTAGGGTAGGGTAGGCAGGGTAGGCAAGGTAGGCAGGGTAAGTAGGTAGGTAACCAGTTGACGGGAGCGAAGCCCCGGGGGTCAGCTAGTTCTTATTAGAAGCGGTAAAGATTGTGAGTTTATAAGGCTGTAGGGGGTAATCTCTGGATCTACTAAACCGATTTAAATGAAATTTGGCATGGAGATAGTTTGAGACCCTGGGAAGGACATAGTAGGAAGGTAGGGTAGATAGGGTAGGCAGAATAGGCAGGGTGGGGAGGATAGGTAGGGTAGGCAGGGCAGCCAGGGTAGGCAGGGTAGGGGCAGGGTAGGGACAGGGTAGGCAGGGTAGGGGCAGGATAGGCAGGGTAGGCAGGGTAGCCAGGCTAGGCAGGGTAGTCAGGGTAGCCAGGGTAGGCAGGGTAGCCAGGTTAGCCATGGTAGCCAATGTAGGCAGAGTAGGCAGGATAGCCAGGATAGGCAGGGTAGGTAGGTAGGTAGCCAGGATAGGCAGGGAAGGTAGGTAGGTAGCCAGGATAGGCAGGGTAGGTAGCCAATTGACGGGAGCGAAGCCCCGAGGGTCAGCTAGTATGGTATAAGATCATACAGTGTGAGCTTCCTCGTGTCCCTTGGTTTGATTGAATTAACTTAAGTAACAATTATGTTAACTTAGATCCGAACACTATCAATCAGCAAAGTATGCTTTCTTAATGAAAAAAATCTACTTCTCCCAATTGTTGTAATAAAATTGAATATGTTCCATTTTTTCTACCAACGACATTGGCGCCTATTCTATATCTATTATACTTTGTGCCTCGTCCTCGAGATTAGTACCTGTAATTAATGATTATTATTTACATGTAGTACCGGCTACGGGAGGCTACTCAAATCACTATGTTTTAGAGACAATATTTTTTTTTTTTTTTTTTTTTTCTTGCCCTGACAGCTCTGTGTCGGCTGTCAACTTGTCATTATCGGTTTTTAGTGCGGCGCTATTCAACACTTAGCTAAACTTTTAAATACAAAGAACAGTTTTTAAAAAGTTGGAAAATGCCAAAAAGGAAACATCATTGTCAACCGAGGAATACGAGAGAATCAGGTGAAAAATGAAAAAAACCTGGAAACTATTTAAAACAAAAATCGTCTCAAGAGTCGACGCCATATTTAGACCCACAAGGTACCTAACTCTGTAAAAATATATTTTGATTTAATTGTACATATATCTACAACTATTTTACCAATTCTATGGCTTAAACTTGCATCTCTAACAAATAATGCAATTCGGGCAAGCCATCGGGCCGTCCCACTGCATATTCACGAGATTATCAATTAAACGAAATGTATTTCTATTGTCTAACGACTGTATTCGAGCTGAAAATCGGACTGTCTCACAACATTAAATAATTCTTAAACAAATAATGCATTTCGGGCAAGCCATCGGGCTGTCTCACCGCATACTTACGAGATCATCATAATTTAATTATTTTACCCGAGCAGAGTATCCGACTGTCTCACAACATTCAATAATTCTCAAACAAATAATGCATTTCGGGCAAGCCATTGGGCTGTCTCACTGCATACTTACGAGATCATGAAATATAATATAATTCTTTTACCTAACGAATGCACTCGGGCAGATCATTGGACTGTCTAAACAACATTCAATAATTCACTGGTTTCGTTCAATTCTTTGGAATTGCTACACCCACCAGATTTTATAACTCGGTTATCAACCGGCAGTAAAACAATGGTTTGTAATCATTCCAGGCAAAGTCCTGGACGACGATGCCACAAATGAAATGGAAACAATTAAAGTCGAATATGACCAAGAAAATACCAAAATAACCACGAACACTAGTGATCTCCCTCACAATTCCAGGCCGGAAGCACACAGACGCTCTCAAAATTCATTGGGTTGACCCAACATTGAACACAGAGTATGGTGATGGGGCCGAACTCCACAAGGAAGTGGCCAGCTGTCTGGAACATCTTGCAACATGAGGCTTGTTTCCATAGAGACCACAGGCTGGTATTTCCCCTACAGCTCCTTGCGCAGGGAAAATAAACGCTGACATTGAACGTGACAAAACTTGAGGCTCTTATGCTATACAGCAAAATGCCCAAATTATTGATAAACAAGGCCATAGAAGCAAAACAAAGACTACTCAGCACCATCTCCATCCTAGGAGCAACATTATCCAAAGTATTGGATACAAAAGAAAATTATAAAGATCTATTAAGTTGAATAATGGATACCACTCGTACCTTATGTGAAGTTCAACAGTGTGAGTTGTGACTCAATTACTAGATGCAAATTTAGCTGCGGCTCAATAAAAAAGGACCTTAAGGGCAAGTTCAAAACACAAAGATGGAAAAATATCAGTTCGGGTAAACACTTGCTGAAACTCTTCGAGCTGGTAGTGGCTTCTAAATCAGGTGCTGCAACAGCACCCAAAGCCAAGAAAGAACCCAACACATTCTAAGCAAAATACTCGAAAGCTCCACCAGCGCCACAAGGGCGACAGGAGAACAGGGAGCCTGTCTATAGCCTGAGTCAGCCATACAATATCCTTTAGGTGGTCATTACATCTCACCTCGACGCCGCTAAACTCAGTAAGGTACCCTGGTTGCTTATAAATTCTTATAAATAGTGGTAATTTATCACTGATGATAAGACCATGTTATCATGGATTGAGGGTTTCATGGGTATCCACAACACTTTAAGATAGCCCAGCTGCAAAAACACTATAAGATGCAATATCTAAGTGCCAGCCTTGAAAAGGAAAATTTGTCTCAAGTTTTTCTTAAGACAAAAACCCAATGGCAATAAAGCCTTAATAAGTGCATTGATGTAAGTCGTTTCAAACTTGAAGACTTGTGCACAGAATTAAAAATGTTATCAAATGATAGTTCCATGGCCATACATAAAATACATTAAAGATGCAGTCTCTTATAAAATATCACAAAAATTCTAGCAAATATCTAGAATACCCTCTTGGAAAATTGTATAAGTTCGATCTACTGCCATTTGGGTAAAACACTGCACCTTACATTTTCACTAAAGTCATGAAATCTGCCAACAAATTACCTAAGATCCTGTGGCCATTAATTGTTGACTGAAAATATTGAAAACACTAAGAAGTTAATCACAAGTTAGTAAATAACAAACTTACACCCACTAATACTGGTATATTTTTGGGATATATATTATTGATAAAAGACTTATAACTGTCATGTAACATTACCTACAGATAAGAAAAACTTATTTATTATGAAATCTGACAATTTATATGTTTTGTAGGACTAGGTACTGCTCTCAGCGTGCCCTACTATTGAATATGGATGGCTTTATATATACCAAAAAACTAGAATGTGTAAAATCCTAAACCTCCAAGGTGAAGTAAATTATGAAAAATACATAGATATCCCTACAATAATTCCCTGAATGGTGGCCATATGCCATTCATTCGGGGGGGGGGGGGGCAACTGCCAGTGGGGATGAGATTGCTAGGGGCCAGTGGTCAGACAAGGAATGTGAATATCAAATGAATTCTAATTGGATTTATTAGCATCATTCTTTGTCTTTTTAAATATTTGGTAAACTTTTCAATAATTGTGAAATACTCTTATGTATAAACAATCGAACAGCAATATAGGCTGCATTAATCGAATGGGTAGAATTCATTACCCTCATCTCTTCAACTTAGCCAGCGGCATTGGTGTGAAAACCATTATATTTCATTTTCGCTCCTTACATTAGGTTGACTGAAAATCAAGTAGTTGATACTGTATTGCAGAAGTCACATCCCGATGTAGAATGGGAACTAAAAGAAAATGCATATGATTAATAATTGAAAGATAAATTTGGAATTCTGAAATTTACCTATCTGCAAGTCACATTAACAAAAAATATGACAAATACATAACAATTGACCCATTTACAGTATACTGGTAACCAATTTTCTTTTCTGCGTTTCCACCATTCTCAATCATATTAAAATATCTACGAAAAATCATAATGGATAAGGCTAAGGGCATTATTGTGGTCACCATGGCCAACTCTGCCCGATTGGGCACTTCTCATAATTTAGAGATGATCATACTTAAACCTAATGAAAATAATAAAGTATCTCACACCAAGAGAAAAATCCATACCAACCTTACTCTGGCTGTCGGAGTCTAGTGTGTAGGTAGTGAAGTCTATTATGACGAAGCATACTACGATCATCAATAGAAATTATGATAGCATCTCTATCAGAAAACTTTTCCAAACAATTGACTCATGTTTAATAAACTGGTATAATTTAAAAAAAAAAATATAATAATAACATCTTGAACAGCAATGGTAATATAATTTCTTAACAGAACTTTCTAATTCTAATAAAATAAAATAAATATAACAAATGCATAACTGTCACAAATTGGCATTATCACTGATAATACCTTGAACATTAATGTACTCTGAAAATATTTTAAGGGCGTGTTCAGACTACCTTTTACCTGGCCAAAAATACAATGCCACCTGGGAAACATCCCAGATTCTGGAAGTATTAGGAATTTGGTACCCAAATGAGATGTTGTCTCTAGAACAACTGTCAAAAATAATATCAAAGTATAGAAATAGAATGAATGCATATAACCAACAAAATTTCAGATCTCAAAAAATCTCTTGTATATGAACTAAATCAATCAATACTTCAGACAAAGAACAGTAATATATCCAGCTGAAACCCTTGTAGCCCACATTAATTAACATATAAGAATTATTTTAGGCACCAAGAAACCATACCACATTAATGTCCAAACAGACTATCAGTCGTTGGATTAAGTGTACTTTAAAGACTAGCAGTATTGATGTAGGTACCCATATATTTAGCTCACAGAACATGCCACGCTGCTACTTCTAAAGACAGGTGTGACAATTTATGAGATACTAAAAACAGCAGGCTGGACTTACAACTCAAGTACATCTGGAAATTTTATAAAATACCTTTAGTGTAAAGGATCAAAATGATTTAGCAAGATAAATCTTTAGCTGTGATTAAAGATATCTTATTTAACTAACATGTACTAACTAATACAACAACCAGCAACTTTAACTTATAAGGAAGGAGTATCAGTATAAAATGTAATGTTAAGGAAACTAACAATAGTAATAAAAAAGCAAAACTGTATTTTGTTAAAACAGATATATGTATAATATTAACTGAATGGTTAATTAAGAACTTTAGTTTTCCAATGACACCTATGATTGTTATTCTATAAACAAACCTTAATATTGATATTAAGTTGGCAACAAATATTCTGTTAAAAAGATAATTAAGAATATATATAAACATTTTGGTTAAGAACCTATGTTACTTAAAAGCAACTGTGATTGTTAGTCTATAAAAAACTTTAATACTTATTGACAATAAATAATAGGCAAATAATATTTTGTTAATAAAGATAATTAAGATAAGAATAATAATTAAGAAAATGACTGAATGGTTGATGCTGAATATGAACCTTTGATATCTAATGACAACTTAGATTGTTAATCTATAAACATTATAACAATGAGAATAAGAAAGTAAATAAAAATTTTGCAAAAACAAATAATTAAGAACATATCTGAATGAACTGATTAAGAACCTATGTGTGAAACCTATGGACAACCATGATGGTTGGTCTATAAAAATATAATTAAGAATTTTAAAGAAAGAAAGCTTTTACTTCACAAATTCATCATAGTGTATGTGATAATTCCAGAACTTAACTCTCAAAGTCTACATGTAAATAATAATCATTAATTACATAGTACCGTTAGTACCATAGTATAGTTTATTAGTACCTACTAATCTCGAGGACGAGGCACAAAGTATAATTTATGATTAAACGAACTTACCCTAAGTGAAGTTCTATCATAATTATACGAAGTGCCTCGTCCGGAGAGATTAGTAACACCCTCCCAACCCTAAGGTATAACCCAGAAGCGTTCTGGAAATATCTATAAAACATCATAACTCTAAACTAAATGACAAGTTGACAGCCGACACAGAGCTGCCAGGGCAAGAAAAAAAAAAAAAAAAAAAAAAAAAAAAAAAAATTGTCTCTAAAACATAGTGATTTGAGTAGCCTCCCGTAGCCGGTACTACATGTAAATAATAATCATTAATTACAGGTACTAATCTCTTCGGACGAGGCACTTCGTATAATTATGATAGAACTTCACTTAGGGTAAGTTCGTTTAATCATAAATTCCTCATCCATACCAGTTCTCACTTTCCATGCCTCTCGTAATTTCATGCTTCATACTTTGTCTTTCTATCCTTCACCATTTATCCTGTGGGTGGGACTCCAACTTTGAGCTAAATACTATTCTACTTTTATTTCTGAACGAACGAATTAAAGTTAAATAATCTGGATATAAGTCTGATTCAAAGCATTTTAACAAACCCTAAATAGGAGGTAGCTTGAAAATTATGTAGTCTAGTATTAGTCGTTCAACATCGAGCAGCATCTTTTTTACCCGACTGCCGAAGGAGGGTAATGTGTTTATCAGTCTATGTATGTATGTAAGTATGTATATATGTATGTATGTATGTTTGTTCCTATGTGGCGTTCTAGAGACGCGTTGGCGGATTTTGATGATTCTTACGTCAATCGACGAGTGTCACTGGCTACATACAAATTGGTAAACAAAGAAATGGCGGATTTTGGGCGCCATTTTGTGAGGAAAAAAAAATTTTTTTCTTCCAATACCATCGTGTGGGGTATCAAAATAAAGGGTTTAAGAGGAGATTTCAAAAATAAATAACACTTATATGTTTAAATGTACCTAATTAAAAAAAAAAAAAAAAAAAAAGTTGTAAATAAAAAAAGTTAATCAAAAATTTCAAAAAACCCGACTGCTTAAAAAGCGAACTATAAAGACGTAAACAAGAAAATATGATGCTATGCAGTCGGAGGATACATCCGTTTTGGTCAGCCAGCTCACGAATATGTATCCTCCGACTGCACAGCATGATTTTTTTCTTGTTTTACGACTTTTAAGTTCGCTTTTTAAGCAGTCGGGTTTTTGTTTTTTTATAGTATTATAATAATTCATGTATTTTTCTTGTATTGCTATGTGAATTAACTTTGTTATAAGGTATTATGGGGTTGAAATATCCTCATTGGACAAAACCATCAAATATAAAAATAAAGATGAAAGAAAATCTTCAATTTCGGAAGTTCGTGTTCCTGTTTCAGTTTCTTCGTTTGTCTGAAAATTTAACTTTTTTTTCACTTTGTAGTGTATTTATTTGGATTTTTTTATTTATTTTTTTATTTGTGGTCCATAAAGAGCAAGTACAATGTTAACATAATAATGCTTAAAGTTATACCTGAATAGATTATCCGAATAACATAAAACATTCATAACCGGTGAAATAAGAGTGTACCGGGGTGAACTGTATATATCTGGGTACCCCTTTAGAGCACATCGTCGTGATGTTATGTTATAAAATGGCCCAAACAATAACCACACATGCAATTGCAGCAATCCCGCGATTTTTGTTTATTGAAGAGTTCAGTTGTATATCTACATCAGATCTTGATCAAATTTAAGAGAAGCACCAGCGTTCGAAAAAAAACGGCTAAGTGCGAGTTGGACTCGCGCACGATGGGCTACCATTATCGCAAAAAATGTCAAAATCGTTGTATGGGAGGGAGCCCCACTTAAATATTAATTTTATTCTGTTTTTACTATTTGTTGTTACAGCGGCAACAGAAATACATAATTTGTGAAAATTTCAACTGCCTAGCTATCACGGTTCATGAGATACAGCCTGGTGACAGACGGACCGCGGAGTCTTAGTAATAGGGTCCCGTTTGTACCCTTTGGGTAACCCTAAAAAAGAATCATCAAAGTCGTTTCACATAGTAAAAGTTTTGAGGTACATTCATTAAAAATACAGTCGAACCTTTAGCGTTCAGCTGCAGGTTTTCTCACGATCTTTTCCTTCATCGTATGATAGCAATGTCCAAGATTAACCTGCAAAGTCTCATATTGTTCTACATTTAAAAGTGAAGTCAAAGCGAAAGCGATCTCGCATTGTACGGATAGCTTACGCAATGGAAGTTAATTAATACTTTATCTGAGCTTGATGACGTCGTCATATATATTGTTAGATATGTGTCATATCCTGTATAATCTTCTGTAGTACCTACGCACTGCCTTTCGGCAGTATCAGGACCGGATTTTGGGCAGTGGCTCTAGCGCCAGGGCCTCCATAATTTGACGTTTTATAAGTAAATAAAAGGCCCATCCAGTCGCGAATTAGATTGCACCAAAATTATAAATGATGTAAATGCAAGTTCGTTTCATTGGTTTTCATTTACCTTTTCTATATTTTAGTATAATGTATAAAACTGTGAACATATTTTTTTGTCGTAATAAGAAGTCAAGGAGGCATGTCGGTAACTACGTCAGTTAATTTTTTGGGTTTTCAGTATAATGAAACATGTTTTTAAATAATATTACTTGTTGGTCCTTTGGGTCATATCAATCAAAGTGCATTCATGAGAAGTTTTGGTGTAGGTCAATCGGATCGTAGGACGACACGGTTGGCGTAGTGGTTGATGAGCGATCGAAGATGCGCTGTATGTCGCGGGATCGATTCCCGCACGGATCAAATATTTGTATGGCCTACAGATAGTTGTGCCGGATCTGGGTGTCTTGTGTAAGTGAGTTTAAATGTTTGTAAACTCTCCCACGATACGGAAAGAAATACCGGGGCAAAGCTATTTATTAAAAAAAAAGACAAGGTTGGTTCTGACTATGTATATAATCTTTATTGCTTCCACTCATCCACAATGGCACAAAAAGTGATGAGCAAAACATTGTTGTTAGAATTATTGTTGGACCTACTGAAAACTGTATATTTGTATCGTATAAAATCAGTTTATTTTTGTATTATATAACTGCACAGTACATATTGTGAGTATCAACTGTAAATCTACCATTTACTGTACCTATTATGTAGTTCTATGACTTGTGTGTGCCCTGGCAGTTAAGACTGTCATTCTCTCTCAAATGTCTCTCTGATGGTGGCACATGTGTTGGATCATTGGGTTCCCTTCATGATTGTTGAGCTGAGTGGTGCCAATCCATACATCATGTTCGTGAACGGGCACCATCACTTGGCTGCCTCGGTCTGTTTTTAATTAATTATTGTATTTTGGTGTTGTTTGTTTTACTCTAGACGCTTTTACGTGTCTTTTTACATCTTTCTCACAATTATTATGTAATTTTCCAACAAGGATGATTGATTACTAGCATAATATTATGAAGTGTTACATAGAGTTCTTGTACAAAGGTGAGTTTATCTTGAAGCGGTGATTAAACAATCATCAACATTGGATATATATAAAGATTTAGGCGTAAACAAAAAAACCAGGCGAATAGACAGAGTTAATTTCGCAAATATAATAATTATTAGTATGAAAGTATTGATACGAATATATGAAAAACTTAATTTCTAATCCTTGAAAATGAAAGTGTGTGAACTTCTCGTGGGATGAACGGGTACAAATAAAATTACAGAAATATCAGAAAAATATTTTTATTTTGCACTAAATCTCTACATCACAAGCAACTTACAAACTATGAGGTACATTTTAATATTTTTTTACAGTTTTTTTTTTACATTTGCTAGAGAATATAATAAATAATTGAGTATTTTACAGTCGAGTTGTCCATTTACAATGCCATGTTTACAGTTGCAGACTTAGATTTGCGAAAAGATAAAATGAGAAGTAATATTAGGTCCAGAAGTTGCAGCTAGGGACGCGAGTGTCAACACTAAATAAATATTAAATAAATCATAGTAAATATTCTAATTTTTTATAGACGAATCCTAGCAATATCTTTAAAGTAAGTTTAAAACATTTTTATCTATGCTTTTTTATTTATACATATTTTATATATTCATATTTTTTATTACTATAGTAAAAAATATCATATTTTTTGCAGTTATATATTTTATATAATATTTTCTTTGTACTTTCGGTGCTCTGACTAAGGTTTTTCTAAGTTTTTAAACCACGGAGCCAAAATAAAGATGTTTCAACTAGGTGATTATAATAATATTCCTAAAATACTAGTGCAACTTGTGATAAGTAGCTGGCATTCTTTTTCTTTCAAACCAGCGCTATCACATTTCTAACATCATAATTTTTAAATATACATAAGAAAAAAAATATATTGTCTGCAAAAAAAGATTATTACTACTTCTCATTCCACCATAGCAATCTCGTCCTTAAGTCTTCTCAATAAGGTCCATCACCAGACCTAGCGAGGTCGGCCGCATTGTCATCATATCCACCTGATCGTCCAAGGTCTGCAGGCTCTACGGAGATCCTGGGCTTGAAGCCACGCTCATCAGCTTCGTACTCTACAGTCTGGAAAAAGAACAAACAAAAATTTATATTACCAATACAAAAAGTAAGATTAGAAACGCTGGAAGGGGAAGTCCTAGAAGAACAAACACGGACCTTATTGGTGATGACCTTAGTCGTAGTGCTCTCAACCGAGTGCGTGTTTGAACGTATACAAAGCAGAAAATATAAGAATGTAAGGTTCGTGCAGGTGGCGTTCTGTAGTGCTATTCTGTAAAATCTCACCGTTAAAACTTGGTTGAAGTGAATAAGAAGAAAGCTGTCAATATTTCCAATCAAGGCGGAATGACCGTTCACTTCAATCTTACTCCACAGAAGATTTCACGGAGACTTGTTTACTGAATAGATCGGCTTGTAGATTGTACCTCCCACATTAAAAACAGGCGTGAATATATGTATGTTTGTACTGTTACTTCCTATAGGCTATTCTTAGATTGGAAAGCGATGGCAGGCTATCACGAAATAGTAAAAAATTGTGAAATAGTAGTTTGACGTCCTGTTAAGTGGATCTAGCAGGCAGACGTGTTCCTGAGGAATTTGTTCCGCCACTTATTCTCAGCTAAAACGCTAGGAAGAAGTGATAGGTGGGTGTTTTGGGGGACTGTCTTTATGTAGAACTTCGACGTTCAAAAAGTGCTAGCTCTAAGCCTTATTTAAATAAATGACTTTTGATTTTGATGTTCTCAAAAGCGGCGTTTTCGTATAGTCGACTTGCAGGCTTTTTAGATAAACATATTTACAAAGGTATTCAAGAGTAGGCTATGATAAGGTTAAATACCTTTATTATTTTTGTTCAGAGTTTGACTCACGTGATGATAATACTGAAATAGTTCGAGTTGGGATCTCCCATGAAGTTAATTAAATTGCAACAAAAATAAACAAATGGTTGTGGATACTGTATCGAAAAACCCGTGGTTCTAAAAGCCTGAAATATTAAAATTGTAAAATGATTGCTAATATTATATACAACAACGCTATTCTATAAATTTCAAATTGGACCCTCACTTAAGTGACCGCACATCTCATTTGTTTTAAAAGTAAATCAAGATTTTCAGAGACTTAACCGGGGCTCTATAAATTATATCAGAGATAGTCATTATCGAAAATTCGAAATGTTTGGGAGCCTTGGGTGGCTGGGACAGACTGTGTAGAAAGTAGGGAACCGGGCATTGTGGTAGAACTCGTGAGAGGCTTATAACCACCAGCTAACTGCGATAGGCAAGGTTAAGTAATTGTGTAAATCAGCTTATAATTATTCCATTGCTGAGACACGGTCCTCCTATGAGAAAGAAGGAATTGGGCCACATAACCCACCACGCAACTTGGTTCCCAGACTTGCTGGTTTCCTCACGATGTTTTCTTTCACCGTTTTGAGAATATTAGCGACAAAATGATTCAAACAAAGTTAAATCCCTCTTCCCTCCGGGCTTGACACTTTGACTTCTCTCTGGGTTGATGATTTTGACTGCTGGTTTATATATGGCGTTGAATTTATGTAAGTTTACCTGTTTGGTGCCATCAGGGAGAACAACGAAATAGGAGCCTTCAGCTCTGTTGTCTTGCCTTGTCTCCGTGTGTCCGAAGTCGCTGCCGGATTCATAGTCGTTGACTTTGTATGTAAAGTCGTAGTTGGCTGGCTCCTGAAGATAAGAAAAATTATAATATGATAAAAAGATTTAGTGACTATGAATAAGGAATGGGAATATTTAGTGTGCAGCAGAGCCTTTGTGCTTCTATTGCTAGGGGTGGAATTCTGGTACTCTGTAATAAAGGTTTCCATTACCTACCACAGCCACCAGCGTTTCACGACCAATGTTTTTGTATAGAAGATACTTTGTTTTATTCCACCAAATAAATTATTTAAAAACTGTTGAAAATTTATACTAAGATGATAAGTGGTCCTTCGAGCCGGATCTGAACCAGCTATCCTATGGATCCGAGTTTGTTCAATGAAGACACAGAAGATAAAGAGGTAAAATTGTTTGTCAAGTATGTTGTAAAAGATAATCTCTGGAAGCAAGCGTGTTCCTACGATTTTTCTTTGTTGAAAACTACAGTATTGTTGCGGCTTTTCCTTTGGGCTATAGTCTATTCAAACAAATATTTATACAATCTCGTACCTGGTTCAAGAGTTCGTTTAGAGCATCCCTGGCGTATGAGTATCCCTGGCTGTTCTGGTTGCTGTACTGGTCTGGCACTCCGTATTCCTCCGAGGGCATGGAGTCACGAGCTGAGGGGGGTCCGTAGGTGTCTGATGGAGAAGACCTGGGAAGAGATGAGATAGATTTATGTAGCTAGGATTTATAGGACCGAGAAGTTTTATTTTATAAAGTTTACTGATAATGGCAATGCTTGCGTTATGACTTGTACTGAAATAGTGAATTTTGGTTTTTGTATAAATATATGATTTTGTCATTGAACGAGTTTTTGATGATGCCCACGAACATTTCTGCCAAGTAAAATGGGGCATTTCCATTAGGTATTAATTGAACTTAAAAGATCAAAGAAGGAAGAAAAAAGTACCTGGATGCAGCAGCAGAATAAGACGAAACAATAGCACTGGTCTTCTGATTAGCAGCCCGGCTCGAAGGTACACCATACTCCTGCGATAGACCCCTCGCACTTGGCACTCCATAGGTGTCAGACAGATCACGCTGGGCAGGCGCACCATACGACTGAGAAGGAGCCTTGGAGTCATGTGAGTAAGAGTCAGAATTTCTTGCACTGGGTGCACCATAGCTGGTTGACGGTGATCGAGAACCGAAAGATGAACGGGCTTCCGATTGAGGTTTGAAGGAACGGGCTGAGCTGCTTCCAAATGACTTTTCAATATTTCTGGGAGTGGTAAAGCTTTGGGAGCCAGCAGTTCTGGCTGAAGGGGTTCCATAATCTTGGGACAGAGAGTTTGCTGAGAAAGGAGAATTCCGGGAAGTCGGTGGTCCATATTTCTTGGAAGGTGTGCGCGCTCCGAAACTCCTCTGAGAGGGTACTCCATATTCTTCTGACGGTGCTGAACGAAATTCAGGTGGTCCGTACTGGGTGGAGGGTGTTCTTGCTGATGGGACACCATATTCCTGAGACAGACCGCTTCTTCCAGTTGCTGGGACGCCATATTCCTGGGATAGAGAGCTTCTGGCAGCAGGGGCACCATATTCCTGGGATAGAGAGCTTCTGGCAGCTGGGACACCGTATTCCTGGGACAGAGAGCTTCTGGCAACCGGGGCACCATATTGCTGGGAAGGACTGCTACGGGCATTGGGGACACCATACTCAGCTGAAGGGGAACTACGGGCATTTGGTACTCCATACTCGGTAGACGGTGAAAGTCTAGCGTTTGGTACTCCATATTCGGTAGATGGTGAGCTTCGAGCATTTGGTACTCCATATTCAGTAGACGGTGAGCTACGAGCGTTTGGAAGCCCATACTCCGTCGAAAGACTCCGAGAAGACGAAATCTGACTCCTTGTATTAGGAGCCCCATATTCCTGAGAAGGTCCACTCCTTTGGTTCGGAGCTCCATAACTCTGGGAAGGGCTGGTCCTAGGGCTTGCTGTTCTTGCGTTTGGAGGTCCGTATTCAGTTGAAAGGGCGTTGCGAGATCCGAAAGCTCTGGAGGTGGGAGGTCCATATTCCTGGGACAGAGATCTTTGGAAGTCTAGGCTGTGGTCGTGATCATTGTCATGGTCGTGATGATGGCTGGAGCGGGAAGATGCGTAGCCATCGCTGAAATTTTAAAACAGAAAATTATTATGATTGTTAAAATTTTAAAAATAGTGTGTTATTGGGTTTATACATTCTTAGTATTTGAAAATAAATGTATGTTGTTATGTTTCAGATAAGATTTTCATTAGTGTTATTTATATTTTTATTTATGTCGATATATTTCTTTTTTTTATCGTGGTTCATTAGAGTTCGATTTTTTTTTCTAGGGCGCCTTATTTTATTTTACAGCTATTTGTGGCTTTAGCAGGTTTTGATCATATTAATTATCTTCTTTAAAAGCTTGGTAATAAACATTAAGATACTGAAATTAATTCTTTTTTTTTCAGGGCACTCTTTGTGGCTCTAAGGACCAGTTATTCGAAGTATTTAGATATAAGTTGACAGACTTACCCGACAGGAGGTTCGGCTAGGGCCAGCGACGCGATACATAAAAGAGGTATGAACACCTGAAATATATAAAAAACATGATTAAATATACACGACTTTTTTCGACGGATCAACTAATTCTTAAGATACATTAATTGTTTTTTATGTAATTATTTCCGTAAGTCAGACAAATGTAATGGTTTTCTTACCTTCATTTTCCTAAGTTGAGATCAAACACGAAATATAACTGGAACAAAAACAAATATTTACATGACTGTTAAAGTTTAAAAAATGTTATGACTTCTGTGGTACACAATATTTTCGGAAACTGTGCTGTGCTGTGCACCAAAGTTAGAGGTTTTTATTTGGAAACTCTTGTCTATTGCTAAGTTACTCTTCAAGTTTAAGTTGAGGAATGAAAAGTATTTTACATAGTTCTTGATTGATAGAAGATTCGTTTTAATCGATTACTTTCAGTTAAAAGAAAATCCTTTTTCAGAAATACTAGTCTTAAGTCTATGTCTACTTATATGAATTTAGATTTGAAAAGTTACACCCCTAGACTTGTTCTAATATTATTTTTTTGAGATTCATCAATACTAAACAGTGCTTTCTAGTGTTAACTAAACTTTAAGCGCTGGATAAAGACTATTATAAATCTTTTAAAATCAACCTACCCTTTAGATAAAGATGATACGACTCGAATTGAGCTGAACTTCGAATGGTAACATCTAAAACTCTACAAGTATTTATACTGTCTATTCTTGACAATACCTTCGTATATACCACGTTACTTTTACACCTGATCTTACCTCTCACCATTGCATTATCAACCTTAATTCTTTGTAATGAAGGTATGGGGGGATTTTGTGAAGTGTGGTGTTATGTTGGTATACAGTTACATTGTATGCTGATAGTATATGCGTGTGACATCACTTAGAGATCCAGATATTGTAAGTTTGATAGTTCGTCGTCATGCTGCACCGAATTAAGGATTTGTTTACTAACTTGTGTTGTAAGTGCAAGTTTATTGCACTTAGTTCACGGAGAAATGTTTAGGGAAAAATAAGGCCTTAATATAAATTACTTAGTCAATTTTCACAATTATTATTATACATTATACAAAACACACTTAGGACAAACCTCACACCAACACACTTACATCAACACTTCACATAATTAACTAAAACATAACTAATATTTAAAAAAAAAACAACAATAATGTGTTAACATCAGAGCTAGTGTTCAATTTATAAATACTTGTAAAAATGTAAAAATCCATTTAGAGAAAACTGTTATTCAAGATACAGGCTTTTCCTAGTTTGAAGGACAGGGATCTTATTATGTGTAATAATAAATATCCGAAAAACTTAGTAAGTACTAAGAACTCGCCATTGAAATTTAAACCCATTGGAAAGTACAAACCGTCCACATAGTCCCTATAGTAGTTTCTTCTACCGGTGTAGTAACAAACTCTCTCACGCAAAGTCTTGACACTCTACACATGCCTTCTCAAACACTATACATGCACCAAAAAGCCACCATTTTCAATACTTGTCGCATAACCCGGCAGTTCCTGACTTCCTCTACATTATCATCCACCTTCTCAATTTAATTTTCGCCTCACACACTTGGTCCTGGCCCGTGTGTAAGGTCGTATTCTCTCTTAAAAGAGAAGAAAAATAAAGAACTCTATATAATAATAATTTTGCTTAAACCAGCCTGAGAGCTGAGTTAAAAATCTTTACAATAAATAATATTTTTTTTATTCACGGAAAATTACAGTTTGGTACAAGAAAAAATGAGGATATGTTACAACTAATAGGTAGAAAATTATTATGACACAGAATTGTATGTTGCAAAATCTGTACTTAATAGATTAACCAATAGCCATGTCCATTTTTGTAATGTAAACACTGAAGTAACCTGGGCTATAAATTATTATTTATTTATTTTAATATTATTTAGGGCTTGGATATAAAAAATTAGCTTCTGGCATCGGCTATCCTGGAAAAACTACCTATACCAAAGAAACGCAGGCACACGACAAAAAGTATCATAATTATGTCTATCTCCAAAATTCAGTCTATCAGTATATAAAAATCTAAATTGGGTCAGCAGTTTATGCGTAAAAACGTAAAAATCCAACAGACGGACAGAGTTACTTTCGCATTTGTTATTTTAGTTTAGATCTATTATACTTAGTTACTACTCTAGCTAAATAGTTACTCCATCAATACAATTCCTACTCATAACATTAAAAATTACCATCATTAATGTTTCACCAAAACAGCGGAGGCCTCGCGGTTTCACCCGCGTAGTTCCTGTTCCCGTGGGTATACAGGGATATAAAGTAGCCTATGTCACCCGGGGATAGTGTAGCTTCCCAACGGTGAAAGAATTTTTGAAATCGGTCCAGTAGTTTTTATGTTTATTCGTTATATAAAAAAATACAAATCTTTCCTCTGACCCCCGGGGCTTCGCTCCCGTCAATTGGCTACCTACCTACCTACCCTGCCAGCCATGCAACAAAAAAATTAATTATATATATAAAAACAATCCTTGATGCGGATGTCGGAGTCGGTGTTTGTGATTCCCGATAGCTACAATCTAGGGGTCTTTAAGTCAAGAGTGAATAGGTTACTTCTAGGCAAGCGTGCTCCACCGTCGACCACATCATCGCTTACTATCAGGTGAGATAGTGGTCAAGCGCGAGCCTAAATAAGATAAAAAAAAAATATCATACTAAAATTTCATCTCGATCGGTGCAGAACTTTTTGAGTTTTTGAAGCGTACACAAACCAACATAACACTTTTATATATATAGATAGATAGATTATATTATATATATAGTAATAGTATAGATATAGAAGTATAGATAAACAACTTATGCCGCCTTTTTTTATTTTATAGACATTTGCTTTACAAACATTTATTTAGCAAATGCTTCTCTTTACAAATGTTTCGGATGATATTTATTCTATATTATTAGAATTATAAAGAGATAATCTCTGGATCTACTGGACGGATTTAGATGAAATCTGGCATGGAGATAGTTTGAGACCCTGGGAAGGAATTATGATAGTTTGTATTCTCTTGGGATGTAAAAACACTTTTTATACGGGAGAAGCCGCGGGCAGAAGCTAGTCATTTATACATATTACATTTAATATTTAGACACTTTTGGAAAAATCACGTTTATACTAAATATCATTGTATAATAAATTTTCTAAACTAATCACAAAGTGGTATAGTTTTGCATAATTTTATTGCACTTCAAAGTTGCTTCTGCATCTTCTCCGGCGCTGCAGGAAGTGCAACCCCTTCGTCCTTACGTAACAAAGGATAGGCATACATGCTCACCTCCACAGCTTCGGCACACACAGTTATACCTCTAATAAGAAGCGAGCTTATTTCCTAGGCTCGCTTCTTATTAGAGGTATAACTCTGCCTAACTCTTCGACAAATAAAGCAGCCTAATTGCGTAAATGAGTTCGGTAGGGCAAAGGATATGACTCCATAAAAGAGTATGACAAATTCTGGATCTAATTTTGATTAAATGATAGCACGTTGACGTTGACGATGACGATGTGGACGTAGGTCCTGGCTATCTCTGATATCTGACTCCTCTGTGCCTTGGAATATAATGGATGGTCACCCATCTAGTGACAGACCTCGGCCAACGTTGCTTCACATGAAGATCGATCTGTCTCGTTATTATTATTTCGTTACAAGCAAGTATGTGTGTTATAGTTTATTATACCCACTACATCTATGTATATGATTATGCTCATAGGTACGATACATTTTACCCAACATTACAAGTCTCCTCACCGGAGTACGTCTGTCGTAATGTTGAAATTGGTTGAACATTGATGTTCCACATACATTTGTTATTAGACAGAATTATGAGACACGGTGCTAAATCGTGATCAATGCAGATTAGATTTGTTATTAGGTCATGTTGTGTAGCAACCTGTAAATAGAATTTACTTACAACAGTATGACATCACGCTTGTATTAGCAGAAGGGTAAGGCAGAGAGGCACCAATGTTCTTCTACAATCGGTACCTCATTACTGAGGATGGTGGTCATCTTATTATATAAAAATCTCGTATTTCCCTTGGTCACGGCACCACGCCTGAACGGCTGGACCGATTCTGCTAATACTTTTTTGTTGGGAGAAGGTTCTTATGAAAGAAAAAAATAAAAAAAAAATTGGTAGGTAGGGTAGAGTAGGTAGGATACGGTAGGTAGGTGGTAGGGCAGGGTAAGGTATTTGGTAGGTAGGTAGGTAGGGTTGAATAGGAAGGGTAGGGTAGGGTAGGTAGATAGGCTAGGTAAGGTAGGTAGGTTAGGGTATGTAGGGTATATAGGTAGGATAGGGTAGGATGTTGACGGGAGCAAAGTCGCGGTAGAGTAGGTAGGGTAGGTAGGTAGGGTGGGGCAGGGTAGGGTATTAGGTAGGTAGGTAGGGTTGAGTAGGAAGGGTAGGGTAGGTAGATAGGCTAGTTAAGGTAGGGTAGGCTAGGTAGGTTAGGGTAGGGTAGGGTATATAGGGTAGGGTAGGGTAGGGTAGGGATGGTAGGTTAGGCAGTTGACGGGAGTGAAGCCGCAGGCACATTTAGTTAATAAATAATATTTATTTCTACATTGAACCCCTTTAAGAAGACAATCTGCCTCCATCGACCCCGGTCTAAAGTTATCGTCACCAACTGCTGAAATAATTAAGTATTTTTTAGGACGTAGCTTTTTGGCAGCTAACCCACATCCGTCGAGAAAGCGATTAGGTTTCGACTATTTTCTCGCTGAAGAAAAGAACAAATAGCAATAGGTTGCCGCTCGATCACTTTTGCGTGTCTACAGCAGATTACATATATTCGCGACGAACATCCCTACAATTTGGCAAATTATTTAAAACTGGTATCATTTTAGAACTGGAATCCCTTTATTGACGTGTCGTGGCACTCAATCAGCCAATCAGGAATTGAGTAGTGCATGACATATTAAAGTAGCCAATCAAAAAGCAGAATAGCGCCTTGAAAGAACGACACAATTTCGAGAATATCGCCATCCCTTTTCCTCTAACGCTATCCCATAAGGCTCTCCCACTCTAAACAGCTGTTGATAGATAGTAATTTCGCGAAAACTGTAGAATAAAAATTATAGCTGTGTCCTTATCGTTACGTGTACGCTAGACAAAAGCCACGATGAATAAGATTTTTGCAAAGAATATTCTTCGTGACTTTTTACAATGTTACTTTGACAATTTTGGTTCAGCTTATAGCATATTTTATTCATTTAAATATTAATAATAATTGGAATTGATTTAAAATATTACTTTGTTTCCTTTATTTACTCCGCCCCCCCAGATCTCTTAACCGCCCCCCCGGAGAATTTTGTCTGAAAGAAACACTAATCCCGTGTCATTAAAAGAGACACATTTATTAATAGTTGATCGCTGGCTGTTTACACTGCCGGCAAGTACACTCTCACCACAAATTTGACGCAGTGACAAGAGCTATCAAAGATAATATTCGCTCGGCGATGCTCGCTTGGTAGTCAGAACTCACGCCGAGAGACCAACCAAACAACGCGTGTAGAACGTAGGACTGACCGCCCGAGCGAGTGATGCGATTAATCGCCCGTCGCACAAAAACACTCGCTCAAAGCCGAGCGGTAAAACTCGCTGCTCGCCAATTCACATGTAGGTTCTAGTTCTACTTGCTCTGCTCGCTGATCGTTGGCGGTGGGACATGTGCCTTTGCTTGGTTGGACCAACATGTTGATGTAACACACAAACATTTCGCAAATTTATGTTCAAGTCCCATTTTATTAGGGCGAGCCTGTTGCTACCAAACGGGCATAAATTCAGACTCCGAGGATATATTGAACCATCCGGGCATCGAACCTTTGACTTCATGCTCAGCGCTCGCGGCCACTACACCAAAGAAGCGTTCTTAATTGGACGAATCCATACTAATATAATAATAAATGCGAAAGTAACTCTGGCAGTCTGTATGTTACGTTTTCACTCCTAAACTGCAGATCGAATTTTGATGAATTTTGCTGTAGAGATAGATTCGAGAAAAAGGACATTGTTACTTTTGATACCGGGAGTAATTGTCCTTGGGATAATTAGTATAAAAAAGTAAGTACTCGTAGATTCCAAAATATAGATTTACGACCAATAATTCTGAACTTCTTTCAAAAGTATATCACACAAGAGGCTCCGATTTTTGAAACAAACCGATTACAGAATCTCAATTAAACACACCAGAAAAACCGGACTCGTTTGATTGTCTTCAAAACCACCTGAATAGTCAGAATCATCACGACTTGGACAAAAGGAGGTGGTCTATTAAGGGCAAGGACGCTCTGTTGATGAATACCATAGAGTATAGAGCTACAAGACGCCTTGGCGGCCATTTCTAGAGTGGGCATTGACAAAACTTTCTTTACAAAAATAGTGTATTAATTTGAGAACTTCCTGGTACGGGATACGACTTGCTTTGTATGACACCGAGAATCGATTTTAACTAAGCGAAATTACAAGTACGTTCATATGGAGGCAATGCGATACAATACGAATTTGCATTTGAAATGTTCTTAGAAAAATACGTGCGCGATATCGCCTATCGACACAAATTAAATTTTAAAGGAAAGTACCCTTAATATCACCGTTTAGTCATATAATTAAATTTGACGATCAGTGACAATAAATTAAAAATACGTGTCCAATATTTTTTATTAATCTATCAAAAATATTGGACACGTATTTTTAATTTTGCTCTCAAAAACGGTGAAGGAAAACATCGTGAGGAAACCGGCATGTCCTAGAACTAAAACTTCAAAGACATGTGACATCCACCATCCCGCACTGGGGCCCACGTGGTGGATTATGGCCCATCCCCTCTCACAGAGAGGAGGCCTGTTTTCCAGCAGTGGGAATATTAATAGGCTGATGATGATGATGATGATGATTATTTTTAATTTTGACACGTAAATATAAAGTGACAACGATACAATGCGTTAAAATATCGTGTGACGTCACGCCGTTAGTAGGTACACTTTTTACTGACAAATGACGTCACAAACCCCCACTCCTAAACTTTGATGCGCTTTATTTTTGTTAATTTTATTGATTTTGGTGAAGCAAAAAATACGTGTCCAATTTTATTTGATAATCTCTTCTACCCAGGAAACATCGCTATTCTGAAAACCGTCGGAACTTGCGCTCTACGCACTTTGTGCGGTCTTGTATATTATTAGCAACTATTAGCTTTACCTAGTTCGCTCGCGTCGTCTTTCATACAGGAATCGTTATTTTTACAGGAATAAAAAGAAGCCTTTAAAACTTAGCTATGGAGTAACTTTTTAATAGTGAAAGAAAATTCTTCCAGAGGGGACCAGCAAACGACACATAGTTATATCTCTTTCAAATATAAGTTTAGGGTGTCGTCTCTGGTCGCGGATAAATTTGAAACAGAGTTAAAGTGGCCCTGGCTCATGCAACTGAAGGAACACACCATCGCGCTTATACAACATATATACAATACCAAAAAAAAATGGTTGGCGACGCTAGTCTCTTTATTTATTTAACCTCACACTTTTCTTCACCGTTGTCAGCGATTCCTCTAGTAGATTCCGCACTCTCTGACAAAGACGAAGCCAAACAAAAGCTTGAATTGTGTGATGAGCTCAAACAAATGACAATTCGTAGCAGAGATCAATGTTGAGCAACCTTTTGTGTTTGACATAAAGCTCCACTTCGAATTAGACCTTCCCTGTCTCCTAAGCTTTAAGATAAAGTGACATTCTAATAGCGATGACAATTATTTCAAAGCCAAAAATGTATAGGGGTGTAATGCGCCACCGAAATGGCCCGTGGTCAATCAAAAACATTTTGGCATATTTCGACAGTCGCTATTGCCGATGAAGACGGAAACAAACTTACGTGTCGTGGCGTGTGTGGTGTCTTCTGACGCAGTTGATTGGCTACAAAACTCGTTGTGTTATGACGTTGGCTGAAACAGAGTCGTTTGATTCGTGGATCCCACGCCACGCCACGCCACGACACGTAAGTGTGGTTCCGCCTTTAAAGTTATCGTAGTACTTTTGTGGTTGGTCATAACGTAGACGCTTTTGTAATCAATACAACCGGCACCCTTATTGCATAAGTTTATTAAAAGCTCGAAGCACGCGCGCACGATATCATTTTAACTATTCAATTCAAAACAATATTCATTTTACGTTGTCAAGTAGACGTATTTTAACATTTATGAAACTTGTATGATATTATCGCGCGAGTGCGGATAAAATAGCGCTTTTTTTTATAAAATGCTGGACGAAATGTTATTTTTATTTTGCAATATTCTTCAATAGCGTCGAAATAGAGATGAAAATAAACCAACATCATTCAGCGACACTAGAAAGTGTTTTAAATAAAAGTTATCTTTATAAGTACTGAAATATTGGCCCTTATCGTAATAGGAATTAAGTCAACTTTCGTTCAGTAAAGAATGTGTTTACTCATAGGTAGATTGTACCGTCTGTCGTACAGATCGTTCAATGAAAGGAGCACTTGATAAGCCGATGACACCATTCTGTGGTTAAACTGTCGTTAACTTTGACCTGTAGTAAAGCGGTTGGGAAATTTAATATACTATAATATACATTTTTATAATAAACAGGCTAGCGTACGTAGCGAACGTGAATGATATTTGTCACTCTTTCATCCTACTGAACGTGTTTACAGTAACATGTGTAGATCAGAATAACACAAAGGTTATAACTTATTTTAATCAAACAGCACATCAATTTAGGAAATCTGTAGTCGATTCTATCTTAGCTTTATAAATTATTTAGTGGTGTATTTTTCTTTTCTTCTCTTTTTGTATCTCATAAATTTCGTTGTTAGAAAGCATTCATTCAATCAATCAAGGGTTTATCGTTCACTCCATTCACTCATGTATTCCATTTTTTTTAACACGTAGCATTAACAATCAACAAATTAGTAATAAGTAAAGTAAATTAGGATCATGTTTCTAGTAGTATATTAAATCATACCCGACGCGACGTCTGGACGACTTTGGGTCAACTTCTGCCTTATCCTTCTGGAATTATAGGCGTGCTTTTGTTGTATGCATTATAAGAATTTCTTATAAAATTATGTAGGTATGTACCTAACCACGAGCTAATCTGTCGTTAGTCACTCAGTAGGAGACTGACTGCCAGTTTCCCACGTCTCAATTATCGGGCTGTTAACGTAATCGACGATTAATCGCCTGTTACTTCTACTTTCAGTTTCTCAACACCCAACTGTGACAAGCGTTTAACAATTTGTCACATTTGAGAAAAATCTCGAATTAACCACATGTTACAGCAGTTTTGGGTTTCTGAGAACCATTTTCAATGTTATAATCTCTTGTCAACGAGCCTAATTTATAATTGTTGGAAATTGGTCGATTATTCGCAGATTAAAATTAATATTATGATTTTAAAGGCTTATATTACGATAAAAAAGATAATAGGGGTTGTCGAAAACTGTGGTATGGGTTGAGTTATAAAAAATATGTTAATTTAGATCAATTATTAATTAGCATGATTTAAAAAAAATAGGATGTTACAAACTTTTTAAATTAATTACATTATAAAAACTTGACACAATTATCAAAAATAGTTATTTTGTATTTAGGTAAATAAAATAAATTACTGACCTGGGAATCGAACCTTCCTCACGCGCATTAATTTTAACTGTACCCTGTATTTAGTACATATCGAGGTCAGTTTCTGGATAGATTTGTGTTTAGCTTGAAGCGGCTGGGGTGGTGACCGCACCAGGTTAAGCAACACTTGCCAAGGTCAGTCTTGGGATGGGTGACCACTTTTTTTTTGGATCGCTTGTTTATGGATAGGTGACTCCGCCAGGGTAAGCAACACTAACCAAGGTCAGTGTTTGGATGGGTGACCATCACCACAAAAATTTAATTATTAATTAACATTACCAAGGTCACCCAACCAAAAACAAGCGAACCCAAAAAAAGTGGTCACCCATCCAAACACTGACCTTGGTAAGTGTTGCTTACCCTGGCATGGTCACCCATCCAAAAACAAGCGAACCCAAAAAAAGTGGTCACCCATCCAAAAAAAACCTTGGTAAGTGTTGCTTAACCTGGCATGGTCACCCATCCAAAAACAAGCGAACTCAAAAAAAGTGGTCACCCATCCAAACACTGACCTTGGTAAGTGTTGCTTACCCTGGCGGGGTCAGCCATCCAAAAAAAAGCATACCAAAAAAAAACGTGGTTACCCATCCAAAAATCGTCCCTGGTAAGGTTTGCTTAACTTGCGGGCTACACCAACCCAGCCGCTCAAGATAAAATACTATTACGTTATAGTAGTGAAGGAATTGAATGAATACTAGCTAGGGTAGCCAACCGAAATAAATTATTAAATCTAACAAGCGATTACGTAATTTCTCGATGATGCAGAGTTGAGAAACTCACTGACAACTGACGGCTGGTTAATTTGTGACAAATTGTCAGCTGATTTGAGATGTGACGTCGACTTCAGAAACTCGCCCTGATGAGTGACTAAAGTTTAAGCTCGTTAATGTAACATCGTGCTATCAGCCCTCATTAAGCTCTAGGACACCAAATGAAAGGTTGGTATTGTCACTGGAAGTACCTATCAAATGATTGTCATTTCATTAATCCAATATAACATGAGCTTTAGTTACGAAATGTCTCTTAAGAAACGCAGGTCAGGCGCACGACAAAACCATTTGTTAAACGACCTTCAATCATTGAATTTTCAATGTTAACGGGATGTATAAAAGGAATCTTTATCAGACTATTTGATACTGAAGAGGTAGTAGTACCAATGATGTTATATATATATACTGCGGTAGACATTTGAGAGCAGTGGTGTCCCAGTGGTATCGGCCGCGACTTACAAGTTGTAGGTCGTGGGTTCGAGCCCAGGCAGGCGCTTTATTTTGTGTAAATTATTTCATCACCACTGCTCTCAAACCGGTGAAGGAAAACATCGTGAGGATACCGGCATGTCCTAGAACCAAAAAATCGAAGACATGCGACCTCCACCAACCCGCACTCCCTCCTCCCCTCGCGTTGTGGATTAAGGCCCATTCCGTCTTCACGACAGAGGAGGGCTATGTCCCAGCAGTGGGAACGGTAAAAGGCTGGTGATGATAATGATAATGGCAATAACTCGCCCTTATTACATGGAACTTAGAAAAAAGAATGTGAAGTTCAATATTACACACACACCGCTCAGAATACACAACAGCGCCGGGTAGATTTAAAATCTGGAGGGGTTTTCTTCGCTGCACATAGGTCGTTCAAGACCAACTACTTGTAGTGAGACGCACGCTATGGGAAGAACAGCCGACTACTTGCGCAAGTGAATTTGGCAAAGGGGTTTGACCCCATGAAAGTTTTTTTTTTAAACTATGCCCCACACTAGGACTACTTTCTTCCTGTATCGTGTGTGCGTTTACAAACATATAAACTCACATACACAACACCCAGAGCCGAAACAACTATCTGCGGGTCATACAAATATTTGTTCCTTGCGGGAATCGAACCCGCGACACGTAGTGCAGCAGTCAATCACTCAACCACTGCGCCAACCATGTACCCAGATTATGACAAATTACTCTTTAAATAATTAGTCATATATTGCAAAAAAAAAAGACTCTTTCGAATATAGTTCTTCACCAATAAAAGCGTCCAATAATTTTTGGCAATGCCTAATTATTTAAAGATTATTTGAAATACTCTTTCATGGGGTCTACTACCTTTGCCTTACCGAATTCACTTACGCAATAAGGCTGCTGCACCTACCATCAGCCCAATTTTATAACCTCAGGAACACCTTTTTTTTTTTTTTTTTTGGGTGGGAAATCATCCAGTGACTTCTCCCGCTCTGGGTGAAGCGGGAGGGCGTGTCAGACGACTAAACTTCAATCATCCAGTGACTTTTACTGACTAAAACCCACCCGTGTTCCTTCAGTTGCTTGAGCCAGGGCCGCGGTAACTCTTTTTCAAATTTATCCGCGACCCAGACAGGCATCGGCCCTAGCGGACCCCGTCAGTTTTGCTAACATCTCTTTGAGGCGCGCGTGGAACACTACGCGCCGTCGACTCGGGCCTGGTCCTTATCGGACGGCGAGCTACCCGCTGCTCGCTGTCCGCAAGCCCGCGCCTACGGTGGCCGGAAATCGTCTTGCGACGCCCGACGCCCGGGACACCGGACGTGAACTGCAGTGACAAGGAAAGTACTATATCGGTTGCGCACTGAAGTAGGTAGCAGCAAACACAACTTCGCAAATTGGGGTTTTAAGGCGCAGATACCCCTGAGTAGCTGATTTTAAAATGAGAACCACGTCTAAACGGCTTGTCTTAATTTTAATGAAAAAAATATATGTTACATTAGACCATTTTCTTCATAATTTGATCTAAGAAAGTTTAGAGTTTTATTCGTATAACATGGTGGAATTTATTTGTAAAGTAATGTCTAAAACGGACAATTACACCAAAACCGCTGGGCGTATTTTAATGAAATGGACACCTCAAAGACAGTTTAATTATCTACATTTTGATCTTAGGCTTTTTTTTAATGTCATAGAATAATAAGGAAAGTATAAAAAGCTACTAAATTTAGGTTCGCGCGGGTATGAAATGAGTGCTCGTTTTGTCCCCTAAAGGTCTTTGGCGACTGTCGACGTCTTAAATAGCCCTCTGACAAGCCCATGTAAGTGCGGCAGGGGCACCGCACGTAGATTAAGATTTATAGGCTGGAGCGCCCCAAGTGCTGATACACCAGCATTTTTGAAGATCTAATGAACGCAACTGGCGCGCTGCTATTATTTTTGGGCAAATTTTAATTTTTAAACTTTTCAGTTAAAAGAAGAAGTGCTTTTTTATTAATGGGGATGTGAACTGCCATTTTATCACGATAGGTGGCGCATCGTCGCTATGGCTATTGAAAGCTGTCAAATTCATACATTTTGTAACCTATCATTCAGTAAAATATAATTTTCTCGAAATATGTCTCTGTGTGCTGTACCAGGATTTACCAACCCCAGTATTCATTTGTTGCGCAAAGATACAACGCAAAAAAATCTGGGAAAAGGCTATACATATTCATAGGTTATGTTATGTATCTGTCAAAGTAACTCTGATTATGTTGCTTGGTAATCTTCGGCGATATAGTGGAGCTATTAATGTATTGTTAAAGTTCTAATGCAGGAATGTCATTTGCTTGCCCTTCAGAAGCTTGAGGGGTTTGATTGCCGAAAATAAAATAAAACTTCTAACCTAAAACGTAAAGAATACCAACACATTAAAGTAATATTCTCTTTTTTTTTGTAAATTTTCCTACCATGTGTCAAGTAAGAAAGAACTCATTACCACTTAAAAAATAGCCAAATCTAGAACATATCACCAAAAAATATTTATTGTATAAAAATCTACTTTTCAATAAGATCTGTTTTCTTTCCAGTTATCCTTGCGCCTTATTTATTTAGTTCGTCTTTCAATTCCTTAAGCTTCCAGGGACTATACATATTATCAATAATGATGGTAGACGGATTTAAACACAAAAAAATAACAAAAAAACGTGATGTAAATAAAGCAAAAATGATTTGACAGCAGCCATTGCGCCGACAGCGACATCTGCGCTCAGCTTTGCATTCACATCCCCATTGACTAGCTGCCCGACACACTTTGTCCTTTAACTGAGTTATACAAAAATCCAGAAAATAAATATCTTCCTATTGCATTCCCAATTTTAAAATTTTCCGTAAATCTTTTCCATTTGCTCTTAAAACCTTATTCAGACTATTATCACGGGGTATCATTGCTAAAAAAGGATAATTTGGTTCAAATAAATCTCACTAGATGGCGCGACATGTAGTACAATTCAATAGAATTGTGTGTAAAATTAACATTTTCTGGCATTGAACATAAAAATTGTAAATTCTTGTTTAATCAACTCACCTAAGTACAAAATTAAGGAATATTGGGCTCTTAATTCACATTTCAAAGATTATTTGAACGGATCATTTAAAATTGATGCCAATAGATGGCGCATTTTTAAATGTTACGAGGCATTCCTCTCGATTATTAAAATTTGCATTGTAATACATTTTGGTGCAAAAACATACTATAAAACGAACCTTCACTGTATTTAAAGAAAAAATATTCACGAACCTAGTAAACCCTTTTACTTCCAAGTCGCTGCTAACAACATCTATTGCCGTGAAACGGGATCAAAAGCGATTGATGTACTTACAAAAATAACAAGATTAATCAGATGAAAAACGCTAGTTACGTCGGCACGGTTTCTTTGTATGGGATGAGGCATCTGTATGGTAGTATTATATTATCTGTGCTATTATGAATATTTTCAAACCAAAATTAACAAAATCGGTCTAGCCATTCTCAATTGATGCACCTACCAAAGAACAGCTTTTTAATTTATAGATTTAGGAATTCTATAATAGGTGTATTTATTTATTGAAAATTCACAAGGGTTTTGCCCACCAGTGGGATGATTAGGCTAAAACTAATTCGTAAGTACATTGCATTTTCTCAATGACAGTTATATAAAAATGTTGAGATGAGACTTAACAAAGATTATTGAAAAAGTAAAATACACAAAAACAAAACACAAATCATGTTACTTCTTACTAATATTATAAACGCGATAGTTTGGATGGATGAATGTGTGTTTGTTACTCAATCACGCCAGAACGGAGAAACGGTTCTGGATGAAATTTGTATTGTATATTTGTCGGGAATAGCACATAGGCTACTTTTCATCCCGGTATAGTGTTCCTTTGACATAAGAAAACATGTTTTCACGCGGGCAAAACCGCAGGCTGAAGCTAGTGAACTTATATCTAGTTACAATGAAGAGCATAAACATATAGAGATTATTATACGTAGTTATCAATGGACACATCTTACTCAATTACGTGCTTATGCGATGATAAAATGACACATAAAATTGAACAATCGAAAAGATGTATCCCTTATTATGACTTATTGAAAATTATTATCATGGTTCCACTGTGATAGAGAGACAGAGCTATAAAAGACAAATTTATCTGTGCTTTTTCACGGTCTAACCATGATAGTTTTGAGACGTCATGGTAAGGCAACAGTTAGAATTACACAATATTGACAAAGAATGTTCTACGGTAGAATGAAAATTCCCAAAAACATTAACTTACAATACTTAACTTTACGTAACGCATCACAATCATCTTCATAATATCAACTTTATATCAATAGTCCGGTCTCCTTATCATAAACTTTCAACTTCGCTTCGACGTAGAAATTAATTGTAATTATCTCCGTCGTTGTAAGTTCATTCTTGATTCCTGCAAAAGTGGGTATCAACTGGATCGGTACATAATGGAAATGATGTCCATTGTACGGCCGCTGATAGTTAACAGCCACAGTTCCTTTGAGATAAGCCTCATGGACCACTTCTATTTCTAAATAGCCTGAAATGGCTGTCAATACGGCTGTTATGGCTTCTCCTGGCTTCAGTTCTACTTCTACGTTGCTAGTAGTACCAATGGTTTGGCTTTTGGATTTCTCTTCACTAACTCCTACGGTGGTTGTGCAAGAAAATCCGGTTCTACCGCCAACTTTGCCGAAGCCTACATTTACCTCGTATTCTACATCTTGGGCTACTGAAAATTCTTTTTCGTTTGACCAGCTCGTGGTCAAAGTGTGTTCTACAGTGCGTGATAAACCGGTGTTAACTTTTATAGTATGCCTTGATGGGTTCTCGGAATCCTGCCTCATCACCACGATTGGAACTCTCTCTATCTTCTTAACTGTCGCCGATTTCACCGATATCACTCGTTTTACTGGTTTTTTGTTATAAGACTTGTACAAATCTCCCCAAGGTGTCGGGCTTTTGAGGTATACGTTATCTGGTCTTCTTCCCCAAGTCTGTTTCAGCGCTGATAGTAAATTCTTGTTTCCAATGTTGAATGCGTCGATGTCGTCATCTGTTACCACACGTGTTTCTTTGCCTCTATACGATACTTCAACTTCCTGGTTTTCGTCAATGTTCACATCTAGTCTTATTCTGGCTACCACTATTTTTACTAAAAGCACTAACACTAGTATTTTAATACCCATGTTTATTTGTTAAGTAGCTGTGTACTTGACCGAAATTTTGCTAACACTGGTTGAATTTCTGTATGCCTCGATTTTGTTAGAAGTGACCTTATAATCTAAAATTTTCCATGTTTTGCATGTTGACACCGAATAAGTGAGATAAAAAGATAATGACCTATTAACCTGTATTATCAGTTCCGATTTGATTCTAAGTTTCGGGTCTTCCCCCAATATCCTGTATCTGTCACAAAAGTTTCCAAATTCATAATATCGCGCCTATAATCCTCGAAGGGTTAGGCAGAATTGCACCTTTTATAGTACGCCCACATTAGGTAAAACGCATGTATTTTTTTTTATTTGCTAAATGAAATACATAATAACTATAGAAAACAAATATGAAAGATGTTTTAAAATATCTCGATCATAGACGAAGTTAGAAAGCGTCAATGTTGAGTATAAGAAAGAGAAGTGAGACGTGCCACATGACGTCCGATGGCACGACGCCCAAACAGCTGTCATAAAATTGGCGTTTTCGTAGAGAGAGACAGATATAATTCCTTTAATTATTTTATCTCTTTCGTTTTGAGATAAATTTTGATTTTATTTCCACTAGTAGTATTCTATTTCATATTTTATTTAAGTCTTTATATCGATAAAAAGTTTTTTTTCATGCATTATACTAGGGGAGCCTAATGCCATCAACTGGGCATAAATCCAATCAATCCAATTTATACAATGAGTCCGGGCTTGTAGTAATAAAACTTCAAGGCTGCTATATGCACCTAATTTTATAGATAAAACACACCACATAAGACGTTTAAGGCCAAGACGTTTTTTATTGCGTTTCCATTTGAAAAAAATATAAGGCAAAAATGCGCGGGTTCTTTTTAACCTCCTAAGACCCAGGGCTCAATTTTTTTTGAAGTCCTAGAAGAAGTCTTTGTACATATAAATGTACAAATTAAATATACCTTGTCAGGCCCAGGAACATAAATTAGTTTTTTATTCGTTATTTGTGTTATTTGTGCAAATATTATATATTTTAAGGTTGGATGTGGATATCTGGACTAGAAATGGGCTATTTAAATGGAATTATAATATATACATAAAAATGTACATTGGGTCTCAGATTTTAATGACAACTTGGCTAAGGTAAATGAATCAAGTACATGTAAAGATGTTTTAATAAGAATAATAGTGTATTCATAAACAAATTATTATGTAATTTAAAAAAAATATTTTCAATCTTAAAATTTCATTATTTGAATTTAGACTTATTAACTTAAACATAAAAACTGAAATTCTCCTGATAACCAAATATAATAGACTCATAATCTCAAACAATAAAAAAAAACTCTACATAATAAAAATAAAAGATACTTGATATATTTTTCTTATAAAAACAAAAAAATATTCAAAAAGCCCTTCTGAAAAAAACTTTTTCTCTGACACTGCCTCGTCCTTGTCTTAACCTAGGTACGTATATTCGTCATCATCATTTTTAATTATAATTTCCATATCTATATTTTACAACAATATCAATATTTTCAATGATTAAACAAAAAAAGGTATTAAAAAAACAAATAGCTGACATTAAAAAGCATCTCGAAAGCCTGGACTTCGGAAGTATTAGGATAATACATTAAATATAGTGCTATAAAAGTAACCATATTGCGTTGTAAGGCTGTACTTTTAAAATCAGTCGGAATATAACCGTTTGACGTTTGTTTTTTTGCCTGTTTTTGCTCCAGCGAATAAAGTATAGGTCCAAATTTATGGTTCTTAGACTATGCGAATATCGTAATAAGTCAGTCAGGTACTAAAATTGCTCTATCTTAGAGTGGGTGGTGATTTCACCACTTATGTGGGGTGTTTTTATCGACGAAATTAGGTGTATTACGATCTTAAAGTTTCGTTACTACAATTCCGGACATATTGTATATCTACATGTACACTATATGATAAAGAGAAAAGATTTGTTTTATAATGGATAAACTCAAAAACACCTTAACTTATTTTGAAAATCTTTTCACCATTAAAAAGCTACATTCTTCCTGAGCAACATTTTACCCGACGAATAGCTAGTCTAAATTAATATTGTAAAGAAGATAAATTGATATTATTATCTGCTTATAAAATATGTTTTAAAAATAATCTCTGAATAACCGCAAAATTCATTTACTGATTTATACCTACACTGACGCAGTGTTTTATAGGCAGCTTTTTAGATCGAAAACATGCATGGTTTATGTGGGAAAGGGGAAGGAGCCGAGGGAAAATACTAACTTCTAGCTTACAGTAAAATTGTACAAATCGAAGATTTTGCTGAAATAGTTTTTTACGGTAATGAATTCGCAAGATGCAAAAACAGGGCTTCATTGAAATTGATGTATTGTAATCATAAAATTATTTCTGTTTAAAAATAACAATGAATAAAAAGAAACCGTATCATAAAGTCCTATTCGCAATAAGACATAATTATAAGCAGATCGTCCTATTCTCAAAATGACCACTTATAGCAAAACGTCCTACAAAAGAATGGGAATGATACAGTTATATTCCACACAATTATCATGAGAATTTTAAAGGAATTATTTTATTCAACATTTTGTTTACATTGTTGTTTTGTTTTGCATTCAGTTCGACAGTGATAATTTTTAGTTAAGTTTAAAATCGGTCCTACGGATCCATTATCTAACTCATCTTACAAATAGTTGTTTTGGAATTCCACAAGGTAGTATTTTAGGTCCTACATTATTTTTAGTGTACATAAATGACCTATGTAGCCTCCCACTGCAAAATGGTGTCATAATGTCTTATGCTGATGACACCGCTTTGTTGTTCGCAGCTAAATCAAGAGCTGAGGTTTATGAAGTTGCTCAGAATGGCTTTAACATGGTAAGCCATTCTAGCCGAAGCCAGCCTAGCCGAATCCGGCAAGGATATGCTCACTGTGGAGCCCCGAGAGTCGGGAGGCTCTAAACAATGTGACTTTACTAGTCGCGCTTCATCTCGTGAGGCGCGACGTCGAAGCCCATTTGGATCGTGGAGATCGATGCTGTCCGCTTAACGCGTGCATCACGGCTCCGAAGGTCCGAATTTACCTCAGTTCGATGTCGGGGCTCGGAATAGTCTGTAGACGACTACCGTTTCTGGCGGGGTGTTGTGCTCGGTAGAGCAGCGTCGTGCTGCGATCTGTTGAATCTCAGCCCTACGCCAGGTGATTCATTATGGTGGTTATTCAGAAGAATAATCTTCTAAAACTAAATTCAGATAAAACCAAATACATTTCGTTAACAATGAGAAATACTAACATACCGCTTACTAACCTAAACATTTACGCGCATAATGCATGTTTTTGCCCCACTTTAGCTAAAACTAACAATTTGAAATATCTAGGTGTCACTATTGACTCCAACTTAAATTTCCGTAAACATATGGAGTTATTATGTACTAGAGTGCGCAAAAGAATATATGTTTTTAAATTTACGTAATATAGCTGACAATTAATTAATTAAAATGTGAACAAAACTAAGGTAATGGTGTTTGAAAGAGAAGACGATGTATCGGAGTGTGAAGTGAAAATAAATGATAAGAGTGGGAAGCAAGTGAACGAGTTTGTATATCTGGGAAGTATGTTCACAAGGGATGGAAAGATTGAACAGGATGTGGAAAGGAGAGTGAATGCAGGAAATAAAGTGAATGGTGCTATACATGCGGTTGTGACCAGCAAGGCGATGTCTCCGGCAGCTCGACTCGCCGTTCACAACAGCATGCTGGTGTCTACACTTATGTATGGATGAGAACGTTGGGTATGGCAAAAAAGACATTAAAGTAGGATTAATGCAGTAGAAATGCGCTCCTTGCGAAGTATGTGTGGTGTAACCTTAAATGATAAATTGAGGAATGAGGTAATAAGACAACGTTGTGGTTTAAAAGAAGATGTAGTGAATAAAATTGAAAAGAGTATGCTAAGATGGTTTGGCCATGTTGAGAGGATGAATGAAAGGCTACTAACGAAAGGCAGGCAGGCTTGAATAGAAACGCTGGGAGGGGACGCTCTAGAAAGACATACATAGACCTTATAGTTGATGTTCTTCAGAAAGGCCAGGTGGGCAGTACTCATAACCGGCGTGTGTGTATGACTAGATGAATGAATGTGAGTGAAGCAAAAGAAGTATGTAAGGATCGTAGCAGGTGGCGTTCTTAAATAAGATGTCACAGAACTTTGGGACTTGCGACACAAAATAAATAAAACAATTAGATTAATTATATATACCAACATATCTCATTTATTATTTTAAGACAAATATGACATATTATTTCAGTTATAATATAAACAAGCATTTATCAAGAACATTTATATTTTATAATACAACGATTTGATACATCAACAAAATATCTAATCGATAAGAGCTTTTAGATTTTTACTTGGCAATTACTTCAATTTAGAGAAGAAAAAGCTCGATGGTAACTTATCTCTAGAATAAATCGAAAATTTTAATTTTCGATGTTTCGAACTATGGCATTTTATCCGTAGGTATTTTAATCTTCGATAATCTAATATGTACCCATGTAGACTTATATAATTTTGAAAAGCTGGTCCAACTCGGATTTACACCCGGTGATGTCTAGGCGACTAGGCTCTTGCCCTCAGATCCCAAGGAAAAAGGAGTTTTGGATCCCCAGCTAGTGGTAACAAATACTGTGTCCCCCAGTAACTGGAAATCGTCTCCAATATAAATGGAAAAAGGCAGGGCAGATTGATCGGAACCAATAGGGAATATACATGGAAAGTATTTTTTTTATTTGACTTGTTTATCGATGAAATACTAAAATAGAATACTAATAGTGATGAAAACGAACAACATATAAAAATAAAATGAAATATATCATTTAAAAATCGTGAGGTAGCCAGTTTTTTAGAACCAAAAAAATTTAAGTCATGTGAACACCATCCCGCACTGGGCCCGCGTGGTGGATAAAGGCCCATCCCCTCTCAAAGAGAGGAGGCCTGGGTCCAGCAGTGGGAACATTAAAAGGCAGAAGATGATGATGGTGAAATATTTCTGTCCAGCTACGAAAACGGCGTTTTCTATGGCAGTTGTACGGGTGTTGTGCCATCTGACGTCAGACGGCACGTTGGACTTCTCTTTTTAATTCTCAACTATCACGACGCTTTATAATCAAGATATTAAAAAAAAAACCTATCATATTTGTTTACTATAGTTAATAAGTCTTGACCTCACTGAAGTAAAACTTGAGCTACTTCAACATTATTAGTTTTGTATTAGGTTTGCGCAAATATGACCATGTTTCTGAATTCAGCGAGAGACTCAAGTGGTTGCCAATTCGCCTTCGCAGGAATGCTCATATTCTTTCCCTCCTAGAAAATCATCCGTCTGCCTGACTTTGAAATTGCCTGTGACTATAAAACGCGCGCAATCACTTCCAAACTTTAAAATACTAGTAAAGGAGCACTACTTGTCACCGTGATTTTATTCTTATTAGAGCTGTATTGTTTTCTTGCCTGTTTAAGTATGTATGTATTTATATATCTATTTTAGTATTTTATATTACTATGTTTGTAACTTATTATTTGATTTAAAATTGCACCACACTTGGAAGAAATCGCAAAACGCAATAAGGCCGCCTGTTGTATGTTTTTTTATTGAATGGTTTGGGTGTGTATTATTGTTTTTATTTTGGTGTACAATAAAGTATATGTCGCATCAAGGCTGGCCGATAGATGCAAACCATCGGGAAGTCAGGATGTATTCCCTTAGGTTAAGACATCGTGTGTGGGCAGGTCGTTGGGTACAATCGTGCAAACGAAATCACAGAAATTATTCGATACACTGGGTTTATTCAAATATTCAGAGTTACAATCTTGCTTACTAATATTACGGATCGACACTGATTCTACGACGTCTTCGCTCTAAGACTGTCAGTACTCGACTGCCATATTCTTTTGTCCCTTCCACACAAGTGGTTAGAGAAAGTGCGCCAATGCGTAGTTTTCTTGCTTTGCCGCCAGATGGCGTGCTTGCGATTTGTTTTGACGTCCGTACTATTGACTAAACCCGACACGGCCATCCTGCGAGACAGGCGTCCTTGTCTGTTCCTCATTGTCAGGTTTTAACAGTGTATCGAATCTTGTGGAAATCCTCATGGATGTCCTCAGCCTTTGGGGAAAGCCGAAGGTCTATCAAACTCCTACTGACTAAAACCACATGGTGTTCCCTAGGCAGTAGTTCCTCTTGAGAGGCGAGCGTGGAACACATCACGTCGCCTTCTCGTGCCTCTCTCAGGTAACAAATCCCCAAATCTATCACCCGCAGGCATCATCTTCTTGTCCTTGCTCCATGTCATCTCATGGTCACCTCGTGTTGCACCATACGTCGTCCACTCCATCCTGTCAATCTCCCATCATACAAGGGATGTTATTCTGAAACATAAAAAATTTCCAAACAGTATTCGCTCGTCCAATCCTGACTCATACTCTAGGTGAGTGGGGAAACATTTTGAAACAATCAAACATAATCATATAAATCTCTCTGTTCACTATTGCAAGGAACGAGTTATTCTATTTCCAATTTAAAGAAAGTAGCAACTTAATCATCGATTTGGTACCTAAAAGCACCTAACCTTCGTGATTACAAAGTCCAAGTACCTCTGGTAGTCATTAATCTCACATTAAATCAAGCAAAAGAAACTACTAGGTATCTTATTCACGATCTTTAGCAATCTCATAGCTCTCCTAGCTATCTCATAGCTCTCCTAACCATGTCATAGCTCTCTAAGAGAGCTAAGCTAAGCAATCACAATTAATCTACTCGCACATCCCCACCATATCGAGTCAACTCAACTCTCTGAACTCAGAATCTGTTCAAACAGAGATTTAGTCTGTCCTACGTTAAGTCAATTCATTATCCGCTTCATCTACAATATCATATCTTTGAGCTTTGTGTATCTTACTAATACAGTCTACGCATAGTAATCAAAATAAGAAAAGCCTAAATTATTAAAATTTTCGTAATGAGGGCTTGACGATTCGAACGTCATCAACATTATGATGATAAATGGTGATCTCACCACATGCGTGACAATGTGACTTTACTTTTTTAACCTCATAACTCAATAGGAACTTTCTGTAAGGTTCCTTAAACACCAGAAAAGTGTCACACATACTCGAGGCGCATACTGGACTACAGTTGCTACAAAGGCGTCCAATTGCCGCACAACGCTCGGCTACTCCTGACCAAAGTAGATCATTGGGTTCGTGAAAATAGAGACATTTTTGAACTCTACTCTTTAACTAAATCATTACCCTGGGCCATGTACCACTAGTCGCTCCAAACAAACTTCAAAACTTATTCTGCAGCAAAAACTGCCAAGCTTACAGAAACCCTCGAGTAAAACCTCTAACGCCACGGCTTTATAGCCGACAAGCAATTGTATTGCTCTCACACAACGGTCTCTCTAGACCCCGACCTCCACCAGAATCCACTGGTACGGTTAAACATAATACGTTCGATAGACTGAACTACTCGATACCTTAAGCTTGCTCATTATCATCAAAATCCTTTTGATTTAAACATCGACTGGTTCATAACCCGCTGGCATCTTCATTAACCTACCGTGTGCATACTTGTAGGTTGTAAGCACACCTATTTAAAATTTTCGGTGTATAACGATCACCATGCTGTCATAATCACCTATCGCGGACTTAATACAGGGCCTATTTAGTTTTCATACTAGAGTTTCCCACACAAAACTATTCACTAGAAAAAGGAACGACGATCAACAAGTTCAACTAAACGAAGTAATTGTAACAATTCTGTTGCTCTTTACCATAATTCAAAGGCAATGCATACTCAACTCTCTGAAACCTTCATTGTGGTCTGTGCACCAACACAGACCAGAATCGTATCTACCAACGATTCTTTACAAATCTGCTGCCACATATGCTACAACACATGAGGGGCTCTGTGCACCAACACAGACTAGAATCGCACCAACGATTCTCAAAAATCCAGCGCAATATGTGCTACACCACATGAAGCGCTCCGTGCACCAACACAGACAGAAATCAACATTACTAACACTCATGTTACTCATGAGGTGCGGTCTAAAGTTTCGAGTTTGAGTGTACAAGCCATTCTTAATCAGATTTGGTCTCACTACCACTGTCATCAACTGTGACGTCTAATTCTCAAGGAACTTGGTGATCGGGGATCCTTGTCACAAGATTCAATCGATTTCGATTGGGCGCACGGTTGGCGCAGTGGTTGAGTGATTGACGAGTCGCGGGTTCGATTCCCGCACGTACCAATTATTTGTATGACCTACATATAGCTGTTCCGGCTCTGGGTGTTTGTGTATGTGAGTTTCTATGTTTGTAAACGCACCCACGATACAGGAAGAAATTCCTTGTGTGGGGCAAAGTTTCGCGCTTTTTACTCAATGATCTTGGAACATACTGACTGTTTCTATGAGGGGAACAATTAAGCCTGATAATGATTGCTACTTAATACCTCGTGTGAAGGAGCTTCACGAATTAACTCTGATCTAAATCTTTAAAATCAAATACTAAGGCCTGAATGCCTCTGTCGCTGACGTCGGTCGCGTACGTCGGTCGCGCGTACGAATATACGTTGTGTTCTATATAGCACCACACTGTGACGGTGACATAAGCGGCGCGCGAGTTGCTACGTGCCGCGTATGGCGCGCGTCGGTCTCGCTCGTCAGCGCCACGTACGTCGGTCGATTGACGCGCTATAGAACGCTATGAGCGTCCTCACTCTGTTCCCGACCGTCGTCGGCTAAATGGTACGCGCGCGCGTATTGTCGCCATGATTATTGATACCGAACGTGTGATTGCCGAGGTGCGCCTACGTCCTGCATTGTGGCATTTATCTAATGAACTGTACAAAGATCGCGATGACAGAGCAAAATTTTGGTTACAAGTTTTTGAAGCACTGTTTCCGGATTACAATAATGAGGGCGATGATAAAAAAGGAGATCGGTAAGTAAAAGATAATGGACCAATAATAAACCGGGTTCATAATTATCCCAAATCCACTTGGAGACGCCCGTACCGAGGAGCGGTCGGTATCGCACTACGGCTAGGGGATGTTTTCATTGGCGCTGATGGCCAGCGCGCTACGCGACTGACGGTACGCGACCAACGTCAGCGACAGAGGAATTCAGGCCTAACAGTAACCATTTAGTATCGCTCACTAACTCAGTTTTCATGTAAGGAAAACGATCGCGAGATCTACTGCTATTATAATATTACTTTGAAAGTAAGCAAGTGAATTCAGATCTGAAGATAGTGGTTGTAAATCGTTACGCAACAAGATCTGCTCTGAATACACGTAAATGACTAGCACCGTCACTAACAAGATACAATTGCGATAGCCCAACGACATTACCAACTCGTATTTTGGCACTGAAAACGACTAGTTAATTCAGTCATTTTGGATATCTCATCTCCTTCGGGATATCTCATCCTAAAGTTCGTAGTGAACCAAATGTTGAAACTAAACCGCCAATAGGAAACTCACTAACTACTTGCCTTTTAGTAAGTGTGTCTTAATTACCTAGTGATAGTGCTAGGTATAATCACTACCAATTCAGTGATCAAACATGAACACTCTTAAAACTCGAAATAGCATCTCTTCACTAGAGAACAGTCGACCTCACTATTGAAATAGCATGGAAACGACTCACCGAGTATTCCATTCCAAACTTGCGAGCGCTCGTAACGTTCGGCTACGACCTGCGAACTGCTAGCCTGCCGTTCCTCTTAACTGCTCAGCTGTTGACACGGCGGCCTTCGCATGCAGCATCCGGACCGCTAGCCTGCAGCAGAGGCTCCACTGCGACACAATTTGGTATCTGAAACATGAAAAATACTACGAGAGTAAATGTTCACACAGTAATCTTAACCATACACAGCTTTGATGGAATTTAACCGGTGCACCGGTGTAGTAACCTAAACCAATCAATCTGCCTAGCCTTTTCCTAACTACATTGGCGTCGGTTTCCAGTCCTACCGGATTCAGCCGAGCACCAGTGTTCCACATGAAGGGACTGCCTATCTGACCACCACAACCCAGTAACAGGGTAACACGGTACCCCTTGGCAAGACTGGTGTCAGATCTCAGGCTTCTGACTACCCGTAACGACTGTCAAAGATCTTCAAATGACAGGAAGCTGAATCCCTCTGATGTCGCATCAAGGCTGGCCGATAGATGCATACCATCGAGAAGTCAGGATGTATTCCCTTAGGTTAAGATATCGTGTGTGGGCAGGTCGGTGGGTACAGTCGTGAAAATAAAATCACACAAGTTATTCTATACACTAAGTACATTCTTGCTTACTGATATTACGGATCGACACTGATTCTACGACGTCTTCGCTCTAAGGCCGTCAGTACTCGACTGCCATATTCCCCACCACGAAAGCGCTTATAAAAAGCGTGCCAATGCGTAGTTGTTCTTGATTGCCGCTAGGGGCGTGCTAGTGATTTGTTTTGACGTCCGTACTATTAACTAAATCCGACATATATATAACGAAATTAAAAGGAAAACTATCACAGCTAAGTATGCTTTTCAAGTTTACGAGTAATAGTGGATCACTTTATAAAATGTACTTGGAAAAGTAAAAATTTTGTATATTGATTTAAGGGGACAACAGTTTTCGAACGGCAAAAATAATTTTGTCCCTTCGTTAGAGCAATGTTCAGTGCAGCACAGCCCAAAGAGATCTCGAAAAACTGCAGCGGTTTGCTTGTATTTCAATCACTAACGATATAAGAACCACACCCACTGCCGTTCTACAGATAATGCTGGGGCTTCCTCCTCTGCACCTCGCCGAGCCGAGGGAGGAGGTAGCCCTGGCCGCTTTTAGGCTCCACCTATCAAGAACCCTGAGTAAAGACTCTAGAATTAAGCATAAAGGAAGATGCTGTCAAACGAAGACCAAAAACACACCATTTTCTTAGGCACCACAACATAAGAACAGTGTGACTACTCAGGCCCGAAAGAGATGAGAGTATACATCGACGGATCGAAGACCAACTCTGGTACAGGAGTCGGAGACTTCTCACACGACCTCAATATAAATATATATATCCAGCCCGCTAGGAGTGTTCAACACCGTCTATCAGGCGGAGTGTGTGGGCATCATACAAGCGGTCCACACACCAGAAGCCAGCAGGGTTACGGATACCCACATACGTATACTCTCCGACAGCGCTTCAGTTCTCCAATCCTTAAGGAAAAATAACTCGAAACTAATACTAGAATATCATAACGCACTAGAACAAATAACTGTGTCTAGGTGCAACACGGTGACACTGCAATGGATAAAGGGACACAGCGGATCGCTGGGTAACGACGCGGCGGACGAGTTTGCTAGACGAGGATGCACCACGGCGATCTGTGGATCCGAGCCTGTCGTACACATCGCCATCCCCTTCAACCAAATATGCTGGTGGCTACAGGAATTCACCCAGACAAGGGCGGAGTACTGGTGGACCTCGAAACCGGGCTGCAGGCAGTCCAAAAAAACTATGCCAGCTTTGGATAGTAGGCTAACCAGGCGTTTATTACGCCTGGACAGGCATGGCCTGCACCTGGTGACGGGGACCATAACGGGGCACTGCTTGCTAAATAAACACTTCCACACAATGGGCATAACGGACAGCCATCTGTGCAGGGCATGCATGGAGGCTGAGGAAACCGTTGCACACGTACTCTTTGAATGCGTCACCCACATTAGAACACAAACCCTCGGGTCGCCCAAATCTTACACAGATGTTCTAAGCAAACCAGGAGCTCTGGTTAACTTCTGGAGGGAGGTGGGCTGGTTGGAATAACCACCAAACGGCCACCATGGTGTGGACCATGGTGGCATTGTGCGTGCCACAACGGTCCATCTGAAGGACTAAGTGCGTAAACCAAATGCAAAACATAAAAAATAGAACAACTATTCAAATTATGTGAAAAAATCACGGCAGTAGTATTTATAACGAAATTAAAAGGAAAACTATACAGCTAAGTCGGTTTTACAAGTTTACCAGTAATAGTCTATCAACTTATAAAACTTACTTGGTATACTAAAAATGTTGTATATTGATATATGGGGACAACAGTTTTCGAACGGCAAAGTTAATTGTGTCCCTTCGTTAGAGCAATGTTCAGTGCTTTCATTGTTTATGAACGTTAGTATAATGTTACCTATTTTTTTGGTGAATGTAGCTGTTTATATGCAACCCTCTGTGCACGAGTCAGACTCGCACTTGGCTAGTTTTTTTTTAATAATAATAAAAAATCTAAATTAATAACATATAAGTAGTATAGACTTGTCGTTTATTCGTTAAATATATAGGGTTCTTTTTAATCCTTACGGCTCCCTACGGAGCCCTGAAAACATGGTTACTTGACATCGTCATTCAAAGAAATATTTTAGGGACTTTCAAACTTTAATGTAGTTATTCTGAATTTTATTGTGCCTGCCATTTTCAGTAATAAGATGCCACATAATTTTGGGATTTGGGACACAAATGAAACAATCAGTTTTATTATCTATACCCACTCATTTATTCGTGAAAGAAAAAATATAACATATTCTTTCAGTTTTAATATAAACAAGGCACAGTATTTAACAAAAACATTTATATTTTACAATACATCGATTTGATACATCAACAAAATGTCTTGAGTTATTTGATTTTATCGTACTTGGCAGTTACTTCGATTTAGAATCGAAAAACGCCGATGATAACTTATCTCTAGAAAGCAGAATTAAAAATACTTATAAAAAAAACTACTCGGGTTACCCGGTGTTTTTGCCTAACTCACACCCTGAGATCTCCAAGGACAAAGGAGTTTCGGATCAGGGAATCCGTAACAAATACTGTAATTGTATGTATTGCTGCTTGTTTCTGTCTTCCAGTTAGACTGGAAGTCGACTCCAACATAAATGGGGAAAGGCAGGCAGATCCATCGCTGGTAGGTACCACGTTGTAGAAGATAAAGGTTGCTGTATTTCTCTACTCTTCGACTAATATTTCAAACGAAGATAGTTCTTTCTCCTCACCATTATATGGCAAATAGCACGTTTTGTAATCAGCATGGTATTTTCCACATATAAGTCTATCATCAATCTTATCTCTACATATGTACAAAGGTTTACCTTTACGTTCGGAATTACCAGCGAAGAATGCATTTTTGGGTATGTTATCGTAATCTGCTTTAACCCATTTAGGGTTGTATCCACATAATATCTGAAAACAAAATTAAATCATGCATTTTGTTGTTGTCGCAAAAAAAAACTATTCAAAATGAAATCAAAATTTTATCGTAGAAGATTGTTTATATACGAAAAATACACTTAAATGATAAATGATTTTATTTCTGTAAGTTGGTTTTTACAAACACTTTTACATGCCGAACATATTTTTTAAAACTAGATGAGGTCGGCGTTTCCTATCTGACTACTCTGAGAAGAAAGGCCGAAGCAAACTCAGAGGTCACAGTCTCTTTTAAAGTCCAGACAATGTCTTGGTTAGATCATGTGAAGACCATGTAGACTGATGTCTGAAATGGTCTTTTGAGGTAAGAGCCAGCCAGATTGAGTGGACCTGTCCAGTCAGTGCACGCATTTGTCAATAACCGAGCAGCTCAACTCAGAATTTCAGGAGCTCAACTATTCGACGAACAATACCAAAGAAAGGACATTCGGGTAGGCCGCATAAACTACTCAAACTGCTAGACCATGATTAAAAACTAAGATAAATTTAAATTAAAACAAAAAAAAAGAATGATCCACATAGTCTTCCCATTCACAATAATTAAAATAATATAATACTTTAAAAAGTAAATATTCTTGTCATTGCAAGAAAACCAAAAAAAAAAGTTATAATAACAAAATTCACGGTGCAAAATATAATAAAAAAACATAATTAATTGGAGCAGCTCAATCCCAAGCCTTTTTGTCCTCAAGGTAATCTTTAATTGTATAAAACGCTTTCAGGCACAACTTACGTTTAATAAAATATTTGAATTTATTAAGACTTAGATCTTGTACGTGGCTTGGAAGCTTATTATAAAAGCGTACACATTGACATCTAAACGAGCTATCTATTTTCTTGAGCCTCGTTGTATGTACTACAAATTTGTGTTTGTTCCTAGTATTTATGTTATGGATATCACTGTATTTTTTAAACAATTTTATATTTTTTAGGCAGATAAAAGATTTTCATAAATATACTGAGAAGGCAGTCATTACATTAATCTCCTTAAATTTCTCTCTGAGAGTGTCTCGGGCTTAATTTATAAATTGATCGAACATCTCTTTTCTGCAAAACAAAGATGGTCTGTCTGGATATCGGCGGCATTTCCCCACAACAGAATACCGTACGACATTACACTATGAAAATAGCTAAAGTATACTAAATGGGCTGTCTCTATGTCAGTTAAATTACGAATTTTTCTAAGCTCCGCAGCATATTAGCTTCTTTGACAATTTATCTATATGTGGGCACCACTGAAGCTTAGCATCCAAAGCTAAGCCTAAGAATAATGTGCTATTTTCAGGATTCAATTCTTCGCCCTTTATCAACACATCGATTTTCTCCTGCCTAACATGAGGTAGGGTAAACTTAATGCATTTGGTTTTTTTTTTTCATTAAGAAGTAAATTATTAACATTGAACCAGTGAACTACTTTTGAGATCGCGCTATTTACATCGTCAGTAACCTGCTGCTGACGTTTAAGTTTAAACAAAAGTGAAGTATCATCCGCAAACAACACTATATCATGGTTATCCATTATGAGGTAAGGCAAGTCATTAATATAAATAAGAATTAGACATACGGCCCTTGAGTTACTTAGATCATATTTGAAAGCCAGACAACTTAAAGTTCAGGTAAACGGCGTAAACTCTCTAGGGTCTAAAATGACAATGGGCGTTCCTCAAGGCTCTATATTGGGTCCATTCCTCTTTTTAGTTTAAATAAACGATTTGCCCCAATTATTACAAAATCAACCGAATATGGTGTTATTTGCTGATGACACATCTTTGATATTTAAAATAGATCGGCGGTCACAAAATCTTGATGATGTGAATAAGTCTATTCATCAGGTCCATACTTGGTTCACGGCAAACAATTTGGTACTAAATGAAAAAAAAAAACCAAATATATTAGAGCCGGTTTCTGAAGTCGAAGTCACATCTCAAATCAGCTGACAATTTGTCAAAAATTAACCAGCCGTCAGTTGTCAGTGAGTTTCACAACACTTCATCATCGAGAAATTACGTAATCGCTTGTTACATTAAATAATCGGCATTCATTTATTTCGGTTGGCTACCCGCGCTGGTATTCATTCACTACTATAACGTAATCAGTAACTTTAAATAGTATTTTATCTTGAGCGGCTGGGTTGGTTTAGCCGCCAAGTTAAGCAAACCTTACCAAGGACGATTTTTAGATAGGTAACCACTTTACTTTTGGTTTTCTTGTCTTTGGATAGGTGACCCCACACAGGTTAAGCAACACTTAGCAAGGTTAGTCTTTGGATGGATGACCGCTTTTTTTTGTTTCGTTTGTTTTGGATGGCTGACCCCGCCAGGGTAAGCAACACTTACATGGGATGGGGGACCACTTTTTTTTGGTTGGCTTGTTTTTGGATGGGTGACCTTGGTAGATGTTGTTTAACGTAGCGGGGTGACTTTAGGGTGGGTGATAAAAAAAATTGTGGTGATGATCACCCATCCAAAGACTGACCTTGGTTAGTGTTGCTTACCCTGTCGGGGTCACCTATCCATAAACAAGCGATCCAAAAAAAGTGGTCACCCATCCCAAGACTGACCTTGGTAAGTGTTGCTTACCCTGGCGCGGTCACCACCCCAGCCGCTTCAACTTAAACACAAACCTATCCAGAAACTGAACTTGGTAAGTACTAAGTACAGGATACAGTCTACACTAACCATCGAACCTTCCTCACGCGCATTGGCGTGAGGTAGGTTCGATAGCTCAGTAACAGTTTGTTTTTTTTTTTATTTACGTAAATACAAAATAACTATTTTTGATAATTGTGTCAAGTTTTATACTGTAATTAATTTAAAAAGTTTTAATATCCAATGTTTTTTAAATCTTGGTAATTAAATATTTGCTCTAAATTAACATATTTTTTATAACTCAACCCATACCATTACTTTTCTCCGACCCCTATTATCTTTTTATCGTAATATAAGCCTTTATAATCATAATATTCATTAATATAAATAAGAATTAGACATACGGCCCTTGAGTTACTTAGATCATATTTGAAAGCCAGACAACTTAAAGTTCAGGTAAACGGCGTAAACTCTCTAGGGTCTAAAATGACAATGGGCGTTCCTCAAGGCTCTATATTGGGTCCATTCCTCTTTTTAGTTTAAATAAACGATTTGCCCCAATTATTACAAAATCAACCGAATATGGTGTTATTTGCTGATGACACATCTTTGATATTTAAAATAGATCGGCGGTCACAAAATCTTGATGATGTGAATAAGTCTATTCATCAGGTCCATACTTGGTTCACGGCAAACAATTTGGTACTAAATGAAAAAAAAAAACCAAATATATTAGAGCCGGTTTCTGAAGTCGAAGTCACATCTCAAATCAGCTGACAATTTGTCAAAAATTAACCAGCCGTCAGTTGTCAGTGAGTTTCACAACACTTCATCATCGAGAAATTACGTAATCGCTTGTTACATTAAATAATCGGCATTCATTTATTTCGGTTGGCTACCCGCGCTGGTATTCATTCACTACTATAACGTAATCAGTAACTTTAAATAGTATTTTATCTTGAGCGGCTGGGTTGGTTTAGCCGCCAAGTTAAGCAAACCTTACCAAGGACGATTTTTAGATAGGTAACCACTTTACTTTTGGTTTTCTTGTCTTTGGATAGGTGACCCCACACAGGTTAAGCAACACTTAGCAAGGTTAGTCTTTGGATGGATGACCGCTTTTTTTTGTTTCGTTTGTTTTGGATGGCTGACCCCGCCAGGGTAAGCAACACTTACATGGGATGGGGGACCACTTTTTTTTGGTTGGCTTGTTTTTGGATGGGTGACCTTGGTAGATGTTGTTTAACGTAGCGGGGTGACTTTAGGGTGGGTGATAAAAAAAATTGTGGTGATGATCACCCATCCAAAGACTGACCTTGGTTAGTGTTGCTTACCCTGTCGGGGTCACCTATCCATAAACAAGCGATCCAAAAAAAGTGGTCACCCATCCCAAGACTGACCTTGGTAAGTGTTGCTTACCCTGGCGCGGTCACCACCCCAGCCGCTTCAACTTAAACACAAACCTATCCAGAAACTGAACTTGGTAAGTACTAAGTACAGGATACAGTCTACACTAACCATCGAACCTTCCTCACGCGCATTGGCGTGAGGTAGGTTCGATAGCTCAGTAACAGTTTGTTTTTTTTTTTATTTACGTAAATACAAAATAACTATTTTTGATAATTGTGTCAAGTTTTATACTGTAATTAATTTAAAAAGTTTTAATATCCAATGTTTTTTAAATCTTGGTAATTAAATATTTGCTCTAAATTAACATATTTTTTATAACTCAACCCATACCATTACTTTTCTCCGACCCCTATTATCTTTTTATCGTAATATAAGCCTTTATAATCATAATATTCATTTTAATCTGCGAATAATCGACCAACTTCCAACAATTATAAATTAGGCTCGTTGACAAGAGATTAACATTGAAAAAGGTTCTCAGGAACCCAAAAATGCTATAACATGTGGATAATACGTGATTTTTGTCAAGTGTAACAAATTGTTAAACGCTTGTTACATTTGGGTGTTGAGAAACTGAAAGTAGAATTAACAGGCAATTAATCGTCGATTACGTTAACAGCCCGATAATTGACGCCTGGGAAACAGGGTGTTAGATTCACATTGCCGAATGTCAGAAGTAGCGAATGCGACATCATATTGAATGGAGAAAAGCTGGAATATGTAAATCAGTTTTCCTAGGAATCACTCTAGATAACAAATTACAATAGGGGCCTCACATAACATCTCTTGCGGGTCGGCTCAGCTCAGCCGCTTATGCTGTTAGAAAGATAACATGCTGTTAGCATGCTGTCTGCTCCATAGGGCAATCTTTAGTGGAGACAAAATCAAACTGGTTAATTTGTATTATATTCATAATTATAGTAACGCTTTGTTTTTCTATGTTATTTTTTCTTCTCTTTTTCTTTGAAAAATTTGACTCGCACACTGTTCCATTGTTGTTGAATTAGGTAATTTATCTATGTTTGCAATATTTGTAAGTATGTGAGAACCATGTTCCTATTTATCAAGTGAAGGAATTTACCATTTAGTGCTTGTAATACTTTATATCTATATGTAGTAAGTATAATAGTTCTGGGTGCATCGTTCTCACGTATATGAATTTATTAATGCTTGTACATATGTAAATATTGTAAAAAATATATTTTTTTAAAAGAGTAAGTATGGAGTGCGTTCTTCTCCATAACTAGCTACTTTTCCGAATGCACGGTAGAATCAATTTTTATTACTTGATAATTGTTAACGTTCAAAAGTGACGCTTAATGGTCCAGTTGAAATAAATACATTTGACTTTGACTTTATCAGCATAAAAAACCAAGTCATGAGAATGATTTTATGACGGATAGGAATGACATTCAGGATCTGTATGCCAATAGTTATTGTGATTGTGACCAAATAAGTGAGCAAGTATGATTGATAGATGAAGAAGCAATGAAGCAATATTGAGAGAAAAGATGGTTAACCCATACAAACTTAGGTTGGCCAAGTTTTCTCCATGGAAAATAGAACTAGAGTAAATATTTTTTACCATATCATAATCAATATCTATCCTTTATACTGCCTCTATTTTGTTTTTTTACATAGTATTAATAAACAAGTTATTAAATTTGTGCCACTTGGCAACAAAGTCGACATCGCAACTGAGGTGGGCCGCGATGTCGTAGGAGGCCGCAGCGGGAGAGGAGTGCCGGTATTGCGGTGCGCTGCTCTCCCTAACTTCCACGGCCTGGACGGGGGGTATGCAAGAGCGATGGTTCCGTCGAATACCTATTCTTTAAATATCGTGAAGCTAGTGTATCCTCTTATAACTATAATCACGTACCCGCCACAGCTATCCACGGCAACTTCACGGGGAATAGTTTCTAAAGTGATCACAAGATCTCCGTTAACTTGGTTATTGCCGGGTCCTAATGGAAACGAGTATATACTTTTTGTAACAGTCCCAAAAAATAATTCTGTGGCCGGATCGTAGGCGAATCTTTTAAGATATCGGTTTGGTTTTTTCTTAATTAAAGATTGCGTAGTCTGCTTTGCTATATCAAAACTAGATGCAGCGTCTACCCTGTTGTATTTTTCATCAAACAGCACTCTCTCGTGCACTGGGTCGTAAGTAATCCACTTAATACGATGCGATGCTGGCGTTGCCGTGTGTGCTAATTTTCCTTTATTATAAAATTCTAGTCTATTAGATCTGGCCACGACAATATCTGAAACAAGAAAGTAACATTTTAACAAGCTGATAGCTAAATAAAATAGTCCTTCCATAGTGTTAGGTAATCAGTCCACAAAATCACCCAAACCGAGAGCCTAATGTATTTTATTGCCACATATTGCAATAGTCCTACACCAACCGGGGGTTGTCCTTGGGTGCACTTGCATAGTGCATTCAGGGACAGTCGCCGGTTAGTGTCACATTTCAGTATGTCTCATTTAAATATTATATCAATAATTATGTTTCATTTAAATATGTCTAACGAGGCATCTGTGAGTTAGCTTCGGCCCTACCTGTAATGCCCACAGTGATGCCAGAATAGATTACACGAATAACATGTAACTTGAACGTAACCGGTGGAATGAGAGTGTACCAGGGTGAACTGTACACATATGCGTACCCTTTTAAAGCATACTGGCGTGATGGTATGTTATGAAATGGTGTAAACAATAAACAGACGATTGCAGAAATGCCGAGAGCTTTCCCGTTATTTATTGAAGAGTTCTGTTGTATATCTCCGAAGTTCTTCATCAGGTCTACACCAAATTTAAATGGTGAAGATCGGCAAATCCGTTTATATATGACGGAGTTAAGACCGAACATAAATACAAAAAAAATATATATAAACATCCGAATTGAGAACCGCCTCCTTTTTGGAAAGTCGGTTAATAGCGGCCCGACACGATACCAGGCTTTTCATGTTCCACTTCAGGGCATGGCTTCTTCTCATAAAAGGAAGGCAGAAGTATTAATCACCACGCTTGCTCAAGGCGGTGAGCGATTTCAGACTTATATTAAATATAAGTCCAGCAGGGTAATTGTGTAAGATCAAAGAATAGGGCACAGTGTACTCTCCATGCATTAATTGCTTCATTGTGTTCAAAAATCCGTCTACGCGAAAGCATAAACGCGCAAAGAATACTCTTGAGTTATCAAAATGAAATGGAAGGAGTGTGCTACGTGCTGTTAAAACAGATACGCAATTAGGATGCTGGTTTCATCACGATGTTTTATTTCGAGATTGCCAACGATGTCTATTATAAACTAAGAGAGTATAAGAATTGAGAAGGTCCCGGATTTGAACTCACGACCTCAAATACGAGAGGCAAGGTCTTATTAGGCACTAGGTCAAAACGACAGATAAATTTGTATATTTCTTTTATTTTTTTATTTGGAATTAGGTAGACGTAGTCTAAATTATTTTACTTATTTAAAGAAATACAGTATGACCACAGGGTATGTAAGCGGCGCGGTGGCGGCGCACCGCAGTATGTCACAACTTATAATGTAGCATCGACAAAATTTGAAAAATCAATCACTTCGTCAACCAATAGAATTCGCTTACTAACGCGCCTTTCAACGCTATTCGCGCTTTATATTCCCGCCTAAGTTCAACCCGTCACAGCGGGTCCAGAACGAAGGTCTATGAACCCGAACGTGTTGTACCCATCCCCTTCAACCAAATACGCAGGTGGCTACAAGAATTCACCCAGGCACAAGTGGAAATCTGGTGGACCTCAGCACCAGGCTGTAGGCAGTCCAAAGAGGCTTTGCCATCTTAGGACAGTAGGCTTACCAGGCGTTTGCTACGCCTGGACAGGAATGGCCTGCGCCTGATGACGGGAACCATCACGGGACACTGCTCACTAAACAAACACTTCTACACCATAGGCATAACGGACAGTCCTCTATGCAGGGCATGCATGGAGACTGAGAAAACCGTTGCGCATGTTCTCTTTGAATGCACAGAGGTCACCCTGATAAGAACACAAACCCTCGGGTCGCCCAGATCATACACAGACGTTCTAAGTAATCCAGGAGCACTAATTAGCTTCTGGAGGGAGGTGGGCTGGTTGGAATAACCCACCCAACGGCCGCCATGGCCCACGCACAATGGTCCACCTGAAGGACTGAGTGCAGAAACCAAACCCCATAACATAGAACCCGTAACAGCGTTATGAATGTCACCAAATACAATGTTACCAATTTTTATAAGTTGGGATGAAATCGATTTTACGAGTTTTTTCGATAATACATCTAAGTTGTGCCGTAGTGTACAGAACAATTAAAAAACATTCGAAATCTTTTGATAACAGAAGTGTTTTTTTAACCGACTTACCAAAAAGGAGGAGGTTTTATGTTTGACATTATGTAAGTTTTATTTTTATGTATGCTCACAGATATCTCCGTCAATTGTGGACCGATTTTGAAAATTCTTTTTTTGTTTGATAGAGTATGTACTCAAATTGGTCCTATTTTGGTGAAGATCTGATGAAGAACTTCAGAGATATAACATAGAACTCTTCAATAAATGACGGCAGAACTGTCGGGATTGCTGCAATCGCATGTCTGTTTATTGTTTATACCATTTCATAACATAACATCACGTCAGTACGCTCTCAAGGGGTACGCAGATGTGTACAGTTCACCTTGGTACACTCTCATTTCACCGGTTATGTTTAAATTTCATGGTATTCGGGTAATCTATTCTGGCATTTAGGTACCGTACTAAAGAACTTGCCTATTTGTTACAACTATAAACTGAAAAATAAAAAACTTTTATTAAAAAATACTACCGACTTCCAAATAAAAACACTACAAAGTGAAAAATAAATTTATTTTTGTAAGACGCTATCCAAAACGAAAAAAAATTGTACTTACCTACCAAAGACACCGACTGCCAAAAATAAATTTATTTTTCACTTTGTAGTGTTTTTATTGGCAAGTCGATAGTATTTTTTGCAAAAAAGTTTTTTTATTAAATTCAAAGAAAAATGTGAATCTTCCACTTACCCCAAGCAAATGATCGCACTAACGCCACACATAGCGCTAAAAACGCCCATAATACACCCTGCGTTCTATACATTTTAACGCGTTCCAGACAACGGCAATCTTTCAACTCCAAAACCAGAGAATAATTTAAAAGAAATTTTATTTATTGAACTGATAAAAAAAATTCAAGCCTGGCCGTAATACATTGAATAAAGTATCGCAATCCACCATCAGTGATCCACGTACCGAGGTGTCAGATTTACGCAATACGGTGTGTACTTATGTAGGTCACCCGAGCCAACTATTCGTCTACACACCTCACGGCGCGTACAATGCATCTAGTTTCGAGTCAGCAAAATTTGACTCGTTGCCGGGCGCCGCCACTGCAAGCCACGCAAAAACGCGCCCCACCCTCCCTCCCCGCGTCCCCCATCGTAGGTGCACCGACGAAGAATAGCGTGTCAACACCAGAGGCCTTAGTGCGAGTTTTTACTCACGCTCACTCGTGATACGTAAACGATCACTTATGTCAAAATGTATACAAAAAAAGCGGTTTCTCCTTCCCGTCACCAGACGGCGCTTATCCAGTTTCAATACAAAATGATGTTTACGCATCACGAGTGAGCGTGAGTAAAAACTCGCACTAAGGCCTCTGAATGTGTTTACTCGGCTGTCGTTATTTGTGCTCCTGCAATAAATCAGCGGCAACTTAACAACTTAAGCAAGCACGGGGTGCCAAAAGGCACCGGACATCATATCTGACGGTTAATTTACAGATAAGGTACTGTCTTTTCCGGGGTTTTTAAGTGCTATCATTGCAGTTTTTTCTGATGTGATGGGGAAATAGCCTAAACTAAAATAACCATTGAAAATGTTGGTATTTTTTGTGTAAGTTAGTGTAAACTTAAAATAAAACTCTTTGTCTGCCTATCTGTTCGTACTTAAAATTTGACAAATACTTAATCAATTTTCGTGTTACCCGGATTGATATTGGGCGAATTTCTAAATTGAGTAATTGAAATTAAAAACGTGTCAAAAAATTTAATGCCAAAGTTTCACAGAGCTAAAGTAGAGTTTGAAAAATACTCAACTGCAATTCTTAATTCAAATTCAGGGGAATTCGTTCTGACTAGATTTAGTTGAGGACTGGCTTCTGCCTGAGACTTTGCGCAGAAAACATTTTTCAACAACATAACTTAACATGGTGAGAACTTCACTAATACGAGACAGGCAATTGCCAACTTGGATTTAAGTTCATCAAGTCGGCATGCAATCGTCGCTAAGAGATTGAATTATTCAAAAGAAAAATTAATTAAATCAATTTCAAGTTTTTTTTGTTAAAAAGTGTTATTTAACTCTTTTTAGTTTTGATAGGTTGGAAAGTTCTTTTCATGACAATTCCAATAAGCCCAAACACGAATAGGATACATAGTTTTATTTCGGAGTTCCAGTGCCTTCCGGCTTCATCATCAGATCAGTTCGATGGGTACCATTTTAAATTTACGTATATTTTTATTATGTACATTTATTTATAAGTGTTTGCTTCATCATGGTTGGTTAACTATTATATCTTATACTCGTGACATACTACTATAATTAACGTTCGAAAACGGGACCCTATTATTAAGACTCCGCGGTCCGTCTGTCTGTCTGCCTGTCTGTCACCAGGCTGTTACTCATGAACCGTGATAGCTAGACAGTTATAATTTTCACAGATGATGTATTTCTGTTGACGCTATACCAACAAATTGGGCGCACGGTTGGCGCAGTGGTTGAGCGATTGACTGCTGCACTGCGTGTCGCGGGTTCGATTCCCGCACGGAACAAATATTTGTATGATCTACTGATAGGTGTTCCGGCTCTGGGTGTTGTGTATGTGAGTTTATATGTTTGTAAACGTACCCACGATACAGGAAGAAATTCCTAGTGTGGGGAAAAGTTTTTTAAAAGAAAAAAAAAATACTAAAAACAGAATAAAATGAATATTTAAGTGGGAATCCCATACAACAAACGTGATCTTTTTGCCGTTTTTTGCGATAATGGTACGGAACCCTTCATGCGCGAGTCCGATTCGCACTGGGCCGGTTTTTTGATCGTCAGTTGTCAATTTATCATCAGCATAAAAAGTGAGACCTACAATATCATTATTTATAGAACACAATAACTCTTATTTAAGAGCGCGGCGAAGCATGAATTGTCTATACAAACGTAATACCAAAATTATTTGTAATTTTAGCAAGTCTCCACCATATTATGATGATATTCGGATTGAGACAGTATTTATCTAGGTTCTACGTCTTCTTTTTTTCTAAATTCTTACCTAAAATGAAGTTTTAGCGAATTCCATTTTGTATATTTTTACAGCGTAAATGACATGTTTTCTTTTTGATATTTCTTTATTATAAAAAACAATATCTATAATAATGTCGTAGTAGGAACATAGCTCATATTATCAAATTACAACAAATCGATTTTTTTAAAACAATAGGTTTTCATTCATAATTTTTGGTATTACGGAACACATCAAATTAATCACACATTTTCAATCGCTAGTATTGCTGTCGCATCAAGCAAATGTCAATGTGTGCGTGGTCGCACTGCTCACGGTTGTGTTTGTGTATCGTTCGTACGGGGTTTGTTCGGGGCACTTCGGGTGTAATTCGGGTGTGTTTCACTGCTTGTTGTACTATTGTTCTGTCGATTGTTTGTTGTCAGTATTAGAATATTACTTTACTATGTTTTACGTGCGTGTTTATTTATTTTCTAAATTGTACTTATTTTTATATTTCTGACACTATTGACTTATGCTATGAACTTGGATTTAGATTTGCCTTGTGATTTGAACTTTGGTATTGAGTAATCTACTTTCTTACGAACTTTCCGTTGTTTACGGGCTTTGTTATTATTTACTATATGGTTCGGTTGCCGACATTGGGATGTTTCTCACAGGAAGTACCTATTTCCCAATGACATAATACAATAAGTTAAATTAATACGTACCTTAGTATATCTATACTAATATTATAAAGCTGAAGAGTTTGTTTGTTTGAACGCGCTAATCTCAGGAACTACTGGTTGGAATTGAAAAAATTAATAAATTTTTGTGTCCATTTATTGAGGAAGGCTTTAAGCTAAAGAGACATCACGCTGCGACCAGTAGGAGCGGAGCATAAATGTTGTTTTTTGCAAAAACGGCCAAAATATTTCTTTTTGAGAGCTTCCGTTGCGTGCGTTGCGTACAATCATGTATGTAGTGTAGAGTAGGTAGCTAGATAGGGTAGTGTAGGTAGGTAGATAGATTAGGTTAGGTAGCCAGATGACGGGAGCTAAGCCGCGGGGACAACTAGTTTTGTATAAATTAGTATTTACCTACCGGTAGGTATCTACCTACCTACTCATCAACTTACGAAGCTTTGTTTTTTTCGTTTGTTTATTCATGTCATGAGACAAAGCGGGCGTAGGTAATTATCTCAAGGACACCGCTAAGACTTACCTACATTGCTCCTCTTTACTTACTGTGACGTTAGTTCGGCCAGTTCGGCTCACCCAGGGTAGGGTGACCATGCGATTGGACTTGCCTGCACAAGTGCGGCTTTATGCCCTCGGTCCAGTTTTTGCTGGACTTTTTTGTAAAATTCCTTTGACAAAAAACTAAAACTAAAAAGCCAAATTCGTTCTAGTTTATTTAATATTCTGGGATTTTTATCTGGACTTCAGTTAGCCTTATCCTGGGCTGTTCCAATAAACTTTTATAACTGGCTAGCTAATCGACTACATAATAAACTGCAAAATATTTACAGAGCCACGACGATCATGTAAAAAACGCCTTTTGCTTTCAATTTTCAGAAAGAAACACTGAAAAAAATTAAGAAAATAAGCGTGTTTAGTGTGGATCTTTGACACTATGTTTTCTGATTACCATTATTGTATTTTTTGTTTTTCGTTCAGTCGATAATATACTTATGGTCACCCTACACGACTTTATCAAGTTTAAATTTATATTTTTTAAACAGATGAATGATACCTAATCTATAAAGTAAGAACATAACAAAATAAATGTTTATTCAAAATCCTTGTTTTTAGGGTTCCGTACCCAAAAGGGTAAAAACGGGACCCTATTACTAAGACTCCGCGGTCCGTCTGTCTGTCTGTCTGTCACCGGGCTGTATCTCATGAACCGTGATAGCTAGACCGTTGAAATTTTCATAGATTAAGTATTTCTGTTGCCGCTAAAATATAGTAAAATCAATATTTAAGTGGGGCTCCCATACAACAAACGTGTTTTTTTTTGCCGTTTTTTGCGATAATGGTACGGAACCCTTCGTGCGCGAGTACGACTCGCACTTGGCCGGTTTTTTTTTAATATTCTTAGATCAGAGCGCTGTTATTTATCTATTCCTACTTATGCGTAAATAGGCATATGTAATACTTGCATTCATTATTTATTATAACAACACATGTTTGAGGTTTATTAAAGGAATACCTACATAAATAAGACAAAACAACGCGGGCGCCGTTCGCGTCGGCCGGCTTTCGAGTCGATAGGATGATTAGGTAGCGATATCTATCTGCTCACACACACACACGGCTACGCACGGAGCGCCGCGTGTGCGTGCAAACCGAGATAGCAATACATTAATTTTTCACTCAGCTCGAATTGCATTTGCGAGCTTTGTTCGCCGCGCCCTTAAGTCAATTTGAAAATGCAATCATTAAATAGGTTTGGCTACGGACGATTTGGCGACATTGTTGTCTAAAACAATCAACTCTGTGCAATGCAGTCATAATCATCATCGTCTATTCAGCCTAAATATTCGTCATTTCCACTGCTGAACTTAGGCCTCCCCCAAGTGTCACCATATTGACCCATCCCATGCATCTCGCATCCAGTGGATTCCCGCAACCTAGGTCATCGGTCCACTCACCGGTGTAAAGCAGTACAAACATAGAAATATAAAAAAACCGGCCAAGTGCGTGTCGGACTTCGCACATTTAGGGTTCCGTACCAAACGGCAATATTAAGTTGGTTGTAATAGGGAAAATGAGGCAATTTTAAAGAAAAATCAGATTTATCAATATATTGGTATTTGTTAGTAAAATATACGTAATAAAAAACATAATCACCAAATCTCAAGTTCATTGGTCAATGGAAAGTTAATGAGCGTGGCCGCGTTCTCAAAGTTAACATGTTTTGCTTGATGTGCTTGTCGAATGTATACAGATAGAAGCGCATCAAGTTTAACAGTTGTACTACGAATAGCAGTCCCAGTACTGTCGAATATATTTTTATTTGAATTAAGTAGGTATTTATTTTTAAAGTGAATATAAATCTAAATACTCTGTAAATATTTCAAGTTTCTACCTGTTGTTAAATCAAATCAAATCAAAATCATTTATTGGTTTGCAAACATGGGTATTATGGTCGAGAAAAACGGCAAAAAATCACGTTTGTTGTATGGGAGCCCCCCTTAATTTATTTTATTTTAATTTAATTATTATAATTTTTTGAAGTGTATATACAACTAAATATTCTGTGAATATTTCAAGCGTCTACCTGTTGCCATTATTAAAATCGAGCAAAAAAACGGCAAAAAATCACGTTTGTTGTATGGGAGCCCACCTTCAATATATATTTTATTCTGTTTATAGTATTTGTTGTTATAGCGGCCACAGAAATAAATCATCTGTGAAAATTTCAACTGTCTAGCTATCACGGTTCATGAGATACAGCCTGGTGACAGACAGTCAGACAGACAGACGGACCGCGGAGTCTTAGTAATAGGGTCCCGTTTTTACCCTTTGGGTACGGAACCCTAAAAAAACAGAGAGAAGGCAAGGCGGCGTGACCAAAATCAAATGGCGGGAATGTAGATAGGATCTATAAAGGAATACTTCCTGGTATTTATCATCTTCCTGCCCTTGTCCCATGCGACTTGGGGTCGGCGCAACACGTTTTCTTCTTCCATACCTTCCTGTCCACCGTCATGTTATCACTAACTTACTTTTATTTCATATCACTTTCAACACAGTCCATCCATCCTTTCTTTGGCCTTCTCCCCTCCCTCTCCATCTATCCATATTTATATAACTTTTTGTTTGATAGATGATTTTGTCGAGAGTTTTCTTAGCTATGATTTATAAAAATCGGTTAACCTTTCAAAAATTATCCGCATTTTACTCTTTGAATCTAGGTTTTTTCGCAAGATATCATGTCATAATTATGTATTTCGATAGATTGTTGATTGAAGCGTGTCTACTACTAGATATATTATATGTAGTTTAAAAACCATTAAATTAAATGTAAAATTAAAAAAACCGCCGACACAAAGACCTCTAAAAAGTAAAAAATAAGCCTCGTACTGCCGTCGGAGAACCTTTACTTAATTATTCAAAATGTCTTTAGAAAAATAGGTATGTGTAATCGCTAATTCGGATTTTTATTTAAAAGATTGTTTAATAGTAAAGCTAATTCAACATTTAGGTACGGGTTTCTGAGGTTAGTGAGCGCTAATAAAAGTCCGAAATTAGCGATTACACATACCTATATTTCTATAGAGATTTTGAATAATTATAATGAATTAAATAGTTGCTTATCAGCTCAGAGATGTATAAGGACTATCCACACATATCAGGGCCGTGCCCGGGACGTGACAGGGCCGGGCCCAGGCATTGAAGTGCCGTCACTGGCCCGTGCACGGCCCGTGCATGGACGTGTGTGAACGAGTTCATATAAAATGTACACAACGATATTTTTTTGAGCTCCTGACGGAGCACGGTCCGTCTACGTCCCAGGCACGGCCCTGATATGTGTGGATAGACCTTTATGGGGCCCAAAGTAAATAACGTGTCAGTCCTTCTTTTGACATGTTATTCACTACTACTTATCTTCTAGAAATCTGTCTATGCATCAGAAAAAAAAACGAATTCATGAGAATGATTGTATGACGGATAAGAATGCCAGTCAGGATCTTTAAGCGAACAGTTTATTTATTTTTATTTATTTATTCAGGACCTCCAACGAAAGATGTACACAAAAAATACAAAAATCATCAATATGAAGTAATGACAATTGCACTCCCTCAATTATAGGAAGCCACAGCATGCATTTTGGATTATCGACTAAATAGAAACTAAAATATAAATTATTATTGTAAATTGTAAAACATATAAAAAGATAAACCAATCAAAACATGACATACTTATGAAAATTTATAAGCTCTCCTTATATATAATTAACCTGGGCTTTACCAACATTATGGCAAATCAGACGGCAAAAAATCATCAAAAGTAGCAAAATTTATATATACTTTTTTCAACACACTTGCTCATAAAGTGGCTCTAATTTCACCGCAATTAGGCACATAATGACATCTGTTATCAAACTGTGACTTTTTCATTACTATTATTCACAAGTGGGATAATGAGTTTTTTTTTTTTTTTAATTTATTGGTTGAGTTGCTTTGTTCTTAAAAAAGTTTCGATACAAAAAAGATCGTGCTCAATAGTACAAATGCAACACATTTCATGCAACTTCGTATTTAAATAGATAATTTAAACTTGTACGTGTTTAATAAATAAAACTTTCACTTAAATATAACTTTTGTTTTTGTCTGTAATAAAGAAAACTTGAAATGCCCCATTTTGTACGTGGCTAAAACGCTATCCGCGAAAACCCAAAAAAAAAATAACTCATAATTTTTAGTCTGTGGCCGATCGCCATTGTTAGATGCGCGCGCATAGGAAAACTGATTAATTTTGCCCGCCATTGCGAAAAAAATTTCACAACTCGTTTTCACTGTTGGAAATGATTTATTTTTTCTATTATTTTCTTCACAAGTGTGTTGAAAAACGTCGTATGATACACGTGTGTATTGATGATTATCGTCCTCGGCTCTCTTAAGACCCTCACCTAACGGCTCGGGTCTCAATGGCGCCTCAGCGGAAATCACCAACATAACACACTTGTGCCATAATGTACTATTACAAACACGTTATAGGTTAAACAATATTAAAATAAAAACATAAAGACATAATGGTAGACTGAACTGAAGAAAATTTTGTTACAGAGGGCAAAGCACTTTTAAATTAAACTATAAAATTAAATTTAAATCTGAAACAGTTCATGAGATGAAAAGCCAGCCGTTAACTGAGAACTTGGTATAGATTTCTCACAAGGATTACATAAAAGCTATAAATCGTGGCAAATTTAAACAAACATAAGTAAACAAACTTTCAAACTTGTCTTATTTCCAGGTGCCTACGTTCAGCAGATTCAGTTATGTAAAGTAGCTGTGCTATGATCAAGTAAAATAACACAATAAGTGCCCTTTTGTAATTGCGATAGGCAAACATAGAATGTCTGTTCCTATCCTCGATGGATGCTCATTGTTCATTCCTTGTTTGTATATATATGCAAATCCATTACAGACATATTATGCACCTTTCCAAGAAAGTAAAAATGCTTTAAAATCGTCTACAACATCACGGATTACTTCGTATTTCCACACCACACATCAGTATTCTTACACAGTTCCTCCAGCCGCCGCACGTCGGCGTCGGTGCGTCGCCACTTGAGCTATGGCCCCCAATGGATCTTCCATTACGGACTGGTCAAAACATTATACTGAATATGACTAAATCTGTCCGTGTTTCTGTCTATGTAAGTTTCGATGTTTGAGGTATGACGGTCGGCATTCGATATTGTTTGTAACCCAGATAAATATGATTTGTCATTAAGCTATTATGCCCCCGGGATTTATACCTTGACCTGGTTTACTGGTTATCACATCTCTTATTCAGTAGGATAGAAACTGAGTTAAATGACTGAGTTAAGTGAGCAAGGATGACTGATAGATGATATAAACATACTTAGGTACTTGTTGGTGTGACAACATCAGTAGATGCTGTCGTTGGGTTCATTATTTCAACTTCAGTTGTAATTGTGAAATACCTCATTTCATCAGCATCAGAAGTGAGTTCTGCAATATCATTAGTTGTAGAACATTTATAACTATAAAGGTATTCCTTATTAGTTATCCAATCATTAATAAGATTTGGCTACCGGTCCGATACTGTATTCTAAAATAATTAACTCTCATTACATAGTGCAAAGTCATCATCATCATCGTCATTACAGCCGAAAGACGTCCACAGCTGAACTTACGCCTTCCCCAAGTGTCACAATATTGTCCGATCCCGTGCGTTTCGCATCCAGCGGATTCCCGCAACCTGGGACATCGGTCCACCCACCGGTGCAATGCAGTACAACCATAGAAATATCAAAAAACAGAGAGAAGTGGCAAGGCTGCGTTTCCGTGGCATCGTGACCTGATCAAAATGCTAACATTTAGTCAAATGGCAGGAATGATAGACAAAATAAAACAGCAGTTTATTTTATAACAAATATATTGAAGTTCAACTTAATAAATAAATAAATAAAACAACATTATTTAACGCAGACAAGATTCAGTCCATTTCGACTTTCAAGCATTTATACAATTTATATACTAAATTATTATGTCATTTATCTATTGTTCTTTGTCAAGTCGGGAAAATAATTAGTTCACCACTTAGGAAAAGAATTTTCAGTTTATTGCAACTTCACTACGGTTGAAATAATGCAACTATCACATATACAAGGAACCTACAACCATAAGGTGATAAATAATAAACTTCCCCGAGTGTACATTTCTGTACTAAATGCCGTATAAAACAAAGGGCAAAAATATGTAAGTGTACAAGTAATTCCAAATTTTCAAAAGATTTTTATGAGCCCCAACAAGTTTGACGAGCTAAAAACAGAAAACAGCTACTTTTTCAGCGCAAATTTCTCAATAACTACAAGATATATGATAAACCTTTTAATGCAAATTTTTGCGTCACATAGTTATCTAGTAAATGTACATTACATATTATTGATAACTGCTCAAATTATATTTAATTAGTACACACGTTTTTACGAAATCCCGAAACACCGGGTTTTCCAATTGCTTTTTCAGCTTACTGGTGGCGGATAATAATCTGCAAAATATGTAATGGACTGGGCATATAGTACTCGTATACTAGTAATCTACCAATTTTGTTTTTCAAAGGAACATAATTAAAAATGATGTCCACGCGAAAAATAGGCAATTTTATCATGTGCGAAAGCGTCGTCTACGCGTAAGAATATGTTGAATATAAAAATAACTGGTAAATAATTTGAAACTTGAGGAGTTTATCAATGAAATCCTATTTTTATATTTTATTTTTGAGTACTTATTTTATTTTAATAAATTGTCTAAATAATGTCTTATAAACCGTTGCGTTCGCGGGCGAGCGAGGCATTCAGTCTCGCTCAAGGGCTTGTAGACAACGGATCTGTGTCGTTTTTATTCTTGTCATTATTTTTTTATCATATATCTTGTAGTTATTTAGAAATTTTCGCTGAAAATGTAGCTGTTTTCTGTTTTTGACTCTTGAAACTTGTAGGGACTTGATCTTGTAAGTTCAGAAGTTGAAAAGTGATTCAAAAAAATGTGTGCAAAGATTATAAACAACTCCTCATATCATATCAAATAGTACCCTAAGTGAATGCTAATTTTCGCCCTTGAATGTACAATATACACTTGAGAGCAAAACTATTGCACAGGCACCAACCATATTTAAACTATCGCAGATATTAGAAAATAATGTGTATAATGAAATAATACTGTATTCGCTTTTGAAGAACGGTAAGTTCATACTTAGAAAAACGATTGCGTAAAGTCAGTATGCAACATTATTAAATAACCTATGTGGGTATATATTTCTTATACCGGATCATAGACCATAATAATTTTAAGTTCAAAACAAGGTACTTGTGCGATAGTTTTGCTCTCAAGTATAGTTTGTAATAAGTATAACTACTTCGCCTTAACTCTTACAAAAAGCTACATTATTAATATAATGCACTGTCGGTATTACTACAGCTTCTACTATAATATCAATTCCTCAATATTGCTTTGTGACGAAACGTTTAGGCTTTTCATTCAAATTAAAGCTATAGCATTGTAAAATAAAATTCCTTCTTCGTACAGAAGCAGCAGACGCAGTAGCTAGACGTTTTATACCCCTCAAAGCGCGGTTTTGGACGCATTCAGTCCCTACGTCCTAACAGTCAATATTGTAGCGATTCTAAAATATCATAGGCAATGAAACTAAAGGATCTGTCTCTTTACAACGAGTGAAAACGCACGCACACATAGGATACGTTTCACGTACAGCGTGTGCAAGCGCACTCGCGACCGGCATTTGTTTGAGATCGCCTTACGTACGCGTCTGTGTGCGTGCGTCTATTTTCACTCGTGGAATGGAGCCGACCTTCTGTGCTATTAGGCTCAATTTACATTGCCGCGGTATAGAATGGAACCGAATTTTTGCTATTGACATAAAGTTCATTATGCTTTGTACAATTTCGATTTTACATAGCATAATGAACTTTATCTACTCTCATATCGTAATATTCGAATTATAAACTTCAAACGAATTTATATTGGCATACTTTATAAACACATTACCGAAATTTAAAAATAGAATCCTATTATAACACTTTTTCTCTAAAAAAATAATGCTATAATAGTAGTTTATGAAACTGTTGCATAATGAGGGGTATTAAAACATGAGTGTGGGTTTAAAAACCGAGCCGTAGGCGAGGTTTTTAATAGTTTTCACAAGAATGTTTTAATACCTAGTTATGTGCAGTTTCATACACTACTTTATCTACACTCATAAATTGGGATTGAACCTACTAAATACCTCTATTTGCATTTTCCATGCCATAAAATCGTGATAGCATTTGTCATATACTTTTCTCGACTTTGCTGGTAATAAATTAAGAATAATTTGCTTCGCCGCATCTAAAATATCGGGCGGAGTCAAATTTTCTTCACATTCACTGATATCAGACATTTTTAAACAATAATTTAAATAACTCATGAAATTCAGTACAGCAAAACTTGCAAAACGTATGAATGGCGCCAAAACCCAGCACATCACATCAACGCATTAACCGCGCATGCGCTAAGGCTTACTACGCACTGCGATCTTTATACGCGCGATTTTTTCCGCCCATTCTGCGACCTATGGAATTATATGAAGTTGTTCGCATTGCGGTAAAGAAATCGTGCGGAAATAATACCGCAAGAAATCCGTGTTTTGTCACAGAATCCACCGCACCACGGCGCGAATTTTATTCGCCCGAATATTTTGAGCTCTATGAACAGGTAGAAGGAAACAAAATTCGCGAGAATAAAAATCGCAGTGCGTGCTAAGTCTAAAGCGGGCATTGTCATAGACAATTTAAAATTGGAATCAAATATTTTTTTAATAGGTACTATAAAATGACATTACAAAAAAAAAATATGGAAACTCCTTAGTGATTAACTTCTTGGATTTGTCTTGGATTTGTCTTGGATTTATCGTAATAGAAAAAAAATTGTTTTATAGCATTATTTTGTTAGAGAAATAGTGTTATAATAAGATTCCATTTTTAAATTTCGGTATTGTGTTTATAAAGTATGCCAATATAAACTCGTTTTGAATTTTATCATTCGAATATTACGATATGAGAGTAGATAATAGTAGTTTATGAAACTGTTGCATAATGAGGGGTATTAAAACATGAGTGTGTGTTTAAAAACCGAGCCGTAGGCGAGGTTTTTAATAGCTTTCACACGAATGTTTTAATACCTAGTTATGTGCAGTTTCATACACTACTTTATCTACACTCATAAATTGGGATTGAACCTACTAAATACCTCCTTTTGCTTTTTCCATGCCATAAATAATCGTGATAGCATTTGTCATATACTTTTCTCGACTTTGCTGGTAATAAATTAAGAGTAATTTCCTTCGCCGCATCTAAAATATCGGGCGGAGTCAAATTTTCTTCACATTCACTGATATCAGACTCTTCACACACAATAATTTAAATAACTCATGAAATTCAGTACAGCAAAACTTGCAAAACGTATGAATGGCGGCAAAACCCAGCACATCACCGCATTAACCGCGCATGCGCTAAGGCTTAGCAAGCACTGCGATCTTTATTCGCGCGTTTTTTTTCCGCCCTTTCTGCGACCTATGTAATTGTATGAAGTTGTTCGCATCGGTAACGAAATCGTGCGGAAATAATTCCGCAAGAAAACCGTGTTTTGCCACAGAACCCACCGCACCACGGCGCGAATTTTATTCGCCCGAATATTTGGAGCTCTATGAACAGGTAGAAGGAAACAAAATTCGCGCGAATAAAAATCACAGTGCGTGCTACGTCTAAAGCGGGTATTGTCATAGACAATTTAAAATTGGAATCAAATCTTTTTATAATAGGTACTATAAAATGGCATTACAAAAAAAAATATTGATGGAAACTCCTTAGTGATTAACTTCTTGGATTTGTCCTGTATCGTAATAGAAAAAAAATTGTTTTATAGCATTATTTTGTTAGAGAAATAGTGTTATAATAAGATTCTATTTTTAAATTTCGTTATTGTGTTTATAAAGTGTGCCAATATAAACTCGTTTTGAATTTTATAATTCGAATATTACGATATGAGAGTAGATAAAACAATTTTTTTTACCGCAATGCGAGCAGCTTCACACAATTCCATAGGTCGCAAAATGAAATCCGCGCGAATAAAAAACGCAGTGCGTGTTAAGCCTTAGCGCATGCGCGGTTAATGGGGTGATGTGCTGGGTTTTGGCGCCATTCATACGTTTTGCAGGTTTTGCTGCAAAAATAAGATTTTTAAATTTTTGCTTAGAAATTTGACTCCGCCCGATATTTTAGATGCGGCGAAGTAATTTACTTATAATCTATTACCAGCAAAGTGGAGAAAATAATATGATAAATGCTATCTCGACTTTATGGCATGGAAAATGCGAAAAAAAATAGATAAAGTGTACATAAAGTAGTGTATGAAACTGCAAATAACTAGGTATTAAAACATTCGTGTGAATACTATTAAAAACCTCGCCAACGGCTCGATTTTTAAATAAACACTCATGTTTTAATACCCCTTATTATGCAACAGTTTCATAAACTACTATTATGTCAATTGTGTAACGTACAAACAAAATACGGACACTAGCTACGGGAATTCTCGAGAATGCGCGAGCATTCGACGGAAGACGCGCTACCTGTTTTTGGGACATTAGGGAGGCCTATGTCCAGCAGTGGACGACTTTCGACTAAAACCAATGAAGATGATTTAGTTTGATCGTTACACAAACATAACGTTCATTATGCTGTGTACAATTTCGTAGAAAAATTAGCTTCCATTCCGCGGCAATATAAATTGAACCTTAAATGGTAATACCGTCGTTTCAAACTCATTCAGGCAGAGGTTTAGGTCCCATATGCAGTATACTATTCGCTACATACGGTTGTCAATTTTAGACTATTTTCAGGGAGTTAATTCAATATGGCGCTTATGCATTCAAAATATGTCTAAAATTGTACAAGCGTTATTCAACATAAGTGCACCAAACTGGGAAAGTTGCCCAGTTTTAATCTGAGTTAATATTACAAATAGATATAATTGTTAGAGGTCTCTTCAAGTTCTGATACAATTACAAAAAAAATTTTGAGTGTGAAACTATTCTTGTTTTTTTTTTTGTGGGGTTTGTGTTTGGTTTAATAGTGTCGTGTGTGCTATAGTGTATGCGTGTGTGTGTGCTTTCTATATATGAAAGAAACGCTTGGTATCATAGGTTAATTTTTATCCCAAAAAAAAAGCAACAACGGGAGCGTAGCCACGACAAAAAGTTAGTCTTTAATAAGTGTGCTTATTTGTGACTTAGTTATATACTGGAAGCGCCATATAGAAGTTCTTGAACCCCTCCTCACCTCATTCAAATTGTGATGTGATGTACTTTAGTATATAAAATTGTACTACTATAGGCCCAAAACGGGTGGGCAGAGATGTATAACACAAAGACATTTTTCCAGTTACATTATTTTTTAGTCCCTTGCAAGCTTCGATCAACAATACCTACCAACTAGATGTAGGGTCGGCGCAAGAAATACGTCTCGGTAAATAAAGGCTCACTTGAGCCGTGAGCTCAAGGCCGCAGTGGTCGGGACAACACCGAGCTAACGCCATTGAGACGTTTTTTAAGGTTGGTGGTTTTTACGTGACGAGTGTTCGTTGGCGGATTCATGATTTTAAAAGCTAATGAAACTTACGAACTTATGGGTTTATTAAATAATTTATTATTTATTATTGTTATTAATAAATAATAATTTATTTAATAAACCCATAAGTTATTATTTATTATTACCCATAAATTATTATTTATTATTATTAATAATAAATTATTTAATAAACCCATAAGTTATTATTTATTATTACCCATAAACTATTATTTATTATTATTAATAATAAATAATAATAAATATTTATTTTTAGCCTATTCTGTCCCAGTGCAGGGCAAATGCCTCCCTTTCTTCCTTCCAATCCTCTCGGTTTAGGGCAATTGTGGACCAATCCTGTCGATAGGCATCAAGTTCATCCCGCCATCTTCGCCTGGGTCTGCCACGGTGTCGCCTAACATTTTCCGGGAGTGGGTCCCGTTAAAAAAAGTGGGATTGTTAAATAAATTAAGGTACACAAAAATCATGCGGATTTCAGAGTTCACACTCAATTTTGGTCAATTCATTGAGGCAAAAGCTCAGCTGGCTGCAAAAAATTGGGGATCCTAACGAAGGTGAGACGGTACTTCACGCCAGAACAGCTGCTCAACTTGTATCAAGCGCAAGTTCGATCATGCATGGAATACTGCTCTCACCTCTGGAACGGATCTGCCAAGTACCAGCTGGATGCACTTGATTCGGTCGAAAGACGGGCTAAGAGGCTCATCGGCAATCAAGTACTGGTCGAATATAGGAACCAGAACCTCGAACATCGGCGCCGAGTTGCCAGTCTGTCGGTTTTTTATCGGTTACATTTCGGGGAGTGTGCGTAGGAATTGCATGAACTAATTCCTTCTAGCCCGTTCCATCATCGGACTACAAGACGTACGGCTATGCGTCATCGGTTTTTGGGCTATGCGTCATTAGCTTTTCAAATTAAGAGCCCCAGCTGATCCACGGTTAGGAAAAGGGATTCGAACATTCTTTGTGTTGATCGCAGTAAAACAGCCCTCCTACGTAAAAGTATTTACCGAATGGCTCCAGTTATTTTCAATAAAATTCCACGACAGATAAAGAATCATAATAATAGTATGTTTAAAAAGAAACAGAAACAATTTTTAGTTCATAAATGTTATTACTCCACAACTGAGTTTATGGAGGACACCACTGACATTTAGCATATTGCAATATTACATTTGGATTATTATTATTATTTTGACATTGGTAATTGTGTGTTAGTACGTAAGGAATTGTGTGTTAGTATGTAAGTAATTGAATGATTTCATTTTAAATGTGTGTCTGTTGTTTCGACACCACTAAATTTGATAATATTTGTATGCTCTTGAGTAAAATGTAGCGAACTGACCACCTTATTATAACATCCTATTGTATTTAAACCTACATTTACGAATAAATATGATTTGAATTGATTTGGTACATAGTGGACATCCCAACCATACGCACCAAACGTTTTGGGAATTCTTTTATTATGCGTATAGCTAAGTCTGGGAGTCTTAAGTCAAGAGTGAATAGGTTTCTTCTAGGCAAGCCTGTTACACCGTCGACCACATCATCGCATACCATCAGGTGAGATAGTGGTCAAGCGCAAGCCTAATAAAAAAAAAACACTATTGGAAACGTTCCACCCGACATCCGTCACGTAAGAATCACAACTCTTAAAAAACGCCTTAATGGCGTAAGTTCGGTTTTGTACCGACCACTGCTGTATTGTGATTGTGACAAGTAATCCGCACTCTCGGAGCGTCGAATAGCTCCGCCTTTCCCCCGCACCGCTAATAACTTTTCGAGATATTTGCTTTTAAAAACATAAATCTGCCACCGGACATCCTGCACATAACATTTCGTCCATTTATTCTAGATTTTCCTATTACGTTACCTACTAGGAACCCTGGTTAGCACTTAATCAGTTGTCCTAATTTATTATTAACAACAAGTAATATCAAATGGCCGGTATAGGTAGAGAGACGAGTCGAAAAGAGATCGATGTTAGTTTCTTTCTTGCACGTGTTGATCGACGAATTCCCTGTAAGTAAAGAAAATACATATTAAACAAGCAAAAAGTTTAAAACTGTAACCCGACTACGGTTTTTTTTAGCCTATGTTACGCGGGCCATAATAACGAATCTTGACGAAACTTATTCATCAAAATCGGATGAATAGTTAAGCGCTACGGAGAAACATACAGTACAAATATTTCCTTAATGTCACACTAGTGATATCAATTTGTCTCATCATTATCTAGCCCTGTATGGAAACAGAAAAGTAAAAATATAAATATTTGTAAGTTATGAGCGTCAAAAGTTCCATATTTCAACACTAATTTTAACGCATCTTTGGGCGGAAATAAATACCATAAGAAGAAGGAAAACGACCTCTATACATACAGGGATAGATTAGTAATTCAACAATGCAAATAATTTTATTTTGAAAATATACATTTAGTGGTTTTTTTATGATACCTAGACTCCCAAAGGTAACACTGTTATGGTTACTAAGATTAACATTAGAAACGGGATATTTATCATGTTTACTGTTGGTAGCGAGTTTCCGATATTTCGACGCTGTTGCAAGCACCATGAAGAAGAAGAAAAAAGAAGAAGAAGAAAAAAAGAAGAAGTTATAGACCATAATTATACTCAACCGATGACGTCGGGCAGGTCGGTGGCGTGGCAGATCCACTTGTATCCCAGGTCTAGCTGCTTGTCATACGCGTGCAGTTTGATGTTGAGCGGCTGACTATAGTAGTGTTGAGCTCACCCTATGACGTCGGGCAGGTCGGTGGCGTGGCAGATCCACTTGTGTCCCGGGTCAAGCTGCTTGTCATACGCGTGCAATTTGATGTTGAGCGGCTGACTATAGTAATATGAGTGTTGAGCTCACCCTATGACGTCGGGCAGGTCGGTGGCGTGGCAGACCCACTTGTGTCCCAGGTCTAGCTGCTTGCCATACGCGTGCAGTTTGATGTTGAGCGGCTGACTATAGTAGTGTTGAGCTCACCCTATGACGTCGGGCAGGTCGGTGGCGTGGCAGATCCACTTGTGTCCCGGGTCAAGCTGCTTGTCATACGCGTGCAATTTGATGTTGAGCGGCTGACTATAGTAATATGAGTGTTGAGCTCACCCTATGACGTCGGGCAGGTCGGTGGCGTGGCAGACCCACTTGTGTCCCAGGTCTAGCTGCTTGCCATACGCGTGCAGTTTGATGTTGAGCAGCTGACTATAGTAGTGTTGAGCTCACTCTATGACGTCGGGCAGGTCGGTGGCGTGGCAGATCCACTTGTGTCCCAGGTCAAGCTGCTTGTCATACGCGTACAGTTTGATGTTGAGCGGCTGACTATAGTAATATGAGTGTTGAGCTCACCCTATGACGTCGGGCAGGTCGGTGGCGTGGCAGATCCACTTGTGTCCCAGGTCAAGCTGCTTTTCATACGCGTGCAATTTGATGTTGAGCGGCTGACTATAGTAATATGAGTGTTGAGCTCACCCTATGACGTCGGGCAGGTCGGTGGCGTGGCAGATCCACTTGTGTCCCAGGTCAAGCTGCTTGTCATACGCGTGCAATTTGATGTTGGGCGACTGACTATAGTAATATGAGTGTTGAGCTCACCCTATGACGTCGAGCAGGTCGGTGGCGTGGCAGATCCACTTGTGTCCCAGGTCAAGCTGCTTGTCATACGCGTGCAATTTGATGTTGAGCGGCTGACTATAGTAGTGTTGAGCTCACCCTATGACGTCGGGCAGGTCGGTGGCGTGGCAGATCCACTTGTGTCCCAGGTCTAGCTGCTTGTCATACGCGTGCAGTTTGATGTTGAGCGGCTGACTATAGTAATATGAGTGTTGAGCTCACCCTATAACTTCGGGCAGGTCGGTGGCGTGGCAGATCCACTTGTGTCCCAGGTCTAGCTGCTTGTCATACGCGTGCAGTTTGATGTTGAGCGGCTGACTATAGTAATATGAGTGTTGAGCTCACCCTATGACTTCGGGCAGGTCGGTGGCGTGGCAGATCCACTTGTGTCCCAGGTCTAGCTGCTTGTCATACGCGTGCAGTTTGATGTTGAGCGGCTGACTATAGTAATATGAGTGTTGAGCTCACCCTATGACTTCGGGCAGGTCGGTGGCGTGGCAGATCCACTTGTGTCCCAGGTCTAGCTGCTTGTCATACGCGTGCAGTTTGATGTTGAGCGGCTGACTATAGTAATATGAGTGTTGAGCTCACCCTATGACTTCGGGCAGGTCGGTGGCGTGGCAGATCCACTTGTGTCCCAGGTCTAGCTGCTTGTCATACGCGTGCAGTTTGATGTTGAGCGGCTGACTATAGTAATATGAGTGTTGAGCTCACCCTATGACTTCGGGCAGGTCGGTGGCGTGGCAGATCCACTTGTGTCCCAGGTCTAGCTGCTTGTCATACGCGTGCAGTTTGATGTTGAGCGGCTGACTATAGTAATATGAGTGTTGAGCTCACCCTATGACGTCGGGCAGGTCGGTGGCGTGGCAGATCCACTTGTGTCCCAGGTCTAGCTTCTTGTCATACGCGTGCAGTTTGATGGTTGCGTCGTCAGAAGAACGGGATTGTAGAACTGACCTGTATAGCTATAAAAGAGAAGAAATATATGTTACTTCTCGTAGCTCGTAGGTTCAATAAAAACTTGTAAAACCACACACCGTTCAGACTTCTGAGTAATGTTTTTGCGTATCCTTATAACATCTGATATCTGTAAATTGAACATAGGCCCAAGCTAGAAGTATGCGTAAATCAAAGTACATACTAACACTACTCTCTCCCACAAAATTTGAGTAGAACGAAATAGAAAACGTCTGGGGGTTCTGGGATCTGGGAAGTGAAGACGCGGGCAAAATCTAGTTTATAATATTTGTACAATAATTCAACTCACCTTTAGCCCCACAACGAAAGGCACAATAACATCATCCTTAGCGTGCAGGATGAGGATCGGCAGCGACTTGACCTTCGTGAGATACTCGTCTGACTTGAACGTTTGTTCACCGTTCGCGCGGAATGGCTGCACGAATGTAGAGTCGTAGTACGGGAGCCATTTTACTAGCTGCGAAAGTGAAATAATTGTTAGCTCGTGGGTCGTAAAACGCTATCGGAGAGATGTCGACTGTCGCGGTGGCGTCCATTGAAGCGAGTGTTGAACGAGCCGCGCCGTGTCGCCGCAGGGTCGCGCACTCACACGCAGTTATCGTATGGATCACGCAGATACCGTTCGGATCACGCAGATACCGTACGGACCACGCAGATACCGTTCGGATCACGCGGATACCGTTCGGATCACGCAGATACCATATTAGTCACGCAGATAACTAATTGATCACGCAGATACCGTATGGATCACGCAGATACCTTATGGATCACGCAGATACCGTATGGATCACGCAGATACCGCATGGATCACGCAAAAACCGTGTGGGTCACGCAGATACCGTATTGATCACGCAGATACCGTATGGATCACGCAAATACCGTATGGATCACGCAGATACTCTATGGATCACGCAGATACAGTATGGATCACGCAAATACCGTCTGGAGCACGCAGATACCGTGTGGCTTTCGTTACAACCAGAAAATAACCACATCAAAAACAAATTAATATGCTTTGCTAATCTTGAACTGAATTCCTTACCTTCGGCTTCGACCGAAGGACAACTAGAAATTGACCTTTGGTCGGACATTAAGCTTGCATAAGTATAATAATGAGATCACGATGTTTGGTCAAGTTGTAAAAACCGTGAGAACAAGGGGCGGTTCGTTAATGATTGATAAAAAAACTTTTTAACAAAAAATTAAACCGACTTCCAGAACAAAAAACTACAAAGCAAAAAAAAACTTTCTTTTCCGAAGTCGGTGTCTTTTGTACCCATTTTTTTCAGTTTTTCGACACCGACTTCGGAAAAGAAAGTTTTTTTTTGCTTTGTAGTTTTTTGTTCTGGAAGTCGGTTTAATTTTTTGTTAAAAAGTTTTTTATTTTTCTCTTTTTAGTTTTGGTAGGTATCTCCAATTAACATGATAATCATTTATGGCCAAAGTACATCTCATGACGATTCCAATAAGCCCAAGCACGACTAGGATACATTGTTTTATTTCAGAGTTCCAGTGCCTTTTTTTTTTTTTTTTTTTGGGTGGGAAATCGTCCAATGACTTCTCCCGCTCTGGGTGAAGCAGGAGGGCGTGTCAGACTTTTACTGACTAAAACCCACCCGTGTTCCTTCAGTTGCTTTTGCCAGGGCCGCGGTAACTCTCTTTCAAATTTATCCGCGACCCAGACAGGCATCGGCCCTAATGGACCCCGTCAGTTTTGCTGACATCTCTTTGAGGCGCGCGTGGAACACTACGCGCCGTCGACTCAGGCCTGGTCCTTATCGGACGGCGAGCTACCCATTACTCGCCGTCCGCAAGCCCGCGCCTACGGTGGCCGGGAATCGGCTTGCGACTCCCGATGCCCAGGGCGTCTCCTGCGGTGGCTAGGGGCGCGAGGGAGTCTCCGTTGCGTCTCCCTCACGCGTTCCGCCTCCTCCTTCGCGAGCATTACTGCTTCGCAGAAGGAGGTGACAGCTTCCCATGCCCTCTCGCCCCGTAGCATGGACTGAACCAGGGCCGGACGCGAGAGGTCGCCACCGCTTATCGCCTCCACGAGGACACGGCGGTGCTCCGCCCAAGCGGGGCAGACCTCCACCGTATGCTCCACCGTGTCCTCCACCGTGTCCTCCGGGCGATCCACACAATGGTGACACCCGGGCGTTTCCTCCCGCCTTATCCGGAACAGGAAACTCCCGAAACAGCCATGTCCGGTGAGGACCTGCGTCAGGCGGAAGGTGAGGACACCGTGGCGCCTCTCAAGCCACTCCTCAAAGAGGGGCCTTATCACCGCAATTGTGGCGTGCCCAGCACTGGGTTGCGATAGTCGCTCTGTCCATGTCGCCATGAGATCCTGCCGGAGCTCTGTCCGCCGAACCGCGATTTGTCGTGGCAGCGGAGTTATTCCCCGGCGTTTCGCCTCCTCGCGCCACTCCCAAATGTGCGCGAGGATTTTTGCCTCCAGATCCCATGGCGGCAATCCGGCAAGGAGGCTCGCCGCCTCACCGGAGACCGTGCGGTATCCCCGGACCAGCCGGATGGCCATGACCCTTTGAGACGCGTTCAACGAGCGGGCTGGTCGCCGCCTCAGGGAACGCGCCCACACCGGTGCGCCGTAAAGGGCCATGGACCGCACGACCCCCGCATAGAGCCTCCGGCAGGAGAGTTCCAGTGCCTACCTTCCGGTTTCATCATCAGAACAGTTCAATGGTAGCATTTTCATCAGTACCATTCATTTATAAGTATTTGCTTCATCATAGTCGGTTAACTATTCGAAATATTTTATACCCGTGACATACTTAGCATTTAGGAGTTCCAGTGGCCATCTATGGTCTTCTTCATCAGTTCCACTTCACCAAATTATACTTTCTGAGTGCATGTGATTGCATTGTTGATGAAAATACCAAAATCACTATATGTATGCCTATAATATTTGAGGAGTTCCCTCGATTGCTCTAGGATCCCATGATCAGATCCTGACATGATGACTATGGGACCAACTAGGAAGTATACCCTTCAAAACAAAAGAAGATTTTTTGAAATCGGTCCAGGCGTCTTTGAGTAATCGGGGAACATACATAAAAAAAAAAAAAAAAGATTCCGACGAATTGAGAACCTCCTCCTTTTTTTGAAGTCGGTTAAAAATGATCCTACCTTAGATAAAGGATGCTTGGCCACCTCATCAGCCAAGTTATTGAAGGGTGATTCAAGTACCAGTCCTTTTGGCTGTGGAAGGGGTGCTGACCGGTCTAGTAGACTCATGGACAGTTCTTGTAGATTGCCTAGAAGATGCGAGGAGATTGCTGTACCTGCAAAAATATTAAGTTTGTAAGAAAGGTGTCAAGGTCAAGGTTGAGATCGAAGAAGATTGAAGCGACGAACGTTGACTAAAGATAAGTAAAAACATAAAAAAAAAACTTTTTTTAATAATAATAATAATCTACATTATTATATTAGATGAGATATGCCGACAAACTGTTTTACAGTTTGGCAGGTTTTTTGTATGTTATAGTGTAAACAGATTTTGAATAAATAATTAAATAAATAATAGTGGTCAACCAAAAAAAAATGAATTATGTTTAATGTTTTAATATTAGGAGAGGTTCCACGGTTCCAGAGCAACCAATATCGATCGATCAATAAATGCCAATACATTCCACAACTTTTATTGATAAATCTTTTGCTGTTCAGGCTGCTCGTCTGTGGAATGCATTGCCTGACCCAATAAAACGTGCTCAGTCGTTGCCTGTATTTAAAAAACTCATCAAAGAACGTTACCTATCGCTATGATTGTGTCTTCGTTTTTGACATAATGTGCATCATTTATTTTCATTGCTTATATATTAAGTATGTATGTATTATTTAGCATATGTATGTATTTGTGTTTCTAGTAAGTATTATCTTATACATAAAATTCTCGTGTCACAATGTTCGTTCCCGTACACCTCCGAAACGGCTTGACCGATTCTCATGATATTTTGTAAGCATATTGAGTAGGTCTGAGAATCGGCCAACATCTATTTTTAGTTAAGGTAGGGTAGGGTAGGTAGGGTAGGTAGGGTTGGTAGGGTAGGTAGCGTAGGTAGCGTAGGTAGGGTAGGTAGGGTAGGTAGCGTAGGTAGCGTAGGTAGGGTAGGTAGCGTAGGTAGGGTAGGTAGCGTAGGTAGGGTAGGTAGCGTAGGTAGGGTAGGTAGGGTAGGTAGGGTAGGTAGGGTAGGTAGGGTAGGTAGGGTAGGTAGGGTAGGTAGGGTAGGTAGGTAGGGTAGGTAGGTAGGGTAGGTAGGTAGGGTAGGTAGGTAGGGTAGGTAGGTAGGGTAGGTAGGTAGGGTAGGTAGGTAGGGTAGGTAGGTAGGGTAGGTAGGTAGGGTAGGTAGGTAGGGTAGGTAGGTAGGGTAGGTAGGTAGGGTAGGTAGGTAGGGTAGGTAGGTAGGGTAGGTAGGTAGGGTAGGTAGGTAGGGTAGGTAGGTAGGGTAGGTAGGTAGGGTAGGTAGGTAGGGTAGGTAGGTAGGGTAGGTAGGTAGGGTAGGTAGGTAGGGTAGGTAGGTAGGGTAGGTAGGTAGGGTAGGTAGGTAGGGTAGGTAGGTAGGGTAGGTAGGTAGGGTAGGTAGGTAGGGTAGGTAGGTAGGGTAGGTAGGTAGGGTAGGTAGGTAGGGTAGGTAGGTAGGGTAGGTAGGTAGGGTAGGTAGGTAGGGTAGGTAGGTAGGGTAGGTAGGTAGGGTAGGTAGGTAGGGTAGGTAGGTAGGGTAGGTAGGTAGGTAGGGTAGGTAGGTAGGGTAGGTAGGTAGGGTAGGTAGGTAGGGTAGGTAGGTAGGGTAGGTAGGTAGGTAGGTAGGGTAGGTAGGTAGGGTAGGTAGGTAGGGTAGGTAGGTAGGGTAGGTAGGTAGGGTAGGTAGGTAGGGTAGGTAGGTAGGGTAGGTAGGTAGGGTAGGTAGGTAGGGTAGGTAGGTAGGGTAGGTAGGTAGGGTAGGTAGGTAGGGTAGGTAGGTAGGGTAGGTAGGTAGGGTAGGTAGGTAGGGTAGGTAGGTAGGGTAGGTAGGTAGGGTAGGTAGGTAGGGTAGGTAGGTAGGGTAGGTAGGTAGGGTAGGTAGGTAGGGTAGGTAGGTAGGGTAGGTAGGTAGGGTAGGTAGGTAGGGTAGGTAGGTAGGGTAGGTAGGTAGGGTAGGTAGGTAGGGTAGGTAGGTAGGGTAGGTAGGTAGGGTAGGTAGGTAGGGTAGGTAGGTAGGGTAGGTAGGTAGGGTAGGTAGGTAGGGTAGGTAGGTAGGGTAGGTAGGTAGGGTAGGTAGGTAGGGTAGGTAGGTAGGGTAGGTAGGTAGGGTAGGTAGGTAGGGTAGGTAGGGTAGGTAGGGTAGGTAGGGTAGGTAGGGTAGGTAGGGTAGGTAGGGTAGGTAGGGTAGGTAGGGTAGGTAGGGTAGGTAGGTAGGTAGGGTAGGTAGGTAGGGTAGGTAGGTAGGGTAGGTAGGTAGGGTAGGTAGGTAGGGTAGGTAGGTAGGGTAGGTAGGTAGGGTAGGTAGGTAGGTAGGTAGGGTAGGTAGGTAGGGTAGGTAGGTAGGGTAGGTAGGTAGGGTAGGTAGGTAGGGTAGGTAGGTAGGGTAGGTAGGTAGGGTAGGTAGGTAGGGTAGGTAGGGTAGGTAGGGTAGGTAGGGTAGGTAGGGTAGGTAGGGTAGGTAGGGTAGGTAGGGTAGGTAGGGTAGGTAGGGTAGGTAGGGTAGGTAGGGTAGGTAGGGTAGGTAGGGTAGGTAGGGTAGGTAGGGTAGGTAGGGTAGGTAGGGTAGGTAGGGTAGGTAGGGTAGGTAGGGTAGGTAGGGTAGGTAGGGTAGGTAGGGTAGGTAGGGTAGGTAGGGTAGGTAGGGTAGGTAGGGTAGGTAGGGTAGGTAGGGTAGGTAGGGTAGGTAGGGTAGGTAGGGTAGGTAGGGTAGGTAGGGTAGGTAGGGTAGGTAGGGTAGGTAGGGTAGGTAGGGTTTTTTTTTTTTTTTTTTTTAATGGCGCCTACCTCTCCGCGCTTTTGGCGGAGTCTGCGAGCTAATAGTTCCCCGGACATAATCCGAGACTATGGAGACTTATCTTTATTTCTAGGTACTATAAACTTTCTTATTTCACTATTACATATTTTACTTACTACTACATGATAAGTTTTCAAATTTTTAAAACTAATACATACATAATTACAAATCTATTATTATTTTATCTTAATCTACTGTTATCCTCTTTTTTTAGATCTATTTACTAATGCTACCTGTTATATATGATATATATAATTTCGAGCATAATTATGCACCTATTTATTGTTGTGAATCGTTTTTCCGCTATTTTCTTACAGTATTCTAAAAATTCTGTTCTGTATTTTATACCTTTAATTAATTAATTTAGATTTTCAATATTTACTTCTATTCCCAGTCTTTGCTCTATCTCGTACCTCTCGAGGCCATAGGCCGGGCAGTCAGTCAGTAAATGGGTCACCGTCTCGTCTTTGTCAGGGTCACATGCGCATGATGGGCTTCCCTTACACTTGAATCTGTGCAGGTATTCGGAAAACCCACCATGGCCAGTCAAAATCTGTGTAATTACACCTGTCGGTTGAATTTTTCTGACAAGCCCATAAGCGTCAATTGCATCCGGAAAAAACAATTTTGTGGTCGCGGCTGTGTCGCCCATCTTGTACCGCCGGTTCCATTCGTCAAGCGAATCCTTTCGGATTTGCCGCTTGACGAATGAAACCGGACACTGGTCGTAATCCGGCCTTCTCTTCAGTTTGAGCGCCGCATCCTTAGCCAACTGGTCGGCTCTCTCATTCCCTTCCAGTCCCGCATGGGCCTTGATCCAGAACAAGTGTATATCTTTGCCCTGGGATCTGCCCTGCCGCAGATTCTCTCTGGTTTCGACTGCAAGGGGATGAGAAGAGCGGTGGTTTGCGACCGTTTCGAGTGACGATCGAGAATCGCTAAAGATGCCAAAGGTCTCTTTAGCGCTCTTAAGTATTTCCCGCGTGGCTTTACATATGGCCAACAGTTCGGCCTGGTAGACCGTGCAGTGGGACGACAGCTTCAACTTCAGACTTTTGGTTTCAGCGCCATTGCTCCAGAGAGACAATGCCGCCCCACCTTGCCTTCAATTTTACTGCCGTCCGTGTAGATCTGCACTGCTAATGCGCAGTGGTCACTGAGTGATTCTTGGTCTGCCAGGCAAATGAACTGCAGGCTCATATGCTCTGCCGGGTGGGGTGTGGAGGCAAATGCGGTACGTCGCTCGACGTCCCTATCTCCTAGCGCTGACCGGGGTACCCCCCTCCTCGCCTCGTACAGGGCAGCTGCCTCTTGCACTCGGAGATCGAGGGGCAGTATTCCAGCCAACACCAGTGCCGAGTTCAGGGAAACGGTGCGGTAGGATTTGCACAGTTTCTGTGCAAATCCCCTTTGGACCGCATTTAGCCTCTTCTTTACGCACTTCTTTGTGGCTGCTGATGCCCACGCACTTGCCGCGTACAAAATGACGGGTTCAACTACTGCCGTATACATGGTGCGGATGACGTCGGGGTGGAGGCCCCAGCTGACCTTCGCAGCCCTCGACAACTGATGGTAAAAACCAATCGCCTTTTTGCATACATTCGCTACATGCTTGTTGAATGTAAGCTTGTTGTCGATAGTTAGTCCCAGGATTTTGATCTCTTGCGTCATGCCAATGGCGACCCCACCCATGCTCAGCCGCGGGGTGTCGTATTTCAGTTTCCGCGTTATTACCATCGCATTTGTCTTATGCGGTGCGAATTTCAACTTGTTACTAACACCCCACTGGTTAACATGGGCGAGGGCGTCATTCGCCTTCCGCTCGATCTCGATCGCTGAGTCGCCATCAAATATCAACACCACGTCGTCAGCGAAGGCTTGGCAGTAGTCTCCCCGTTCCGCCAGCCCTTTTAGTAGGGGATCCAAGAGGACGTTCCAGAGGATCGGTCCTCCAATTGATCCCTGTACGCATCCCTTGGTAGTCTCCCTCACGACCTCCTTTCCTGCATACCTGACCCTGACCCTTCGGTTATCGAGGTAGCTGTCCATAACTCTCCTCACATTTACTGGGCATTTTTCCTCAGCCAGTCTGGTTCGGATAGCTGGCCACCATGCGCTGTCAAAAGCTCCCTCTATGTCTAGCGACACCATTACGATTAGCTTGTGGTCCGCTAATTTCCCACGTATGTGTTCGAGCAGATCATAGAGGGAGTCTTCTGTGCTCTTCTGGGGCATGAACCCGTACTGGCGAGTACTGAGTTGCGGTATAATGTGCCATTTCACTCTGCTTATGACCATTTTTTCCAAAACTTTTCCCAGCATCGGCAACAGACCAATGGGCCTGTAAGATTTTGGAACTGTATAGCTCTCCTTCCCGGGTTTCCTTAGGATCACAACTGTGGCCTCCTTCCAGGTCCCGGGAAAGTAGCCCAGTTCCAAGCACTTGTTAGCCAGCGCTAGGAAAGTGCCCGGATCGTGGTTAATCGAGTGCTGGCAGATGTCGGCCGTCAGGCCATCCGCCCCGGGGGCCTTTTTGGGGTTGAAGCTGCGCATGCTGGAGTGCAGCTCCTCGATGGTGAACGCCGGGTCATGTTGTTCATCATGACTCAAAGCGTTCACTTTTTCAGCAAGTATTCTGGTGCGCGTATGCTCCTCTCTATCCTCATCCCTTCTGTCCCCGGGGTAGAACGTTTCTGCCAGCAGTTCGGCAGAGTGGAGATTGTCCAGTACCTTTCCGTTCACGGTCAGGGGCAAGTCCTCGTGCCTTTTCCTGGTCCGGCCTATGACCCGGTAAATCCCGTCCCATAGAGTCTCTCTGTCCTGTTTCTCGCAGAAACCCTTCCAGCTCTCCGTTTGAGCATTTTTTGCCTTGTCCTCATATTCTTTTTTGATTTGCAGGTACTCAGCGACGACGGCGTCTCTCCGGACGGGTGCTGCACAGCGGATCCTGCGCTTCCTGGTGGCGACTGCCCTCTTCAGCGTGGCGAGCTCCTCTGACCACCATGGTAAGTTGACCTTGTTACTTGGCTTAATAAGGGGTATACTATTGTTGGCTGCTTCTATAATAATGTTTTGGAATGCTTTTGTTTTATTTTCTAAATCTACTGTATTATTAATTTTTCTAATTTCTGTGGCATCTATATTGTGGTCAGTTTGCAACTGGGCCAATTTCTCACGAAATTGGTTCCAGTTTGCTTTTTTGCTATTGAATCTACGTGTGGTTCTAGTTATTTGTATACCCCTTGCCTTCTCCAAGGCCAGCTTGAAGGTGATGGTGTTATGGTCTGAGCTCGTCATTGCCTCATCTACCCTCCAGTCATCCACCAAGCCGAGCAGTCCCGCCGTACACACCGTAACGTCCACTACACTGGAGTAAAGTGTGGTTCCCCGCACTGTATGGAAAGTTGGCGTGTCGCCGACATTAAGCACCTGCAAATCCATCTCTTCTAGGGCACCAGCCACTTCTTCCCCTCTTCCGTTTGTCTTACGGCTACCCCACCAAGAGTTTAGCGCGTTGACGTCGCCTCCCATGATGATCTGCCGGCCGAAGTTCCGCTCTATACTTTTAAGCTGCTCCAAGTATGGCCCTATCGGTTCTGGCTTTGGTTCGAAGTAGAATGAGACCACCGCGATTTCCCAGGCAATTGTCCTCATCTTTACCACCGTGATGTTGGGTGTGGTAAAGTCCGGGCACTGGACGACATCTATATCGCCGTCAAAGACCGCGATTGCTGCCTTGACGGCTCCGTCTTCTGTCTTATTGCTCTGGTAGATCCTAACACCGTGGTAGTCCTTCATTCTACCTATGCCTCCAATGTACGGCTCCTGGAGCAGTGCAAAGGCCATTTTCCTTTTGTTCGCCTCAAGCATTAATTCATTTGTTGCCAGTGCCTTTCTTTGCAAATTTGCTTGGGCTACTACGTATGGCCTTGTGTTAGAGTCAGATATTCCGCCGGTGACCACCTTAGCAGTACGACGTCGTGCTTCTGGCCATGGCATCCCATTTTCTCCTTACGGGGCACTCTTGGCTGAAGGCGTTGTGCTCAACCCTTTCGAGTTTTGCCCGCGTGCAGTTACAACACGACGGTGCTGTGTCCACAAGCCAATCTGGGCAATCTGCCTTCATGTGGGCTCCCCCGCAATGGCTGCACCTTGCCTGGGTCTCCTGGCAAAAACGTCTGCCGTGGCCATATCCCAGACAAAGCGAGCATTGAACTAACGGAGATTGGTCGGCCACTCGGATCCTCTGCATGTCGATGTGAACCGACCCAGCCTCCATCATTCGCTGCCATATCTTGGGGGAAACCCGCATTACAACATGGCATGCGTGCGGGTTCCTGGTGCGCTTCCTATAAGCTATTTCGAGCCTATATTTACCGCTCAGGTCTTTGAAAATCTCCCTATTTTGCTTCTTCAGCGCACCAAGTATGTCCTCGTCAGTGTTGTACTGAAAAACGTCTCTGAGCACAACTAGTGGGTCCTTGTTTAGGGTAGGTAGGGTAGGTAGGGTAGGTAGGGTAGGTAGGGTAGGTAGGGTAGGTAGGGTAGGTAGGGTAGGTAGGGTAGGTAGGGTAGGTAGGGTAGGTAGGGTAGGTAGGGTAGGTAGGGTAGGTAGGGTAGGTAGGGTAGGTAGGGTAGGTAGGGTAGGTAGGGTAGGTAGGGTAGGTAGGGTAGGTAGGGTAGGTAGGGTAGGTAGGGTAGGTAGGGTAGGTAGGGTAGGTAGGGTAGGTAGGGTAGGTAGGGTAGGTAGGGTAGGTAGGGTAGGTAGGGTAGGTAGGGTTGGTAGGGTAGGTAGGGTAGGTAGGGTAGGTAGGGTAGGTAGGGTAGGTAGGGTAGGTAGGGTAGATAAGGTAGGTAGGGTAGGTAGGGTAGATAAATGTTTGGTGTTTTTATGGCAAAAAAAAAGTTAGCCGGGTCAGCTAGTTGTATCTATAATTTGTTCATTGTTGGTATTGTCGCACCAGTGACAACCGCCCATTGTAGGTATGTTTATAGTATTAAGTTTCTTTTTTTTTCTTGTTTATTATGGTGTACAATAAAGTGTATATAAATAAATAATGATACATGGAAGGAGAAAAGAGATTTGACTTACCTAAAGAGTGTCCCCACACGAAAATATTCCCGTTTCCATTAAGCGTAGAGTGCAACCACTCGTACACAACTAACGCGTCTTCCACTACACCTGATTCAGTCGGTCGCAGGTAAGTGGAGTCGCCATAACCTGGAAATAAAATTATAGGCAGTTGATAATTGTTGAGGTACCATTAAGGTTACACTAGTCGAAAATTCTTCCATACAAACGTAGTCTGGCGATTACTCCACTATTTGACGGTGTACGTTCAAAATAAAAAATAATATCAAGTTGTCTCATAATTATCTAGCCCTGTATGGAAACAGAAAAGTAGAAAAATATAATATTTGAAAGTTATGAGCGTCGAAAGTTCCATATTTCAACACAAATTTTAACGGATCTTTGGGCGGTAATAAATACCATAAGAAGAAGGAACATTGCAAAACGCCAATTCCAAAACAGGGATAGATTAGTAATTCAACAATGCAAATAATTTTATTTTGAAAATATACATTTAGTAGTTTTTTCATGATATCTAGATTCCCAAAGGTCTGTTCATAAAATTTCGTGCAATCGTTTTTGTCCTAAATCATCATACATTTCGCTACAAATTAGCAAAAATGCTAATTCGTACGAGAACTAGCTTCTTACTGCTCATCACAGCACCAATCTCTTTCGCACGTGTTGTCGGATGAGATAGCATGCATATTAACCCCGCACACAAAATAGTTCGTGCCGTCGACTAGGGGAAGCTTAAGATACGGTAAGGCATAATGGTTGTTAAACGACACTTACGCGAGGTAAGCTGCTAGCAAAAACAAGATCGAACAAAACATGAGTCACTTCAAACCAGTGTTTTACAAACTGAGGGTTGCGACCCCCAGGGGGGTCCCTAAGTCTTGGTCAGGGGGTTGCAATTGCAGTTGAGTTGACAAGTAAAATTAAGAAGCAAATACTTATAGGTCCTACTGTCCTACACTACTCTGCATTAGGTAAAAGATATAACAATTTCAGTGTCTATTTATTATGCATTATTTTTTAAATTTGGTTTTATGTTTGACACGCAACTAATTGAATGATGTTCTAATTAGCGCTTATTTCTGGCCTTATAATTATTAAATTATTGGAGTCAGTTCACAGTAATTGAGTTCAAACCCAGGCAAGGCGCTTTAATTTGTCTATATTATTTCATCACCACTGCTCTCAAAACGGTGAAGAAAAACATTGTGAAGAATCCGGCATGTCCTAGAACCAAAAATTCGAATACATATGACATCCACAAACCCGCATCGGGCCCGCGTGGTGGATTACGGCCCTTTGTGTCCCAGCAGTGGGAACATTAAAAAGGCTGATGATGATTTAGTTCACGTAGTAACTGAACCACGCACCAAGATTTCGTAACTTGTACCATGTTGAATGTGTGAGTTTACTACTAAAGATTGGTCTATTTTAATTTCTTCGACCAAATCTAGATACAACGTAAAGTCCGACACATTTTTTTTGTAAAGTCTTTGAATACAAACGAAGTTTTGGAAGGAAGGAGGAGGGTCGTCTGTTTTTTTTTTCTGATTATGGGGTCACGTATTCAAAAAGTTTGAAAAACACTGCTTTAGACAATGATTAGTCGAGGTTTATATTAGGATGTATTCTTTACCTCTATAATCGAAGGTGATGGTGTGAAACTCCATCTTCTGGAAGAACTTGTACAATTCAATTCTATGAGTAGCAGCTCGGGAGTTGGAGTTTCCTGAAATGATTAGCATAGCATACAAACTTAAATGTTAAAAAAACACATTTTTTATAAAAAAAAACACATTTTTTATAAAAAAAGAAATCTTTTATAAAAAATACATTTTTTATAAAAAAATATCTTTTTTTTATAAAAAAATGTCTTTTATATAAAAAATTGCATTGACACAAGAAAAAAAAGTGTGTACAAAATTGGAATAAAGGAGATGTTCCAGAAATGTATGAAGCCTGGGCCAGCACTATGCACACTTTATGTATAAATCACTATATAATAAAGTGACCGTATTTTATCATTAATTTTCTTTAATTTCACTTCGTTTGTGTAAACTCAAATTAACTTTTTCAAGTAGAGCAACACAAAATAAAACTAAACATGGTGGATCAGATCTGAAGCGAAAGACATTGAGCTAGGAAAAACATGGAGGCGCCCCAATGTTCTATACATATATTAGCTTATACAAATATTCAAATTGTTTTGGTTTGTTTTTTAAAAAACGTTGCCCCACACTCGGAATTCCTTCCTGTATCGTGGGTGCGTTTACAAACATATAAACTCACATACACAAACACCCAGAGCCGGAACAACTATCTGTAGATCATACAAATATTTGTTCCGTGCGGGAATCGAACCCGCGACACGCAGCGCAGCAGTCAATCGCTCAAACAATGCGCCAACCGTGCGCCCCAAATTCAAATTCATTTATTTCAGCTAACTTAATCCATACAATACGATTGAATACAACATAAAAATTAAAATACAAATTAAAATATGAGTGAAATACGATACAGAATGTGAAACATCTTTTGTCTCATTTTTTCTAATGTATTAATCGTATTTGACAAAAGAGGCAACAATATTTCAGTTGTTGCTCATTATGGGAACATTTTGTTACGACGTAGTGCCAGTTGTAGGTACGTGCCATATTCGCCATATTAGTTGCCGAAATTTGTGGTTGTGTTCGTGGTAGTCCTGCTGTCAAATGGTTGTTTACTTTTTGTATTATTAACGTGTGTGTGTTCCGTGATTGACACAACCATAGCATAGGCAGCCATTTTAAGTGCCATTTTAATGTTTAGGTAGGCACGTTTTTTTGTAGGTATTTCTTGACCATATTATTTATTAGGTCTATGGCGAAAGATGACATTTTATTGACTTGTCGTCGTGTTATCTGCGTTAGTAAAAACAACACGAGCAACAGAGAAACAATCAATCAATGTCCGTAGTAGAAAACTGGGTTTTAAAACTAAAACAATCACTAAACACGCCGAAACTTATTCAATTCAAAGACAAAGCAAAGAAAAACTCGAAGACGTCACTTCTTATAACTGTCAAAGTCGTCAAACGTCTTGTCAAACAACTGTCATGGTACGGCGGCTAGGGTAATCATAGTAAAAAAAAACCGGCCAAGAGCGAGTCAGACTCGCGCCCGAAGGGTTCCGTACCATTATAGCAAAAAACGACATAAAAATCACGTTTTTTGTATGGGAGCCCCCCTTAAATATTTATTTTATTCTGTTTTTATAGCGGCAACAGAAATACATCATCTGTGAAAATTTCAAATCTCTAGCTATCACGGTTCTTGAGATACAGCCTGGTGACAGACAGACAGACATACAGACAGACGGACCGCGGAGTCTTAGTAATAGGGTCCCGTTTTTACCCTTTGGGTACGGAACCCTAAAAACTTATCAAATGATTATTTTTGTACGCCTGTACCCTTCTTCAAATTAAACTGTTAGTATTTTTATGGCATTCCCCTATTTTTTTCCTATTTATCTATGTAGTGTACATAATGGTGGCCCAAAATCAAACATCTCCTTTAACTTGAAAGATTTGAATACAGTTACTATACTTCATAAAAGATAGCTTGATCTCTGCGACAGCTGTCAGTATCAATACAGTAACAATAGCGCTTGACAGGCTAACAATAACGTATACGTCAGTTTGACATATGTCGCAGAGATCAAGCTATCTTTTATGAATTATAGAACAGTCGGACACTAAACAAAAACGTGTAATACCCTCTCACCATGACAATATAATACGATAGGATTCTTAGAAGTGACTAGTTCTTCATCCAATATTCTATTCAGTTCTTCCTTGTCCGTGTTGGTCTCGAAACTACCTTTTAGCCTCTCGTACAAAGTCTTTGGTAATATATGCCAAATTCCTGCAAGTAGTTGAATAAAATTATATCATAGTATCACGATTTTTGACGAGCTCGTGGCTAAGTAATAACAGCCGCACGAGCCGATCTTCAAGGTTAAGCAACGCTTGACGAGGTCGGTCCGTGTATAGTTGACCATGTCAACATACCGAGTTTCCACCGTGCCTCGGAAAGAACGTTAAGCCGTTGGTCCCGGCTGTCATTTGAAGATATTTGACAATCGTTACGGGGGTAGTCAGAAGCTTGAGATCTGACACCGGTCTTGCCAAGGGGTACCGTGTTACCCAGTTACTGGGTTGTGGAGGTTAGATAGGCAGTCGCTCCATGTAAAACACTGGTACAAGCCGATTTTATGTGTCGTAGTGGCCCTGTGGCTAAAACCTCACCTCTTGTGCTTGAGGTCGTGGGTTCAAATCAGGGCAAGTACCAATGTGACTTTTTCAAAACCATATGTACTTTCTAAGTTTTTCTTGGACATCACAGGCAACGGTGAAGAAAAACATCGTGAGGAAGCCTGGACTTTTATAGTTAATATAAGTCTGAAATAGCCAAGTCAGAGGCCTTTGGGGTTCCCAGAGGCACAGCTTGTAGACATGGCTAAGAAGTGAGATGGGCCTATAGTTCTTCAGTAAGACATTGTCACCCTTCTTGAAGAAGAGTACCACCACACCCCTGCACCATGCCTGTGGACAAACTATCCAGTTGGGTAGGGCCAACTTTGAGAAAGAGGTCAACCGAATCCGACTCGGCTGGGCAGCAATCGGGAAGTTGCGCGGTATCTTCTCGTCCAACTTACCAGTGTCTCAACACGAAGGTCTATGACCAGTGTGTGTTACCAGTGATGGCATATGGCCGCTTACAATGGGCCATCAGAAAGCTTACAGTCACTCAAAGGGCAATGGAGAGGGCTATGCTCTGAGTTTCCTTGCGTGATCACGTCAGAAATGTAGCGATCCACAAGAGAACCAGGGTTACCGACTTAGCCCGAAGAATTTCCAAACTTAAGTGGCAGTGGGCAGGGCACATTGCTCGCAGAACAGATGGCCGATGGGGCAGAAAGGTTTTGGAGTGGCGACCGCGAACCGGAAGACGTTGCGTTGGAAGGCCTCCCACCAGGTGGACCGATGACCTGGTGAAGGTTGCAGGGATACGCTGATTGCGAGACGCAAGGGACCGGTCAAAGTGGCGACGCTTGGGGGAGGCCTATGTCCAGCAGTGGACGTCTTTCGGCTGGTGAATCGAAAATCCTTTTTTTCAAAGATGGGCCCAAAAACGCCTTCAAAACTGTATCATATCTTTCAGTTGCCTCCTTGTGCCTGCCAACCTAACATCATTTAAAATATTTAGCACCTTTTTGGATAGCGATAACAGGCATGATGTCATCTATGACCTAACTAAAGTAAACTCGGTCAAAGTCCGAACATTTTTTTACGACCCTACTCTTGATCTCGATATCGCCTGATGGATAGCGATACATGAGGTCTACAATTGAACGAGTGAGCCCAGAAGATGTATGTTCACTCTTGCTTTGAAGGCTGACGTATCATAAGATGGATGATTAGCACTTAGTGCCTTATTACAAAAAGCGGTTTTACTAAAAACCCAGGTTTAAACTTCAATAATGTATGGTGTAAACAAGGTTTTGGTTTTTGTAATAAGGCACTAAAGGTCTATTCACACATATCAGGGCCGTGTCCGGGACGGGTACAGGCATTGAAGCTTCGACACTGACCCGTGCACGGACGTGTGTGAACGAGTTCATGCAAAAAAAAACACGCCGATATTTTTTTGAGCCCCTGACGGGGCACGGTCAGTCCACGTACTTTGTGCGTGGGGTTAAATGCATGCTATCTCATCCGACAACACGTGCGAAACAGATAGATGCTGTGATGAGCAGTAAAAGATAGTTCACGTACGAATTAGCACTTTTGCAATTTTTTTGCGAAATGTATAATGATTTAGGACGAAAATGAGCGCGCAAAACTATATAAACAGACCTTTGGGTGCCTGAATATCATGAAAAAACGACTAAATGTATGCCATAATCGCCACGCTTGGCAGGCGGGTTGGCGATCGCAGTATGGTTGTTATAGAAGCACAGAGAACGCTGCTGCCCATTCTCTGGTTTATCCCTTAGTCGCCACCCACGGGAAGACATGGGATGGTGAAATTCTTTACGTCCGGCACCATACGGAATCGATGACCTGGTTAAGGCGCTACCCCGAGCAAAACGCCGCGCTAGCCGTTTTTCGTGCAGTTTTTAGGAGCTATCTACTCGTTATTTAAAATGAAATATCAACTAATAAAAATATATTAAATTACTACATATTATTGATTCCAAAATTGTAGATTTCTTTTTTTTTTAATTGTAGTTTATGTTTCACTAATCTCCTTCCAACAAAATCATAAGAATGAGAAATAATGATTGATAGCATGCATCTCCTCGTAAAGTGTTCATTAATATTTTTTTGTTCTAACACTAATGTATAGACAATTTGATAACGAACATTTTGTAAGTTTTACTTTTTTCAAAAGACCAATATTCGATTTTATAAAGATTTTTTAACCGACTTCCCAAAAAGGAGGAGGTTCTATGTTCGACATTACGTTTTTTTTTTTTGTGTATGTTCACCGATGTCTCCGTCAATTTGAGTGGAGCGATTTGAATTTTTTTTTTGTTTGAAAAGGTATGTTTCAAAATTGATCCCATTTTAATTTGGTGAAGATCTGATGAAGAACTTCGGAGATATACAACAGAACTCTTCAATAAATAATGGTAAATCTCTCGGGTTTGCTGCAATCGCATGTCTGTTTATTGGTTATACCATTTCATAACATAACATCACGCCAGTACGCTCTTAAGGGGTACGCAGATCTCTCATTACACCGGTTATGTTCAAGTTTCATGAAATCTATTTTGGCGTTAAAGTTACCTTACTAAATTGCCTATTAGGTAGGTACAACTAAAAAGTGAAAAATAAAAAAACTTTTTTGCAAAATAATACTACTTACTCTTTGTAGTTTTGTAATTGGAAGTCGGTAGTATTATTTTGCAAAAAAGTTTTTTTTTCTAAAATCTGGGCGTATTCACTGCTGTAATTCGTGCGCCACCAGTGCCGCTAGGCCAATAGGTATGCTCATATCTCATGCTGTTTTTTTGGTCAGGGTACGGCCTTAAGGTTGCGGGAAGGCGCTGGATGCGACACGCACGGGATCGGTCAATATGGCGACGCCTGGGGAGCCCTATGTCCAGCAGTGGACGTTATTCGACTTAAATGACGGTGATGGATATTTGAGCACTCTTACCAATTTTAACCCTACATTTGTCCACTTTGCTTTCATACTCGATGCTCAGGTTGCGCGCGCCATCTATGCCTGCTGACGACGGTTCTTCGAAATCCGTGTTTGGAGGCCATTGTACTGAAAAATAAATGAAATAAGAATTAAATATGTGAAGTGGCTGCCTATTCGACAGCGTCGATATCCACACTCTATCTTTACGCTATTATGTTCTTTACAATCCTTAATCTGCTTCTTCGATAGCGGTTTGAGTATCTTGTTTCGAGAGGAAAACCTTGCCGTTCCTCATCATCTCTTCTCCTTCGTTTTCCTCCCCAGTCCTCAAATCGTTACGGTGGATCATTGCTGTCCGCCTCTGAAATACTCTTCCACATTCTATACGGGATAGCGTTTCGTCGGAGGTTTTCAAGAGAAGAATAAAGGAATATTTCCTATCAACATGACACATAAATATGTATTTATAAATGTATGAGTTTAGTTAAGTACTAGCTGACCCCCGGGGCTTCGCTCCCGTTAACTGTCGACCTACCTACCTACCCTGCCTGCCCTACCTGCCTACCTACTACTTTTTAAAAAACTACGAGTATACTAATATTATAAAGAGGTAAAGTTTGTGAGTTTGTGACGTTGTAAGGGGTAATCTCTGGATCTACAGAACCGATTTTTAAAATTCTTTCACCAGTAGAAAGCTACATTATTCCTGAGTGTCAAAGGCTATAATAAAATTTCAAAAAAAATAGAGATCCTTATGAAAATTGCAATGATGTAACCCAAGGTAGCAAAATGTTGTCTGTAAAATACATTATTTGGCGTGCGTTGAGGAAACTATTGATGTTAGATAAAAAATAGTAGGTATGTAGGTAGGGTAGGCAGGGTAGGGGCAGAGTAGGCAGGGTAGGCAGGTTAGGCAGGGTATGCAGGATAGGTAGATAGGTAGCCAGTTGACGGGAGCGAAGCCCCGAGGGTCAGCTAGTCATCAATAGTTTTCTCAGCGCACGCCAAAGAGTAAATTTTATAGGCAACATTTTGCTACCTTGGGTTACATTATTGCAATTTTCATAAGGATCTCTATGTTTTTTGAAAATATATTATAGCCTATGACAGTCAGGAATAATGTAGCTTTCTACTGGTGAAAGAATTTTTAAAATCGGTTCAGTAGATCCAGAGATTACCCCTTACAACGTCACAAACTTTACCTCTTTATATATATTAGTATAGATTGTAATATAGTATGTATTATGTTTACACGTATCTGTTTATTTGATTTAGTTTGTAAGCATTTTAATTATTAAATGTTTTTGAACTTGGAATTGTTTTGTGCACTTGGATGCACTGTCCTCATAATAGGCAACTGGATTTGCTGTTAGAGAACCCAATTATGGGTTAAGCTCGCCTTTGTACATAAGCTGTTCATTGTATTCGATTTTCATTAACCCCCGCCGGAAAAAAGAGGGGTGTTATAAGTTTGACGTGTGTTGCTGTGTATCTGTCTGTGGCATCATAGCGTCCAAACGGGTGAACCGATTTTGATTTCGTTTTTTTTGTTTAAAAGGTGCCTTAATGGAGTGTTCTTAGCTATGTTTGAATAAAATCGGTTTAGCCGTTCAAAAGTTATGGGCGTTTAATTGTTTGAATCGCGGTGTTTTCGCAAGATATCGTGTCATAATTACGTGTTCAATAGATTGCCGATCGAAGCGTATCTACTATGTACTAGATAAATTATGTAGCATGAAATAAATATCTGTCGGGGGTTTTTTTAAATTTTGAAATTTTACTTGTTTTATTTAGTTTGTAAGAATTATAATTATTAAACGTTTTTGAACTTGGAATTGTTTTGTGCCCTTGGATGCACTGTCCTCATAATAGGCAACTGGATTTGCTGTTAGAGAACCCAATTATGGGTTAATCTCACCTTTGTACATACGAGCTACTCGTAAGCTGTCCATTGTATTCGATTTTCATTAACCCCCGGAAAAAGAGGAGTGTTAAAAGTTTGACTATATATAAATTATGTAGCATGAAATAAAAATGTGCCAGGGGGTTTTTTAAATTTTGAAATTTTACTTGTTATATGTTATGTGTGCAATAAAGAATAAGAATAAATTGAAATGTTCATCATTGTAGATCTTTCCAGATCATCAGAGTGTGAAATTAATAATTAAGATTTTTCGTAGGTGTTTATGATTAGATGACCAACATTATTTGTTTTATAATTATACACTTTAAGGTCATTAAATAATTCATAATTACTTTGCTGCTAATGCCAATCAAAGGACGTATAATGAATAAACAAAAAAGCTCAAAGCTCCAGAGCCTTGAATATCGTCTCCGAGTTAATTGCCAGCTTGTCGGTTTTTAGGGTTCCGTACCCAAAGGGTAAAAACGGGACCCTATTACTAAGACTCCACGGTCCGTCTGTCTGTTTGTCTGTCACCAGGCTGTATCTCATGAACCGTGATAGCTAGACAGTTGAAATTTTCACAGATGATGTATTTCTGTTGCCGCTAACACAACAAATACTAAAAACCGGCCAAGTGCGAGTCGGACTCGCACATAAAGGGTTCCGTACCATTATCACAAAAACCGGAAAATATATCACGTTTGTTGTATGGGAGCCCCACTCAAATATTTATTTTATTCTACAAGCTCTGATTTAACTTGCAATGTATGTATGTATGTAAGTGTGTTCGGCTGAAATCTTGCAATTGAATTTTTAAGTAGTTATCCAGATGGAATTTTGCGTACACGTTCAGTTTAGATGACATTGTATGGTTAGCTAAGTGACGTCATTCTAAGACCAATATGGCGGACGGCCCAAGATGGCGGAATAGTTATTTTTGGTGCACTGCCATGATATTGGTATCAAATGAAAGCGTTTGTTGAGAAGAATACGAAAAAAGCTTGTTTAAAAAAATATTATCAGAGATAGTTTTTTTTTTTTAAATAAAACGTTGCCCCACACTAGGAATTTCTTACTGTATCGTAGGTGCATTTACAAACACATAAACTCACATACACAACACCCAGAGCCGGAACAATTATCTGTAAGTCATACAAATAATTGTTCCGTGCGGTAATCGAACCCGCGACACGCAGCGCAGCAGTCAATCACTAAACCACTACGCCAACCGTGCGCCCATTTCTCTGACTATTAACAAAATTGGTGTGCAAATTAACAAAATTTGTGTTTAAATTAACAACCGGCATACGTGTATGGCCGTAAATGTAGCTAAATAAGTACATCATAATATTTAAGGATCGTATCAAATGCCTGCGATTCTGCCTACCCCCATGGGAAACTAAGCGTATGTTAATTTATTTATTATTTATTATATACATTATTGTACACCACTTAAATAATTACAGAACAAAATATTTTTAAAGATAAGTGTACAATGGACGGTCTTATCGCACAGGGCAATCTCTTACACACAACCTTTGGATGGACTGAACGAGAGGAGATAGGCATAGGTTTGTCAGTGTACAAAAACTATCATAAAATAATATAACTTAGACATTACATAAAATACATACATACAAATAAAATAATAAACTAATAAATATAGAACAGAGAAAGGGGAAGAATAGTTGTGTTCGTAGTCGCAGCGGAAAAATGTCGAATATCTTAATTTCAGTTTAGCAGATAGTTAGTGTATGACGTCGTGTAATTGTGTATGGTAACTACAAATTTGTGTATTCAACTATTGGGGAGCTAATCAATAAAAACTGTTTCCGCTGGAACTACGTCATCCCAGCGGAACTTTTTTTTTCCTGTGCACGTAGAAGAAAAAAAAAACATCCAATAATTAGTTTGTAACGAAAGGTAAATGTGTATGCTTGAATGAAATTTGTGTGACATAAAACTGCGGCAATAACCAAGTTTCCGCTGCGCTGACGTTTGGCAATTTGATGAAAATCATATAAAACGGCTTAGTGCAGAGTTGAATTTTTTTACTCACGTTGCTTTGAATTTGTGTGTAATGATTGTTAACACAGAATTAGAAAAAAACATACCGTTCAGAAGATATACACGTAAAAGTAAAATAAGGTTATTAGGTCCAAGAACTTAAAATAGGAACATTAGAGCATAACTTATAACTTTTATTTGTATCTTTTAAGGGACTACAATGCCTTGCCAAGTTTCATTTATGTGGTCTTAGTAATTAATGAGCAATGGCATAATTTACTACAGTTTGAGTACTATATTGTATGACATCCGATTGCAGGACTTTTTAATGGAAAAGCAAAATATAACTTATTCCGATGATTAGTTTACTAATGCAACTATTCACATCTAAAATTGCAGCTCAATACACTAAATAATTAAAGAGATATAATAAAAATACCAGAACAACCGCAATACATGAATAAACCGACCAAGTTTGAATGGCTACAAAAAAGCGGCCGTGCAGTATAAAGAGCTAACGTTCTAAAATTTCCAGTGTTGTACCATTATTGGACTGGTACAGCTGTGCACACAAGTTTTGAACAATTAACTAATACTAGTATACTATTTTTTAATAATTTTGGAGTGCACTTGTCATTACTTCATATTGACGATTCATTGTGTTTTTTGTGTACATCTTTCGTTGGAGGTCCTGAATAAATAAATAAAATATTAATTTGCGCGATAAAAATAGTAGGTAACTTGATTTTTAACCGACTTTCCAAAAAGGAGGAGGTTCTATGGTTGGCAGTATATGTATGTACTGATTTCTCAATCAATTGTGGACCGATTTTGAAGATTATTTTTGTTTGAAAGAGTAGGTTCCTGAATTGGATTCCATTTAAATTTGGTGAAGATCTGATATAGAACTTCGGAGATATATAACAAAACACTTAAATAAACAACAGCACATCTCTCGGGATTGCTGCAATTGCATTGCATGGCACACTCTCATTTCGGGGTTTTCATCGTCATTTATTCGGGTAATCTATTCCGGCATAACTTTGGGCATTGTGGGTACTTTACTATAGAACTTGCTCATTAAATTATTTACCAGAAAAATACAATTGACTTTCAAATATAAATAGTACAAAGTGAAAAATAACTTCAATTTCGGAAGTCGGGGTATAAAAACGAAGAAACAAAACAGAAACACCGACTACCGAAATTGAAGTAATATTTCACTTTTTAGTGTTTTTATTAGTAAGTCGGTTGTATTTTTATGTAACAAAGTTTTTATTCTTAAACTTTCAAAATTATTTGCATCTGTAACAAATGCATTTATTTACCAGTACTTATATTACAAAAAGTTATTACTGTAGGTAATTATTATTTCCTTAATATTAAGCTAGTAATAATTTAAAAAAAAAACTTCACCAGTAGTCATTTCAAATGTCGAATTTAAAAAGTTAACAGGATACTATGGAATAATTTAAAGAAGAGGAAGCGCGTGCTAAGAAAATACCTACCTAGTATTTTCTTAGCACGCGCTTCCTCTTCTTTTTTGTTTATCAGTCACAACCAACTTCCTAAAATTAACATAGTAGAACTTAAGATTTACAATCTGTATGGGCTTTAGTAGGTAATATTTTTTTTATTTATATATAATAAAAAATACTGATTCATTATATCAATGTTTTTAACAATCTCGGGACACTGGGGTCCCGAACCTTTGAAAGGCGTAACTAACTCACAGAGGCCCTGTTAACTATGTATCATGATATGTGACACCAAACGATGATTATTCGTAGATGCACTACGTAAGAGCACCCAAGGACAATCCCCGGTTGGTGCAGGACTATTGTTAATATAGAGACAAAGATATTGGGCTATGGGTTTGGCAGGTTTAGTGGATCGATTGCCTAAAACTATAGAATGACTATTAGCCCCCGACTGATCACTGTTGAATTACACGGCTATAAAATGGCAGGGGGTGACTTGCACACTCAATTACGATGCTTGAGGAGTGGAGAGGTATACCACGGCTATCAGTCCAATCCCGGAAATACGGTAAAGATCCCTACCAGCATCATCCAGTAAGATTATACTTCTTCCCACCGAGCACTTTTGCTCTTGTGAATCTTCATTCAAGCCAACCAATTAAGGCAAACGAGAGATGGGAGCTCTGTTCCCCATCAGTGTTCTTTCCGGCCAGCCAATAAAGGCAAGCGGAAGATGAGGGTCAACTGACAAGACTTCTCCCAGGAGATCTGGTCCGTGGGGCCGCCACTGCCCAGCAGCTCACCACAAAGCTGCCCTGCGGACCTATCTCTGTTATTATTACTTTGTTAATAATATTGTTTTTTTTTTAAGTATTATATTAACATTAACTAATATATACTTTTAAGAATACAAAGTTAATGCAGTTGTTTTATTTTCTGCAAACTATTGTGTACGCACCTGTACGAAACTATTAAACACAATAACGAGCTATACTGGAAATTTTAGAACGTTAGCTCTTTATACTGCACGGCCGCTTTTTTGTAGCCATTCAAACTTGGTCGGTTTATCCATGTATTGCGGTTGTTCTGGTATTTTTATTATATCTCTTTAATTATTTAGTGTATTGAGCTGAAATTTTAGATGTGAATAATTGCATTAATAAACTAATCATCGGAATAAGTTATATTTTGCTTTTCAATTAAAAAGTCCTGCAATCGGATGTCATACAATATAGTACTCAAGCCGTAGTAAATTATGCCATTGCTCATTAATTACTAAGACCACATAAATGAAACTTGGCAAGGCATTGTAGTCCCTTTAAATATACAAATAAAAGTTATAAGTTATGCTCTAGTGTTCCTATTTTAAGTTCTTGGACCTAATAACCTTATTTTACTTTTACGTGTATATCTTCTGAACGGTATGTTTTTTTCTAATTCTGTGTTAACAATCATTACACACAAATTCAAAGCAACGTACGTAAAAAAATTCATCTCTGCACTAAGCCGTTTTATATGATTTTCATCAAATTGCCAAACGTCAGCGCAGCGGAAACTTGATTATTGCCGCAGTTTTATGTCACACAAATTTCATTCAAGCATACACATTTACCTCTCGTTACAAACTAATTATTGGCTGTTTTTTTTTTCTTCTACGTGCACAGGAAAAAAAAAGTTCCGCTGGGATGACGTAGTTCCAGCGGAAACAGTTTTTATTGATTAGCTCCCCAATAGTTGAATACACAAATTTGTAGTTACCATACACAATTACACGACGTCATACACTAACTATCTGCTAAACTGAAATTAAGATATTCGACATTTTACCGCTGCGACTACGAACACGAATAGTTACAGAGAAAGGAAATGCTCCTTCACCATTTTCTTAAACGTCGGCAATGTTTGCGCACGCCTTACCTTAATAGGTAATGCATTCCACAAACGAGCTGCTTGAACCGTGAAAGATTTGTCGAAGAAGGATGTGGAATGCATACTAATGCTTAATTTTAGGTTTTCCGATGATCCCAAGGACCGAGAATGTGTGTCACAGAGGAACTGAAAACGTTCTTAAAGATAAAATGGACTAGAAGGATTAAAGAGCACATTATATAGCAAAGAAAGTATGTGGGCTTTCCGGCGTAGGCGAATAGAAAGCCATTTGAGCTTGATTCGAAATTCAGAAATAATTTACGTGTATTAATATATCTGTGATAAAATTAATAATATCCGTGTCAAAATCTTACCAAAATTAGCGAAAATTAGGTTTCTTCTAAAGGCTTTCGAGTATTTGAAGATTAAAGGCACAACGGCGACGTGGAATACGAACAGGCCGGCTGACACCGAAGCACCGAGAATTAGCACCCTGGAAAACACAACAAAAATATATCACATTACAGAACGCACAAACGTAGACAGAGTATGTATTGTATATTCGCCAGATCAAGCATCGCAAATGGCTATAGATTGGTCGTACACTTTTAAGGGATCTCGCAGGCTAATTACTTATCTTTTGCAAGAGCAAAACGATAGCGATCAAACTTTTTATGTCACCTAGGTCCTACACAATCGTTTTCTAATCGGTCGCTGTTTGTATATTGCACTTATTTAAAAAAAAACCGCCAACAACTCTAAAACTTCTGTATTGAAGAACAATTATTGCGCAAAAATCGCTATCCTTTTGCTCTTGCAAAAGATACGTAATAACCCTACCGATCACATATCCAAGACAGCGTTGGATTGGAATTCCCAAGAGGAAAGAAAGCGTGGCCGTCCCCGTCAAACCTGGCGTCGCGCGTCACCGTGTTGGCAGAAACGACGGACTTCGGAATGACGTGGAGCGAGGTGAAGCGTGAAGGTCAAGATCGTTCGCGATGTAAGACTACAGTGAACGCTTTCTGCCCCATCTAGGGGACCTAGGACTTTACAGTAATCCGCAATATTTTTGGCCGGCTTTAACATAATCATTCTAATCCGTATGGCATATGGCGTGCTGCAGTTTTAGTATGATATTTACTTCTGCGCAGTCATTTGTAGCTAACTTCACCGACCAAAAAAATTGGGAATTACTTAAGACAAGTTTTATTTATTTATTTGGGATGCGTTTGCTCTTGACTCTGGTCTAGTTCAGAGGTGAAAGAGACAGAGTCGATGATGGAGTCAGCGTACCCAGAAGAGATTCGGGTTGAATGCGTTCGGAAACACAGACGCGGGTAGTGAGTTCCACTAATTCGTTGTGCGCGTTATGAAGCGCTGAAGCGCTTGGTGGAATGGCAACCAGTTATGGATGGTAACTTGCAGTGCGTCTGGATGTTCGATGACAGAAGCGGGCCGGCCGAGATGAGGTCGTAAAGTTCTTGAGCATACTCAGCAAAGTACAGTATGTAGAAAACCGACAAGCAGACAACCTTGCTGTGAAGCTTCGCAACCACCAATTCAACATCGCTAATGGGCCTCTTAGCTCTGCGTTCTACCGAGTCAAGCGCGGCAAGTTGATATTAAGCAGAGCCATCCCTAATAGGCTGCAATACTCCATGCAGGATCGGACTTGCGCTTTGTATAGAGTTAAAAGCTGTCCAGTTGGGTAGGTCCAATTTCGAGAAAGAGGTTAACCGTCGAATCCGACTCGACTGGGCGGCGTTCGGAAAGTTGCGTGGTATCTTCTCGTCCAATTTACCGCAGTGTCTCAAGACAAAAGTCTATGACCAGTGTGTGTTGCCACTGATCTATGGGACCGAGACGTGGTCGCTCACAATGGGCCTTATCAGAAAGCTCAAAGTCACCCAAAGGGCAATGGAGAGGGCTATGCTCGGCATTTCCTTGCGTGATCACGTCAGAAATGATGATGTCCGCAGGAAAACCAAAGTTAAGTGGCAGTGGGCAGGGCACATTGCTCGCAGAACGGATGGCCGATGCGGCCGAAAATTTCTGGAATGGCGACCGCGAACCGGAAGACGAAACGTTGGAAGGCCTCCCACTAGGTCGACCGATGACCTGGTAGGTTGCGGTAAGGCGCTGGATGCGAGACGCACGGGATCGGTCAATGTGGCGACACCTGAGGGAGGCCTATGTCCAGCAGTGGACGTCTTTCGGCTGAAATGATGATGAAAAGATGTCCAGGCGTAAAGTATCACTTTGTTCTATTTAGGATGTCCAGTTTTTTGGCCGCAATTTGGGCTTTGTACTCAAAGGAGGCGCCGAAGTGTAGACTGGATGTCAACTCCATGCCTAGGAGCTCGAGCCGACCAGTCACAGGAACAAACGCACCCCGAAAAGTAGGAGTTTAATCGAAGCGACTCCTTTTAGCGGTAAAAAGACACGCCTGTGTTTGGGTGGCGTTAAAACTTGAGTAAGGCAAAAGTTCTACCTATATTAGCTTAGTTATGTAAGGCGTCTTATGTTGTAGCGGGTACCAACGGGGAGTCGAGCACAAATCAAAATCCGTCTGTAAAGATCTAATAACACTGCACAATCTGGAGATCGACACCTAGGTCTACAAGCGGCAGACCAGCATGGCAAGGGCAGACGAAAGCATGCTGTATCAAGCGCTTGACGGTATACATGCGTGAGCCAAAGACGATGACTACGCGCGGCGCTATCTTGTACCGGTTACAATAAAAATCTTCACATTTCTAGGGCTTTTTTTCAAAGGATCTTTACGATGATCGTTTATCGCGTATTAGCGCGATGATCGTTTTCTATTAGAACCAAATGCATTAAGTTTACCCTACCTCACGTTAGGCAGGTGAAAACTGATGTGTTGATAAAGGGCGAAGAATTGAATCCTGAAAATAGCACAGTATTCTTAGGTTAACTTTGGATGCTAAGCTTCAGTGGGGCCCACATATAGATAAATTGTCAAAGAAGCTAAGCTCCTCAGCGTATGCTGTTAGAAAAATTGGTAATTTAACTGGCATAGAGACAGCCCGTTTAGTATACTTTAGCTATTTTCATAGTATAATGTCGTACGGTATTCTGTTGTGGGGAAATGCCGCCGATATACAGACCATCTTTGTTTTGCGGAAAAGAGATGTTCGATCAATTTATAAATTAATCCCGAGAAACTCTCTCGAAGAGAAATTTAAAGAGATTAACATAATGACTGTGCCTTCTCAGTATATTTATGAAAATCTTTTATATGCCCATAAAAAAAAACAAATTGTTTAAAAAATACAGTGATATCCATAACATAAATACTAGGAATAAACACAAATTTGTAGTACCTACAACAAGGCTCAAGAAAATAGGTGGCTCGTTTAGATGTCAATGTGTACGCTTTTATAATGAGATTCCAAGCCACGAAAAAGAGCTAAGTCTTAATAAATTCAAATCATTCATTAAACGTAAGTTGTGCCAGAAAGCGTTTTATACCATTAAAGAGTAGGTTGCGGACAAAAAGGCTTGGGATTGAGCTGCTCCAATAAATTTTGATTTTTTGTATTTTGCACTGTGTATTATGTTATTCTTTTTTATTTTGTTTTTAATTTATCGTAGTTAGTTTTTAATCATGGTCTGGCAGTTTGAGTAGTTTATCCGGCCTACCCGAATGTCCTTTCTTTGGTATTGCTCGTCGAATCGTTGAACTCCTTAAATTCTGAGTTGAGCTGCTCGGTTATTGACAAATGCGTGCATAGACTGGACAGTTCCACTCAATCTGGCTGGTTCTTTCCCCCAAAGATCATTTCAGACATAAGTCTACATGGTCTTCATATGATCTAACAAAGATTTTGTCTGGACTTTAAAAGAGACTGTGACCTCTGAGTTTGTTTCGGAGATTCTTCTCAGAGTAGTCAGATAGGGAACGCCGACATCAACTAGTTTTAAAAAATATGTTCGACATGTAAAAGTGTTTATACAAACCAACTTAAAGAAATGAAATCATTTTTCATTTATCAGAACGACGCCTATATATAGGTCCGCAGTTAAAAAGGTTGATGGACGGCTAAAAACAAATATCATGGCTGACCACATTTTCGAGAGTTCACAAAAAGTTTATTTTTTAATTAAACTCGTGTTGTTCAAAATACAATCGATTTTTTACAGTCTAATAGAATGTTTAACAATTAAGATTGATTAACAATTTAAAAGAGCTAGGTAATTAAACAAAGTCATCTACCCTATTAACATAGTTTTATTTTCTCTGTGACCCTATTATTTTATTGTATTGTAAGAAAAGTAAAAATTATAACAATTGATGTGCATCACACAATTATTATGTGATTCATGGGCAGACTTGTATGGCTGTATGTATGTGAATAAGACTGTGGGTTACCACAAAGGGCAAAGATCGTACCTTAATTCTTCCTTTTGTTAGTTCAAAAACAGTCATTGTAGTAGAAATAAACATAAGTACTTGTTCTTTAGATAAGTATTTAAAAATTTTTCGTAACAGAGAAGTTGCCATATTTTTAAGAATGGTTGCATTCATTCTGCAAAAATCAAAACACTCCTTCTGGCATCGTCATACTCGTTTTCAATGGTAGTGGTTAGATTTTACAATATTTTAAACAAATATTTTATACTAGCTGACACTCGGGGCTTTGCTCCCGTCAACTGGCTACCTATCTGCCTACCATGGCTACTCTGCCCCTATCCTGCCTACCCTACCTACTAATTTTTATCTATCATCAATAGTTTTCCCAGCGCACACCAAATAATGTATATTACAGGCAACATTTTGCTACCTTGGGTTTATATTATTGCAATTTTCATAAGGATCTCTATTTTTTTTTAAATTATATTAAAGCCTATGACACTCAGGAATAATGTAGCTTTCTACTGGTGAAAGAATTTTCAAAATAGGTTCAGTAGATGCAGAGATTACCCCTTACAACGTCACAAACTTTACCTCTTTATGATATTAGTATAGATAACTTACAGCTGAGTCCTCCCAAACCCAATCCCCTAAACAATCAGACCAATTTTTAAACTTTTTTAAATATGAGAACCAGCCTTCTGCTTGAGACTTACCTGTTCAACAATTTGTCACCTAGGCAACTAATACTTTTGTTTAGATTATAAATTAGCACATCAGGCTTATTACAGTCTTCGTACAAGATAACATAAAATTAAAATTTTCCGTAGATACTTTTAGTATAAGTACTTCAATAAAAATTGATGTACTGTCTAGAGTTAAGATAAAAGTAATTAGGAACTGATAACTTTACTAATAAGTACTCAATGTCCTGATTAATTATTTAGGTACATTACAACATGCAGATTTCTTTTGTTTGTTGTTTTTTTTTATTTGATCTTTGTACCTATAATACAATAGTGGTACATAGACCTATCTCCTTTTTAAGGGTTCTGTACCCAAAGGGTAAAAACGCAACCCTATTACTAAGACTCTACTGTCCATCTGTGTGTCTGTCACCAGGCTGTATCTCATGAACCTGATAGCTAGACAGTTGAAATTTTCACAGAATATAATAAATATTTAAGTGGGGCTCCCGTACAACAAACTTGTTCTTTGCCGTTTTTTGCGATAATGGTACGGAACCCTTCATGCGCAAGTCCGACTAGCACTTGGCCGGTTTTTTGTAATAAATCTTTGGTTTTCGATTTAATTTCGCTCTACTGAGTGCATTTGTTAAACAGGCTGGTGTATGGTGACAATTGCATGTCCAATTCCACATTGCATACCCTACCAAATAACTTAGGCAGACTGATGGTATTCTACTTAATAATATAAATATACCTCAGTAAATGTTTCTTAGACTATCACACCTAAACGGCTGTAAGGATTTAGAAGAGACTTATCACATAGGTAGAGCATGACAAGGACATAGGATACTTTTTATCCCCGTTGTAAATAGGATTATTTTTAGCTATTCAAGGGGGAAGGGTGTTGGCAATATTGAGACTGTTTACAATGTCCTTATCCATTTACTATACAAGCAGATCAGATTTGTTTTATATCTGTATTTATCTTTGTTCAACTAAATGTCTGGTTTTAGATAATAATGTAGAGATGGAACTTGTAAGTTTGCAAATATTTCACTTTTAAAAATCTCATGAAGTGGATGTTAAACATTCACATTATTATTTTAAAATAAGAAATCTGTTACAGACACCTCTGCAAAAAAATTGGGCCATTGTAATTAACTTTCTTTAGGTCAGACTTTCTCCTTTCACTGCATAAAAAATAATATACTGAACTATAACATTTAAAAAAGGTTTTAGGCTGGATGGGTCACGATTCTTGTCCTTAGCCTCTTTATGAATAGTAATAAAAAAATAGTAAAACGTTAGTCGTACTTACGCAGCGGTGTAAAGAGGCACGCATATCAGCAGTCCGCCGAACTCTAACATGATTAGTAATAAAATAAAAACAACAGACAAACTTATTAACAACAAAACAACAACTTCTAAACTTAACAAAACTTATTAGATTATTAGTAACAAAATATAAATAATACACAATTCGATACGTGCGTGCTTCTACGAAATTATTCTTGATATAATGAAATAAATGATGAATGAAAACTGTGTCGAGACTAAGCTAACATAATATTTTATGAATTCATTATCCGTTTTGTATTTAGATTACTAGTTATCGATCAAATAATACAATTTACTGCAAATCATGAATCGAACCTTCGAACTTTTGACGACATTTGATTTTGACAGGTGCGACGTCATATTCATAAACTGTTGACATTGACAGTTTCGTTCAGAAATGGCTTAGGAAAAACAAAAAGCTCATGTACATAAAAATCTAAATAATGTAGAAAAGGTTTACAGTGGCCTTAGTGTGAGTTTTTAATCACGCTCGTTCGCGTTAATGTAAAACTCAATTTGTATTGAAACTGGTTATGCGCCGTCTGGTGACAGGAAGGGTGACCTCTTTTTGTTAGGGTTCCGTACCCAAAGCGTAAAAACGGGACCTTATTATTAAGACTCCGCGGTCCGTCTGTCTGTCACCAGACTGTATCTCAAGAACCGTGATAGCTAGACAGTTGAAATTTTTACTGATTATGTATTTCTGTTGCCGCTATAACAACAAATACTAAAAACAGAATAAAATAAATATTTAGGTGGGGCTCCCATACAACAAACGTGTTTTTTGTGCCGTTGTTTTGTGAGGCAGATAGACGGACCGCGGGGTCTTATTAATAGGGTCCCATTTTACCCTTTGGGTACGAAACCCTAAAAATGGCGGATTTTGGGCACCCTAGTGTAGTGTGGCACTTTCAATATTGACACAAAAATAGCTACTGCGCAGGCTCTTGCAGCCAATTTAGAGACACAAAGATCCGTTGTGAGTATTATAAAGTAACTGGGTAACACGATACCTCTTGGGAAGACTGGTGTCAGATTTCCTGGCCTGGCTGACTATCTGTAACGGCTGTCAAAGATATACAAATAAAAACCGGTATCAACGGCTTAACGTGCTTTCTGAGGCACGGATGAATCTCGGTATGTAAGGATGATCAACCATCCACGGACACGTGCAGCTGTTATAATTTAGCCACGAGCTTTTCAATTAGAACACAATCAACAGTTTTAAAATTAAAAATAATTTTTTCTTCAGAACTTGATGAGCGAGATTTGGACGCCATAATGAACCAAACTCTTTCGCACGACGCGTTCGCTCCCTGATCTGTGATTGGCCCATGCGATCACGCGAGTGATTGAGTACCCCGCACACTCTCGTTTATCCCATAACGGGCCGATACCCTGTTTTTTACAGTTTTCCTATTGCCGTTTAGGAAGTTTATACAATACCTAGGAAATGTGTGAAATACAATTTATTTCATACATTTGCCATCGATTTTTGGAATTCTATAGATTTGCTTGGAATTGTATAGAATTCCTCTTTTCTTAAATTTTCTATAACATATACAAATTGACTGAGATCGTTTACTTTATCACTATCGAGTGCCTTAAGAATCTCGGAATAAGCACACTGAGGCCTTAGTGCGAGTTTTCACTCACGCTCACTCGTGATAACGTAAACGATCTCTTAGGCCTTAGTGCGAGTTTTACTCACGCTCACTCGTGATAACGTAAACGATCTCTTATGTCAAAATGTATACAAAAAAAGTGGTTTCTCCTTACCGTCACCAGACGGCGCTTATCCAGTTACAATACAAAATGATGTTTACGTTAACGCGATTGAGCGTGAGTAAAAACTCGCACTAAGGCCTCTGATCAGTTATAAGCAAGACTTAATTTAAGTACAACATTCAGGAGGTGAATTCAATCAATTTGCCTAACTTTTGCGCAATGTTATGTAAATCACCTGAATACCTGAACCACCGAAGCCCAAATGACCCAAAGCAGAGCTTTACAGAAAGGGAATAAGCATTGATCACTCGTGAATAATAATAATATTCGTCCACTCCTTCTCAAAGAGAGGAGGCGTGTGACCCACTAGTGGGCAAATTATAGCCCGATTATCCTTAAGCTTGCTCAAGCAGTTTTAGCGATATAAGACTTTCAGTAAAGTTTTCCTCATGATTTTCCTTTACCAGTGGCAGTGATGTCCAAAATGAACTTAGAAAGTACCTATTTAATCAATACCTAACATCAATCTGTAGAAAAGTCGTTTTTGTACATCGAAAATATTGCCCAAAAAAAAAAGCCAGGATATTAAAGGAGAACCAACAGAACCTAGTTTCTAGCATATTTGGAATTTTTGCCTGATTGTCTGTTTATTTGTGCACGCATCACGTAAAATGTACGAAACCAATATTGTGCGTAACTTGAAGTATTACTTAGTTTTTGTTTCATCAATCGGTTCACTCTATCAAAAGTTAGATGAATTTAAAGTGTTCGCAATTCAGATACTCAGTCAGTTGAACTCCATATTCGATAGATGGCGGATTCTCCGCGGAAAAATTACACTAGAAAAAATACTGGTCAAATGCGAGTCTGACTCGCGCACGAAGGGTTCTGTACCCAGGGTGGTACTGGAATAATGAATAAGATAGATATTTCTATTAACGGTCCTTGGCTTCGTTTTGCAGGAGTGCCATTCTGTAGTTATTACCTACCCCTACCCCCACGGAAAAATAGATCAGCCCGTTCCATCATCGGACTACCAGACGTACGGCGATGCATCATCGGTACATGGTGGATATCCCACCGCACTAAACGTTTTGAGAATACTTTTATTAAGCGTACAGCTAAGGAGTGGAATTCCCTGCCGGAGTCTGTGTTTCCCGATAGCTACAATCTAGGGGTCTTTAAATCAAGAGTGAATAGGTTACTTCTAGGCAAGCGTGCTCCACCGTCGACCACATCATCGCTTACTATCAGGTGAGATAGTGATCAAGCGCGAGCCTATATTAGATTTAAAAAAAAGATACATGATATTATGTTGGTTTGTAAAAAAAAGTCAACTTATTACTTATTTTTGTATTGTTTTCATGTAAGTGTCAATTTTCTCAATGGGAATAAAGATATTTAATACGAACTGCAACATACATTTTATTTCTTCGTCTTTTTCAGTTCTTATGATTTTCTCCTATTAACATAAATAATCCGTGTCGTGTTTTTATCGCGTATTATTTTTATTTTTGGTCGTTTCCTCTTGGGAGGTACTACAATTTCGCCTGTAAACTTGTCATATACTTTCAGTCTTGGGTTCGTAAAACATCTTATTTCTAGAAATTCCATGGTGATCACTTCGTTTGTCATATTGGCAGCTTTCATTATGCTTTGGACTGATGGAGCATAGAAGTGGTAACCACCATACACCTTCACATAGCTAGCTATCACACTTCCTACAAGTTGTGCTTCATACACCACTTTCATAAGCACTATAGTTTTTGAAGCGATTAATTCAGTCACGACTGTTTGTCCTGGTTTGATCATTATGAGTCCATCTTTAGTTGCTCCTATGGCCCCTTTGACAGCGTAACTACTTTCATTTCTCCATTTATTCACATAATGCACCTTGCCATTGCCAAAGTCTATGGTGAAATTGGTTAAAATTTCATCTTTCGGCAGGCCAGTTTTCGACCACGTTGAACTGATTCTGTTTTCAATAAATGTGTACATGCTTCTTTTGGACGTTATACTATCAGTTGCATTATTTATATGTTCGTGTGTTTCTAGAACAACGTCTTCTTTTACAATGTCTATAATTACAGCTTTTCTAATTATGAGTCTTCTTGTCATTTCTTGCCAATGAAACTTGGTGAATGTATCCCCGTGCGGCGTAGGATTCCTCAGGTATATATCATCTGGCAGTTTGGTTAGTTTTGCTTCTATTCCTTTATTGAGTCTTGCTACGGTTATGTTGAAAAGTTTCAGTTCTGCGTCTGTAACGACTTTACCGTTACTTCCGGTGATATTTGTTCGTACCATTACTTCGGTTTCATTGAAAGGCACTATTATGTTGACCACCATTGACGCATCCGCTGCTATTGATAACAGAACTAAGAAATATGTTAATATCATTTCTCTGCACTTTGGTTTCTTCTCTTCAGGTACTTTATGCACTTGATATCTTTTACACGGATATTATTGTCCAATTTAGCTGCTCATAAGTAGTTTATTTAGTTCATGAACACTATTTCAACACTGAGAAGCACAATTTATATTTAAATCGGGTGTTTTGTTGACAAAGCCACTATTTTAAAATAATTTGTTATGCGTTTCAACTTTTCGTCAGAATTCCGTTCCTTCAATAGTCAATACGTATCAATAATAAATAACATTATAATAATTTTAATCTGTGTAGGTATATATTCAAGAGCTCGTTCTTGAACTTATTATCTCAGAATTTGTAGTATTTATCAATGACAGTAGTCGGCAGCGTGTTATATAAGATGTAAATATTGCTAAAGAAATCGAATAATTTGGTCTATTTATCATCATTATTGGGCGTTCAGAAAAATAATGAATCAAAGGTCATACATACACGTAATCAGAAGCTCCACAGAAAACCAGCCAGTGTTACTTTACAACTCCAACTAAAACACTACTACAAAAATAAATAGTAAAATGACTCGTAAATTACTAGTGTTAGTGCTTATATTAAAAATAGTGGTGGCCAGAATACAAATTGACGCAAATGTGGACAAGGATCAAAATGTGGTGATATCATACTCAGGATCAGAAACAGATTTAATTACAGATGACGACATCAAATCTTTCAAAATCGGAAATGAGAATTTACTTACAGCGTTGCAAGAACACTTAGGAAAGAAACCGAAGAATGCTTACCTTCGAAGTCCGACACCATGGGGAGATTTGTACACGACCTATAATTGGGAACCAGTGAAGAGAGTTTTATCGGTAAAGTCAGTGACAGTGAAGAGTATAACGAAGAATCCAATCGTAGTGATGACTCAAGACTTCGAGAACTCTTCGAACCAGACGATAAAAGTGAACACAGGCATAACACACACGATAGAAAATACTTTAACAACCAGTTGGTCAAGAGAGAAAGAAATTATAGTCTCCCAAGAGATAGAATATGAATTTAATGTAGGTGTGGCAAAAGCTAAGGGAATAACCGCTTTTTCTTTCACCGCCAACTGGGGTGTTAGTGAAGAGAAAACAAAAACCGAAGTTATTGGCACGACTAGCGGTATGGAGGTTGAATTAAAGCCAGGAGAAGCTGTAACAGCGGTATTGTCAGCAAATGCCGGTTATTTAGAACTAGAAGTTGTGCATGTGGCGTCGTTGAGAGGGAATATTGCAGTGAATTACAAGAAAACGCATAGAGGCCATCATTTCTGGGGGCCTTGGATAAGCAACGTGATGGAGACTGGAGGTATTGAGAATGAAGTCACGACAAAAGAGACGATTCGGTTTGGATTCCACGTTGAAGGGAAGTTGAGAGTTTATGATAAGGAGACCGGATTGCCGGTATGAATTTGTAACTATTAAAATTATAGTGATTTTGAATATATCAATGGATTTTAAGATTTTATTTCTTATTTCTGATATCTGCCTACTGTCTTTTATAAATTCAACAACATAACAGCATGTCTGCATTACCCAAAGGTTTGGGTAGATGTGTATTGTGGGGGTTGCTCAGGGAGCTCAAATAATAAGCAAACATTACTTTTAACTTGTATTGACTCAACAACGTGCCTGCCCTAAGGCGACTTTTACAGAACTACAATATATATAATATTATATATAAAACATATTATAATATAACATAGTTTATTATAAAACTACTATAAAACATTTTCAAATATTTTCCTAGCGTTCTGATTTCAATCACCTTCCAAAACTAAATAGTTTTCTGTTGCCTGTTTTATTATAGGCAAGGAGGTTGCATCTAAATAGCTGAGAAGCCCAGACATGAGCTACGCCCCTACGATTAGAAGCGCAGAATCATGTGAAGTGCTTCTCTTCTGTTTTGAAAGGTTAAATCAATCCCACCTAATCCTATCCCGAATATTTTCCTAACAGAGGACTCACACTGTCAAACGAAGTACGACCTTTAAGGTTCCCCTAGTCAACGGCACGAACTATTTTGAGCGCGGGGTTAAAATGCAAGCAGTCTCATCCAACAACACGTGCGAAAGAGATTGATGAAGAATTAAGAAGCTAGTTCTCGTACGAATTAGAACTTTTTCAAATTTGTAGCGAAATGGATGATGATTAGGACAAAAACGAGCGCGCGAAATTTTATTCGATATTAGAGGAGACTAGATATCATGGAAAAACTACTAAATGTCGAAATAAAATTATTTGCATTGTTGAATTACTAATCTATACCTGTATGAAGGCTGTTTAGCAATTTTCCTTCTTCTTATGGTATTTATTGCCGCCCAAAGATGCGTTAAAATTTGTGTTGAAATATTGAACTTTCGACGCTCATAACTTTCAAATATTGTATTTTTTTACTTTTTTGTTTCCATACAGGGCTAGATAATGATGAGACAAATTGATGTCATTTTTTATTTTGAACGTACACCGTCAAACAGTGGAGTAATCGCCAGACTACGTTTGTATGGAAGAATTTTAGACTAGTGTAACCTTAAAAGGGAGTGGCTCAAGTCATGACAAACGAGATACCAGCCACCCCGAAATATACTTTAACATGTGCGCATATGCACTGATATGCTAAGGTCGTCATGCTTGAACCTCCTTAATCAAAACCTCTGAAAAAGAAACAAGGCATCCTCTCGACACTATGATGCGTCAACTCACATCGACCTGGATGGGGTTTAATTTAAAAAAAACGGATATGGTACAAATTTTCGCTCTTGTGCATTTATCAGGCCAGAGAAGAAAAATGGATCGCATCGAATTTATCTGTCCTATCATAGAACTTTCTCCAAGGCTTAAAATTATAAATGCATTTTTCAACACACTTGCTCATAAAGTGGCTCTAATTTCACCGCAATTAGGCACATAATGATACCTGTTATCAAACTGTGACTTTTTCATTACTATTATTCACAAGTGAGATAAAGAGTTTTTTTTTTAAATTTATTGGTTGAGTTGCTTTGTTCTTAAAAAAGTTTCGATACAAAAAAGATCGTGCTCAATAGTACAAATGCAACACGTTTCATGCAACTTCGTATTTAAATAGATAATTTCAACTTGTACGTGTTTAATAAATAAATCTTTCACTTAAATATAACTTTTGATTTTGTCTGTAATAAAGAAAACTTGAAATTCCCCATTTTGTACGTGGCTAAATCGCTATCCGCGAAAAGCAAAAAAAAAGATAACTCATTATTTTTAGAATTTTAGTCTATGGCTGATCGCCATTGTTAGATGCGCGCGCATAGGAAAATTGAATATTGCCCGCCATTGCGAAAAAAAATTCACAACTCGTTTTCACTGTTGGAAATGATTTTTTAGTATTATTTTCTTCACAAGTGTGTTGAAAAACGTCGTATGATACACGTGTGTATTGATGATTACCGTCCTCGGCTCTCTTAAGACCCTCACCTAACGGCTCGGGTCTCAATGGCGCCTCAGCGGTAATCACCAACTTTACACACTTGTACCATAATGTACTATTATTATCTCATTAAATAACAGTTATTAACTGAACCAATAATGTCAACCTGACATTCTTTGCAAAGGCCCCGTTAGCAAAGTCGGTTTCAGTTACGACTATTCCTCTTTTCCCGCCAAAGGGACTTGTTCTTCATCATAAATCTGAATTAATTGATGCGCTGGATTCGGTTCAGTCTACACAAACTTGATCCAAACTAATATTATAAATGCGAAAGTAACTCTGTCTGTCTGTCTTTCTGTCTGTCTGTCTGTCTGTCTGTCTTTGCTTCACGCCTAAACTACTGAACCGATTTGTGTGAAATTTGGTACAGACATAGTTTGGAACTTGAGAATGGACATAGGATAGTTTTTATTACAAAAAATAAAATATAAAATAAAATTTATTCCGTACATACAGCGCCATCTATTGGTCAAGATTCGGCATCAATTCAGTACTGAAAATTCATTATTAAAAGTCACTATTCCACGCGAACGAAGTCGCGGGCAAAAGCTAGTTACTATATAAATAAACATTTCTTCGATGCATAGTGCAATGTTGCCAGCCTCTTCTTCCACCGGCGGCACACATCAGCACATGCAACGGAGAGAATTAATAAAATTATTTATTTTAAAAATGTTTATTGGATCAACATAAATAACTTATACCACAAATAATATAATACTAACATACAGATGCCTCATCCCATACAAAGAAACCTTGCCGACGTAACTAGCGTTTTTCATCTGATTAATCTTGTTATTTTTTTGTACATCGAACGCGTTTGGTTCTGTTTCACGGTGATAGATAGATGGTGTTAGCAGCGACTTGCAAGTAAAAGGGTTTACTAGGTTCGTGAATATTTTTTTCTTTAAATACAGTGAAGGTTCGTTTTATAGTATTTATTTCCACGTTTTGTCAGTTCTTTTGCACCAAAATGTGTTACAATGCAAATTTTAACAATCGAGTGGAATGTCTCAGAAATTTAAAAATGCGTCCTCTATTGGCATCAATTTTAAATGATCCGTTCAAATAATCTTTGAAATGTGAATTAAGAGCCCAATATTCCATAATTTTGTACTTAAGGTTCCCCTAGTCAACGGCACGAACTATTTTGTGCGCAGGGTTAAAATGCTTGTTGTCTCATCCGACAACACGTGCGAAAGAGATAGATGCTGTGATGAGCAGTAAGAAGCTAGTTCTCGTACGAATTAACAAATTTGTATCGAAATGGATGATGATTTACGACGAGAACGAGCGCGCGAAATTTTATAAACAGACCTTTGGGAGTCTAGATATCATGAAAAAACTACTAAATGTATATTTTCAAAATAAAATTATTTGCATTGTTAAATTACTAATCTATCCCTATATGGAGGCCGTTTTGCAATTTTCTTTCTTCTTATGGTATTTATTTCCGCCCAAAGATGCGTTAAAATTGGTGTTGATATATGGAACTTTCGACGCTCATAACTTTCAAATATATTTTTTTTTACTTTTTCTGTTTCCATACAGGGCTAGATAATGATGAGACAAATTTATATCATTTTTTATTTTGAACGTACATCGTCAAACAGTGGAGTAATCGCTAGACTACGTTTGTATGGAAGAATTTTCGACTAGTGTAACCTTAAGAGACTTGATTAAACAAGAACATACAATTTTTATGTTCAATTCCAGAAAATGTGAATTTTACACACATTCAATAACAGATAGGTGCATATCGCGCCATCTAGTGAGATTTATTTGAACCAAATTTACTTTCTTACCAATGAGACCCCGCTTATACTAATTACAAAAGGGAGAATCCTTTAAAGCAATATTTATAATGTGTGTGTGCTCAGGTTATAAAATTGTTCTTAACTTACTAAGCCTGTTCAAGATACCTATGCTAGCTTTTACAAATAAAAATAAAGACAAAAACAAACGAATAAAATAGGAACACAGTATTTTTATGAAAGGCAAAAAGCGCTAATAATTATCTACTATAATTAGTAGGACATTATCCATGTGCCATTTGCGGTAACAATATCACAGTGGAATATATATATTATGTGTATAATATTATAGTCTCATCGATTGCAGCATATTTTCCACGTCGTCATAGGTCTTTGACATAAGCCATTTAAGATCTATCCACATATATCAGGGGCGTGCCCGGGACGTGGACGGACCGTGCCCCATCAGGGGCTCAAAAAAATATCTTTGTGTCTCTGAAGTTGGCTCTGCCAACCATTGCGCAAGAAACAATTTGTCATCGAGTATACTGCATAGAATAACCGAGATAGGATGATGCGACGAAGGTAAGCGAGTGAAAGAGACAGTTATACAATGCTATCTTCACCTTCAACATTGATACAAATAGCTACTGCGCAGGGTCTTGCAGCCAATTCAGAGACACACAGATCCGTTGTGAGTATTATATCGATGTACACATATAATCTACCTGCAGTACGGCACATTGTTCCATACTCCTGTGTGATAGTGAGCGATCTTATTGTGATCAACCGGGAACTAATCTGGACTCCAGGCTTACAGATGGTGCCAGCGTGATGGCGGCATATTCTTATCAGCAGTTGAAATTATATTCCAGTTAAACTACTATCAACTTTAAAAACGAGTAAGTAATATTTCAAAAAAACTAAGTTAAAGCCATGAAATTATTAGTGTTTGGATTTTATAGTGTCACTAGCTGTTGCCCGCGACTTTTTTCACGTGGATTTAAAAAAAAAGTAACCTATGTGCTATTCCAGACTATAATCTATCTATGCCAAGTTTCGTCCAGATCCGTTCAGCCGTTCTGGCGTGATTGAGTAACAAACATCCATTAATCCATCCAAATTTTCACATTTGTAATAAATATTTTATTTTATTTTACACTAGCTTCTGCCAGCGGCTTCGCCCGCGCGAAATTCGATAATTATCCCGAGGGAACAAGCTATTCCTGACTATAATCTATCTCTGTGCCAAATATCATCTAGATCCGTCCAGCCGTTTGAGCGTGAAGAAGTAACAAACATACAAATACAAACTTTCGCCTGTATTTTATAAGTGTGATTTTATTGGATATACAAAATAGAGTAGAGTAGGGTAAAAACCTGGATAAAATAAACTTTCAACACGAAAACTACAACAGTCAAAATACTCATTTGTACAGGTAGACATCTGTTATGATTTGTTGTTTTTTTATTTTATTTTAAAGGAGAATGCCCATTTTGTAAGGGAACTTGGGCCCCTTTGAAAAAATGGTTGTATCCTGATAAATTTGGTTGTATATTGTAGACAAAACACTTTATATTCATAATTAGAAATCATTTTTATTTATTTTGCGGGGTTCACGAGATATAACGATGTTTCTGTTCTTGAAATTAACCCTTATTACAATGCAATAAGGTGCATACAAATGTTCAAGTGAAGGAACCTGATCCGTTGTTGTCTGTACATAAGTAAAGGACACGGAAAGAAAAAAACACACAATATAAATCCTATTTTTGGATAATATTGAAATTACAGACACGATACCTCATAAGGGGCCTGTGTATGGGCAATCGCCTTTGTTTATAACATTTTACACTTTGGAAGTTATGGATAAATGCTAATAAATTCAACTACCACTATACCAAATTGATGAAAAGAAAAAAATAGTATACTTGAAAGTTATGAGCGTCGAAAGTTCCATATTTCAACAGTTAATTTTATCGCATCTTTGGGCGGAAATAAATACCATAAGAAGAAGGAGCATTGCAAAACAGTCACCTACACATACAGGGATAGATTAGTAGTTCAACAATGCAAAAGTGTGTATTCGTACGCGAACTAGCTTCTTACCGCTCATCACAGCACAATTTTTTTCGCACGTGTTGTCAGATGGATGAGATAGCATACATTTTAAACCCGCGCACAAAATAGTTCGTTCAACCTTAATGATAGTATTAGTTAGTACTTAAATTATGTTAGTAAACAAAAGTAAGATTATATTATATCTTATAAGAGTGTATTCTTTGGCAGAATGAACGTAATATTATGTTGGATAATGTACAGGCTGCATCTAGAGTTGTTTACTTACGGATCTTGTGGAAGCTAGAAAAAATTGCCGTGCGTTCAAACGTTTTTGCTAGTTATACTTATTATTGAAATCAAATATAACAGCTCACAATGTTAGGACTCATTAATATTAATGAAATATTTGCTATTCGTGGTGCTAGGCGACTGGGCTTACCTATCCCAGTTGTAAACGACTCTTTGTGCCTTGCTTTGTCTGTCGCCTGGCTTGATATGGAGGGAAGTGGAAATTATGTTTTTCCTACTCCTCCGTTATTCCTTTCTGATTAATTTCGTTGCGGGATCCAACGGATTCCATCTATACCGGAGATCCTTACGTGTTGCTACAAGGGCTGTGGCTGGACAACCTTGCGTGCTACCTCCGATACGAAGATCGACCTACCTACCTGGCTGCCACCAGTCACCTACGTTCTGGAACTACAGGATAGTGGTTTTCTTTTGGCGGTCTAGAACCTAACACGCGCTCGATGTCGAGAACCCATCCCAATATCTAGCTGGGTTTCTATTTTAATTTCGGTCGACGCAACTGCAGCGTCCAGGATCGCTTGACTCACGGTTGTAGGGGATCCCGGCGGCTGCGAGGCGGAGCTGAGCGACGAACCCGAAGATGTTGGGCGTGTGTTTTTGGCTCGGGCCTGGCTTCGTGTCAGCATTTTCTTCTCAGCTTGTCATTCTGGTTTATTGTATGTTGTTCATTTTAATTATAGTTTTTGTTATTATTATTCCATTTATTCATCTATATATATAAAAGGAAGTCGTGTTAGTTACACTATTTATAACTCAAGAACGGCTTTATCGATATGGCTGAAAATTGGTGAGGAGGTAGCTTAGAGCCAGGAGACGGACATAGGGTAGGGTAGGGTAGGTTAGGTAGGGTAGGTTAGGTAGGGTAGGGTAGGGTAGGGTAGGGTAGGTAGGGTAGGTATGTTAGAGTAGGGTAGGGTAGGGTAGGTTAGGGTAGGGTAGGGCAGGGTAGGTTAGGGTAGGGTAGGGTGGGGTAGGGTAGGTGAATGTTTGGTGTTTTTATTGCAAAACAAAGTTTGCCGGGTCAGCTAATTTTATACACATATTTTTACATTTTTAAATATTATTCTATAAAAAAATAAAATAAAAAGACATTTAAAAATACAAAAATAGTAGCCCACCGGTATCGGGAACAGGGTCCAAGCTACCGGTGGTCAGGACTCCTGAGAGAGGAACCTCCTAACGATACGCGCCGTGTCCAGGAGTACCGCTTTCTGGATCAAGCCCAGCTTATTATTATTATTACGTCAAAAAAAACGAAAACAAAAAAAAAAAACAACCTTAAAGTCGAACATAGAACCGCGTCCTTTTTGGACAGTCTGTTAAAAATAGAGCAGAGTAGGATAAAATAGGTTTAAGGGTAAAATAAACTTTCCACACGAAAGCAACAACAGTCAAAGTACGCATTTTTAAAGGTAGATATTTGTTATAGTTTTTTATTTTATTTAAATGCTTATTACATTTTTCTATTCATTTTTCATTTTTTTATCATATTTTTTATAGGATTGAGCTCCTAGGCATGGAGTTGACATCCAGTCTTAACTTCGGCGCCTCCATTGAGCACAAAGCCCAAATTGCGGCCAAAAAACTGGGCATCCTAAATAAGGTGAAGCGATACTTTACGCCTGGACAGCTTCTAACCCTGTACAAAGCGCAAGTCCGATCCTGCATGGAGTATTGCAGCCACCTTTGGGATGGCTCAGCAAAGTATCAGCTTGCCGCGCTTGACTCGGTGGAACGCAGAGCTAAGAGGCTCATCGGCGACAATGAACTGGTGTATACCAAGCTTCACAGCTTGGCTCATCGCCGCAAGGTTGCCTGCTTGTCGGTCTTTTCTACAGACTGTATTTCGGTGAGTGTGCTCAAGAACTCCACGACCTCATCCCACCAGCCCCCTTCTACCATCGGACATCTAGACGCACTGCAAGTTACCATCCTTACCTTGTTGCCATTCCACCAATTCGCACCAAGCGCTTCCAAACATCCTTCATAATGCGCACAGCGAATGAATGGAACTCACTACCTGCATCTGTGTTTCCGAACGCATTCAACCCGAATCTCTTCAAAGTTAGAGTAAACAGGCTCCTTCTGGGTAAGCTCACTCCATCGTCGACTCTGTCTCTGTCACCTATGACTTAGACTAGAGTCAAGAGCAAACCCAAAACAAATAAAAAAAAAAAAAAAAATATACATATTTTTGAAAGTTATGGATAAATACTATTCAACAACAAAAATCACCTGCTACAGAAGCTAAGGAGGTTATCTACCACTCTTCACCAAACTGAAAAAAAAAATAATGCCTTTTTTTTTTGGAATCGAATCAGTCCTGCCGAACATTACCATATTATAAAAACAATTTTACATCTTTATAAAATTATTTAACACAGGTCAACAAAAAGATTTTTACAATAAAAAATACAACCGACTTCCTGTTTTCGTTTCTTCGTTTTTTATCACCGACTTCCGAATTTGAAGTTATTTTTCGCTTAGTAGTGTTTTTATTTGGAATTCGGTTGTATTTTTATAGTTATCGAAAATAAACTTTTAACGAACAAAAGAACTAATGAGTTAAAAATAATATTTTTTTAAATTATTTTCCTTAATAAAACAATACACAATATCAATTATTATCTGTAATATGTGCCTGTGCCTATCATATTCATGAAATTAAATTAGTAAGGCTTTTTAAATAATATTTAAAATCCAACAGAGGCAGATTGTGGTGCAAAATAAACAATTTTTTCTGCACGTTCTGGAGCAAGTCGGTTTCGTTTTTCCTCGTAAATTAAACCTGCCTCGGAAAATAGTCTTTCTGAATAAACAGAGCTTGCTGGTGTGATTAAGTATCGTTTAGCAAGCTTACTTAAAATAGGAAATCTATTCTTATTTGTACTCAAAGCCCACCATTCATATGGGTTTATTTAGCTGTCAGCCTTTGCTAATGCGATGTAGTTGGCGATTTCTTCAGCAGTGGCATTCTTGGGTTGATCTTCAGTAGGTTGCTCTATAGATGATTCTTCAAAACATGCCCAAAATAGTTTATGAGTTGCCGAATCATGCTCACTTTCATTGTCTAAACGAGACCTTTTGGATGCCTTTTCTGGATCCGAATCATCATTTTCGTCATCTAAAGAAAGCCTAAGACCTTCTCTGAGCGCAGCTCTACGGATCCGTTCAACTTGGGTAGCCTCAAAGTAAAAGTTCTTGTAGCGGGGGTCTAAAAATGTCGACATGTAATATGTCTTCGTAAAGCATAGATCATCCAAGTTAAAACGGGCTTCCATATTTTCTATCAACGCCTTTCTAAAATCATCAACGTGTGCAGTTTGTTGAATCAGCGCATCTTTCATTAGGTATCTGATTAATGAAACAGTGCTAGGTATCACATCTGATATAGGTGCATAAGTGGAACTCGTGATGTTTGTTATCTCTTCGAAAGGTTTTAAGAGCTTTAACAGATGTTCTATAACCTCCCACTGATCACTGGTCATATTTTCAAAATTCACGCTCCTTGATTCTGAAATATACACCGAAATTGCTCTTTTTTGTTCAGATAGACGCTCCAGTAAGTAATATGTTGAGTTCCAGCGAGTTTGAATATCTTGAATCAGTTTATGGTTAGGAAGTCCGAGCTCAGATTGAATACTTTCAAGTTTTGTATATCCTGAATGATTAAAATGTGTCACTATGCGGCGGGCACTAGTAAGAATTTCTTTTATTGGAGAACTGTTATCTAATGCATTATTTATCACCAGCTGGAGGGTATGTATGAAGCAACGCTGTGAAGGAAGTAGAGTTTCCTTAACTCCTTTAACCATATTCGCCCCATTATCGTGAACAATCGCTTGAATTTTAGTGATGGGTATGTCACATTTCGTTACACACTGTAACAGTTCTCTTTTGATATTTTCTGATGTGTGTGATTCAGGAAAATGCGCCATGTTTAGAACGGCATGATTCAGTTTAAAGTTTTCTGATATCCAGTGTCCGGTGAAACTCAGAAATGCAGCGTTATTTACAGAAGAAGTCCAAAGATCGCTAGTGAATGCTATAGCTTCAGCCCTTTCTAACTCGTTTTTAACCGACTTCCCAAAAAGGAGGAGGTTCTATGTTCGACTTCAAGTTTGTTTTTTTTTTTTTTTTTTTTGTGTATGTTCACCGATAACTCCGTCAATTGTGGACCGATTTTGAAAATTCTTTTTTTGTTTGAAAAAGTATGTTCCGAAATTGGTCCCATTTTAATTTGGTGAAGATCTGATGAAGAACTTCGGAGATATACAACAGAACTCTTCAATAAATAACGGCAAATCTCTCGGGATTGCTGCAATCGCATGTCTGTTTGTTGTTTATAACATTTCATAACATAACATCACGCCAGTTCGCTCTTAAGGGGTACGCAGAATTCTCATTTCACCGGTTAAGTTCCAGTTTCAAGAAATCTATTTTGGCGTTATAGTTACCTTACTAACTTGCCTATTAGGAAGATACAACTAAAAAGTGAAAATAAAAAAACATTTTTGCAAAAAAATACTACCGACTTCCAAATACAAAACTATAAAGTGAAAAATAACTTTACTTTTTGAAGTCGGTGTCTTTCGTAGGTACCAATTATTTGCGTTATGGACACCGACTTCAAAAAGTAAAGTTATTTTTCACTTTATAGTTTTGTATTTGGAAGTCGGTAGTATTTTTTTGCAAAAAAGTTTTTTTATTATTTTGTTTAGTTTGCTAACCACTCTCTCATACATGTCTGGAATTATTTTCTCGGTAAAATATGTCCTGCCAGGAATGGTGTATTGCGGCAAAGCATTATTAATAAGACGTTTAAAGCCCACATGATGATCGACGATGGAAAGTGGGTCGTTGTCAACAGCGATCATTTCACCAATCAAGTAGTGATATCTTTTTGCTCGGCTATCGTTGATGTCCCAAAGCTTTTTTTTTTTCAAGTAGTTGTTGCAGTGACTGTTGCACCAAAGGCTGACTGGGCAACTGGGTGGATGAGGAGGTACTTGAAGATGATTCTGCGGGAGCATTATGTTGAGCATGACTACTTGAGCTTCCATAAATTTTACAATACTCATCTGCGAACAAAGAAAAGAACCTTTAATCAGGAACGTAGGTAGCGGAAATTATTTATTAAATAATGTGCTACAAAACTCACAATAGTACAATAATATACTTCATAAATGAAAATAACTTTTGAAACAAATATTATATTATATAACGTTCTTATTTTATTATTACTTTTAGTAACGGTAAAATAAATAATATAGGTAAAAAAAAACTAACCTGGGTGTTTGAATTTCAAATGATTCTGCAAAGCCGTTGTTCCTGCTTTTTTTGCTGCTCTACTTATTTTTACACCACACAAAACACATTTTGCACTGTTCTCTTCCTCTTCAAAATGTAGCCAAACATGAGATTTTTTTCCTGGGTTTGGCATGATTGTTCTTCTTTTTAAGTAACACTTTAACTAATTAAGTATTCATTAAGTCTTTAATTCAATAGCAATATTCAAATAAGTATAGAAATAAAAAATAAAAAAACGTCAACCGATGTCGAAAATCAATTAACAAATGCGTGCCGCCTATCCTAAACACAAGCGTATTGATTGAGCGGGAAATCCCCTACAATAATAAAATAATCACTGGGTTATACTTATACAAAACGGGGTATTCCCCGTAAACTAAAGAGAAAGACTTGTACAAGAAAAGGGTTGCCAGCATTTAAAAATGGAAAATTAAATTTACTACATATATGTAGGTATGTATAACATGAAACAGATTTATTTAACTTTATTGTTTTCTTTTCTCACAACCTTAGAAGAAATTAGAAATATTTAAATGTGTTTAATGTTTTTTTTATGTCGAATAGTAATGTCGAGTTATTCGACTATTCGCCAAAGTGAATGGCGATTAATTGGTATTCGACTATTCGCTATAAACACTATTCGCAGCAACTCTACATTAAACTAATACTTTTAAACGAGCAATTCTTGTATATATATAATCTGAATCTCGGAAACGCCTCCAACGATTTTCATGAAATTTAGTATACAGGGGGTTTCGGGGGCGATAAATTGATCTAGCTAGGTTAAATTTTTAGAAAACGTTGTTTTCTCTATTTTCACCCGAGCAGAGCTCGGTCGCCCAGGTACAATAGATAATAGGTCAGAATAACACATAGGCTATAATTAAAAAAGATATTGGGAGAAGTTCTAATACCATGCGGGCGGCATGTATAAGTATATATTAAAGTTTGTGAGTATGTATGTCTGTTACTCTTTCTGACAAAAACAGATTTTGATGAAACTTTACAGTAACACAGTTTATACATCTGAATAACATATAAGCATATAAGCACACGCGTTCGCATTTGCTAGCGGCAGCTAGTAACCTTATAACAACAACAATAGTCCAGTTTTAATATCATAAACATTCAAGTTCGATTCAACATAGTAGTTAAACATGATCGTTTCTGTAGTTGTCACTTCATTCTTGATACCTCCAGCACTCATCACTGAATCGATCGGCATTATCCACTCATCTCCCTGCCATGTATAATATATACACCCTGTTAGAGAGACCTTATAAACAACCTCCATCTCTAAAACTCCAGTATATGCCGACAAAACTGCTCTTACTGCATCTCCTGGCTTCAGTTCCACCTCCATGCCGCTAGCAGTGCCAATGGTCTCCGTTTTCGATTTCTCTTCTTTCTCACCCCAAGTGTTAGTATAAGCAAAGGTTGTCGTGCCACCAAAATTTACAAAGTCCAAGTTGATTCCGTAATTGAATTCTTGGGATACTTCAAATTCTCTCTCCCTTTCCCAACTCGTAGTCAACGTGTTGGCTACGCTGTGTGATATACCAGCATTCGTTTTTATCGTATGGTTTGAGAAATTCTCGAAACCTTGGGACATCACTACGACTGGGTGCTTCGTCAGACTTTTCACCTTCGCCGATTTTATGGACAACACTCTCTTCACTGGAGTCAAACCGTACATATTGAATTCCTTCTTAAGGTCGATAGAATTCGGCCTGTGTCCTATAAACTTGTCCAATGCTGTCCGCAGATACTGGTTGCCGATTTTGAATGTCCTGATATCTTCGTCTGTTAGTAAATGTGTTTCTGTTCCTGCGTATGATAGTTCCTCACCCTTTTCTTGATTGTAATGAATACTTATTCGGCCTGCCACTGTCTTTATTAAAAGCACTAAAACAAGTAATTTGAAACCCATTTTATCACTGTATATATGTGTATTGGGCTGACTTTTTCTGACACTGGCTGAAATTCTTTAAGACATTTATACGAGTATATAAGCAACAATTTGTACAATAATAAGATAAGCGAATAAAAATAATGATTCTTTAGCCTTTATTATTATGTTGGTGGTTCTGATAATAGTTTCATCATCCGCAAGATAGAGGTAACTTTTTTGAATATAGTATTTTTTATCTTTTTTGTTTGTGAGGAAAAACAACTTGGGTTAGCGTTTCATGCGAATGTATAGGGATTGAAAAACGTCCAGAATCTATGACAATGCTAAGTGCTATCGAAATGTCAAGGGACCAATGCCTAACATTTTGGCTGTTTTATCGATCATCACCACACCATCATTGTTAAAATGGTTATTTCTCTGGAGCATCTTGCTGAAATTAACTGAAAATTTGTTATTTTCAAATAATATTAATATTCGTCCGTATTTAGATGAAGCCTTAAGGTTACACTAGTCGATCATTCTTCCATACAAACGTAGTCTAGCGATTACTCCACTGTTTCACGATGTAGGTTCAAAATAAAATAAAAAAATATCATTTTGTCTCATCATTATCTAGCCCTGTAAGTAAACAAAAAAGTTAAAAAATAAAATATTTGATAGTTAAATATGTTCAAAAGTTCCTTATTCCAACACTAATTTGAACGCATCTTTAGGCGGAAATAAATACCATAAGAAGAAAGAAAATTGCAAAACGGCCTCCATACAGGGATAGATTAGTAATTCAACAATGCAAATACTTTATATTGAAAATATATATGGTTACGCTTCCTAATTTATAGTTCATATTTTATTACATCACCATAGGGCGATTGAAAGGCATTGGTATACTAGTTCCAATTTATTAAATTAGTGTCACCTATCGTTGTTTTGGTGGTATTCCGCGCCGTGCCGCTACGGTCGTTACGTAAAAGCCAACGATGGCCGCCGGCGATGGTGGTCAGTCTCTTACCAACCAGGGCGGAGGTGCGCGCACTAAGTCACCCTCTCGCCCAAAACTCTTAATTGAACATACATGGAAAGTGTTATCTGTATTACCTAGACCTACTGTGTTGTGTACCGCTGGCCAGCATAGTGTACCTAGTCTGTGAGCTGAACTTCTCGAACGTGGCATCTGCATCTGCATGGGAATCGCTGTTTCAAAGGTATGTGGCATAATTAGTAAATTGAACTTTATCCATTGCCTTTCGTCTCATCTGCGTACTTTTCTCCTTCAATTTAGCACTGCTGAATCAGCAATTGGATTACTCTAATAATTTAGGTTCAATCGCGTGTGATTTTACTAGTAATCTTCTAGAGGTTATACGCACCATTTTGGTCCTTCGAACTGGATAAATTAAATTTGGGCCTATTTACAACCTAATTTTAAGTCCTAAAAGTCTAAATTTAAGCAAAAAGTTTGGGAAATTTTCATATTAATTGCAGATCATCACACAATTCTCGCCTCTATTGCGTTGGGAATAAGGCTGGCTGCCTTGCGTGTAGTACTTTCTACCGGCAAATTAATTGTTAACGTAAGTCTTTAATTTCACTAATTGAAACTCCGAAAAATACATTTAATTGAATATCAACGTTGATTCATATCGCTAAATAAGTTTATTTAATAAATCAGTTAATTTTCGTCGTAATTACATATTTTTTTGTTCGTGTATGAAAATTGTGGGTAGTCAGTTGAAACATTCGTTCAAGTTGGCATACGTTACTGTGGAATATTCCAGTTCTTGTTATCGTACGGTTAATTTTTATTTACGCATTGGAAACTTTTATATATTTTTCTAATCGAGATTTGCAGAATGAATGACATTGATTATTTTAAGATACACTACTACTGTTGGTTCGTTAAGTAAATGCCTACTATACTCGTATTGCACGAGTAGGTATTTTTTATAATTCTAGACTCAACCGCATTTGATTAATTATTGCAATTAACCAGATTATCATTGCGTCGTTGGTTATTTTATTTTGTAAGGTAACTTGATCTTTTGATAGGAACCTTTAGGTAAAATAACAGATTTGTATAAACTTTACGCGTTTAGTTCTCCTCATAGGAAACAGCCGTATATTTATACATATCACCCCCGCACCTAACTTGTAAACGTAGTACTTACTAGATAATTTACTTCGAACGGTCATCTGCGTATTTACTTGTTAGGAATTTTATTGTGTTTTACGAAGGTATTTCGTTACGAACACAATCGCATCGCTTACGGAAATAAGTACTATACTTGTTTCTAAGTTTCACACTTAACTTATTGTTGGTTAAGAATCTGTACATATTCTATGTATTGAGTAAGTTAATCTCATATAAATAGAATACTACTAGGAAAAAAAATATATCGCTTCGCATCCGACATAAATGTTAATTATCGGGTTGTAGGTATCTCTAAGCTAATCATAAATATAGGTAGATGGGTACGTTCATAAGGTATTTCGCGTACTTACTATTTTATTTGTATTAGACTTTGTTACTTGTACGCGGTTCAAACTTTGTACGTTATTCAAACTTTGTACGCTTTATATTTTTTTTCACCTTACAATTTATTATTGTTAGGGTTCGCGTACGGATTGTTCCGTACTAACGTAAGTTGTAAAATCTTTCGTTGAGTTATCAGTTTGATTGGATCACTAATTTCACTTACGCGGGTTCCGTAAAAGATAAAAATTTGTTGTTTTGTTTTGTTTCCATATTTTAACTTCTGTTCACTATGACGGACAAGGTTAAACTTAGATTGTTGGAAAGTAAACGCGACTCGTATTTCGCGCGGGTTCAAAGGATTTTGGATTCAACAGAATCTTTAACAACAGAAAGATTACGTAATTCTTTTATTGCTCAGGCTAAACAAATTGACGGCCAACGTAGCGAATTCAATGAGATAATGGACGAGATAAATATGTTAAAATTGACATTGGATCCAAAGTGCGAAGTAAGCTATAGTGCCTTACATTCATTTGATGAGTTGGTCGGCGAGATAAAAAATACTTTAGCTTCATTAACTGAATCAACTGTTTCCAAGGAACCTAGCCCGACAGTGAGCCCTAGTGCTCATCATATAAAGGTACCTAAAATTGAGCTGCCTGCCTTTGACGGTGATATTCAGAGCTTTCCGTTCTTTTATGAGACTTTCAAACGTATTATACATACGAACGCAGATTTATCAGATTCTGATCGTATTCATTATCTGTTGAGTTGTCTAAAGGGAAAGGCTAGGAGTGTGGCAGTAGGTATTGTACCTTCTGGCGATAATTACCGCGTGGTCTGGGATGCGCTTATCGCAAAGTACCTGGATACTCGCCACTAATTATCTAAATCAACTGTTCTCATTGAAGTCGTTCGGAACGACACCCGCTAATATTGAACAAGGTTTCGATAAATTAACTTCTACGGTTGCTGGACTCAAACAATTAAAAATACATAACTTGAATGATTTTATATTTATTCATTGGGGTCTTAAGTTAATAGACTCAGATACAGCAAAACATTTTGAAATGTCGCTTCGTAATCAACAAGAGTTGGATTATGATTATTTCGTAAAGTTTGTTCGTGAACAAGTAAAAATCTTACATCGTATCTCTTCTGCGGCAACTAAGCCCGCCCCCGCAGGTAGACCCAGCACCTCAGCTAAGGTATCGCAGGTGTTTGTGGCTACTGAATCTAAATGTTCACTCTGTCAATCCCCGCATAAAAACTTGTATACGTGCAAAGCGTTTCAAAAGTTGAGTGCGGATAATAGATTTAAGTTTGTAAAAGACAATCACAGATGCGTTAACTGCCTAAGTAGCCAACATACCGTCTCTAAGTGCCTATCTAAGTCAAAATGTAGGAAATGCAACGGTAAGCATCATTCCTTATTGCATTTTGAGCAATCGACGCAAGCCCCTGCGCTGGCGCCCGCTAGCGACCCAGCCTCCGTTTCTGCGGCCGACCCAGCTACTTCTGAACGTGTGGCGTTGTGTACGCATTCTTCTGCTCAAATCCAGGCCACACGTAGTACCGAAGTTCTGGCTACTGCCAAGGTTTTAGTGGCGGGTAGGAAGGGTAAGGGCGTGGTGGTTAGATGTCTTTTGGACCCTGGGTCGCAAAAGAATTATATGACATCGCGTTGCTGCCGTATGCTCGGTCTAAATATACATACGGACTCAATAACTACTGTTCGTGGTATTGGTGGCACATCGCAGCCCGTTCGCGGCTCAGTGAATCTTACGTTCAGCTCACGTTTTTGCTCGCAGCCTAGGTATAGAATTGACGCTCTAGTCTTGGATCAGATAACCGGGCAGCTTCCTCTGGGTGCTATAGATACTGCCGAATTGAAGCATATTGATCCTAAACTTCTCGCTGATGACAGCTGGGGTGTGCCAGGTAATATTGACATGTTACTTGGAGTCACGTTGTTCGCTAAGTTATTGCGACCCGGTACCGTGACCAGCGCACCAGGTTGCCCCGATGCATTGGAGACTATGCTCGGCTACATACTTCTAGGAGAAGCGCCTATTATCGAACCTTCAACTGACACTCTGTCTTTCTTTGCGAGTTCTTTCGATAACTTCGATCTTCGTAAGTTTTGGGAGATTGAAGAAGTTACAGCTTCGTCCGTTGGGAATGTGGATGATAAACACTGTGAAGAGTTTTATTGTAGCACAATTACCCGCGCTCCAAATGGCAAGTATGTTGCAGCTTTACCACTGAAAACAGACGCGTCAGCGTTAGGAAATTCTTTTGATATAGCTCGCAAGAGATTCTATAGCCTCGAACGTAAACTTAAATCGCTTCCTAACGTTAAGCTTCTTTATGATGACGTCATACGGGATTATCTACAGAACAATTATATTTCTTTGGTGCAGAATATCGTACCTGAATGTGGGTTGCCCAAACGAAATTGTAAGGAGCGAGAAATGGACTACTATATTCCTCACCATGCTGTTATTCGAGAGGATAAAGTGATCACTAAGCTACGCGTGGTCCTAGATGCTAGTGCAAGTACAGATAACGGTACCTCGCTCAATGATATCCTGTACGCAGGTCCAGTCCTTCAGGCTGACCTTTTTAATATCTTGTTAAATTTTAGGCTTTTTAGTGTCGCTATTTCCGCAGATGTTAAGTCTATGTACCTACGTATAGGTATACGCCCACAAGATCGTTCGCTTCAACGTATCTTATATCGGTTTAATCAGGAAGAAGAACTTCAAATTTATCAGTTTTCAGTGCTTCCCTTTGGATTAAAGTGTAGTACTTTTATAGCGATTCGCACTATCCAACAGTTATGTCAGGATGACGGAACGCAGTTACCTCTCGCCAGGGACATTTTGCAGCGAGATATTTACATGGATGACATAGTTAGTTCTATACCTAGCACTGCGCTGGCTATAGACTCGGCTCGTGAACTAATAAAAATATTCTCTCTCGGTGATTTTCAGCTAATGAAGTGGTCTAGCAATAGTGTCGATGTTCTTCGGAATATTCCAGAGTCATTACGACTTTCACAGAGCGTGGACCTAAGTAAAGATCCGACACAGAAAATACTGGGACTTCGTTGGTTCCCTGATGAGGATTGTTTCGTATTCCAGGTTAACCCTAATGTTCGCCCTTGCACGAAACGGAATATTCTTTCTTCCATTACACGTCTTTTCGACGTTGTAGGCCTCGTGGCACCGAAAATTTTATACGCCAAGCTTCTTATCAAAGAGCTTTGGCTTGTCAAACTTGGATGGGATGACGTCCCACCACCTCGCATTGTTCGTCTGTGGGAACAATTTCAAGCTGAATTGCCAATTATCTCTGAACTGAGATTTTTGCGACATGTCGGCGTCGTAGAACGCTGTAGGCTCTCCCTTGTCGGTTTTGCCGACGCTAGTGAGAAAGCTTACGGTGGTTCGGTTTACGCCCACGTTGTCAGACCCGACGGTAGTATCGTCGTTTCGCTGGTGTGTGCGAAATCTAAAGTCGCGCCACTGAAATTAGTTTCGCTAGCTCGTCTCGAGTTATGCGCCGCATTCCTCTTATCAACTGTGATAAAGCGAGTATATAATCTTTTCGCAGCTCGGCACGCCATTGAGGCAGTCGTAGCTTTCTCGGATTCAACTGTAACCTTGAGTTAGATTCATTCCGCACCGCATCGATGGCACACCTTCGTAGCCAATCGTATCGCTAAGATTCATGAGGATCTTTCGGCAGTTCACTTCTTGCATACGAAACCTCTATTATTTCTCCCCGCCCGCGAAGTCAATGCAACGCGGTTACATCTTATTTCGCGTTATGAATTAACTGACCAAATGGTCCAGTCTTTTTGGAAGCGGTGGCGCCAAGAGTACCTGCACACCCTACAATCCAAACAGAAATGGAACACCCCTGCCAATCCAATACGGGTCGGTATGGTTGTCGTCTCCATGCAGGACAATGTGATGCCGCTGCATTGGCCGTTAGGAGTAATCACAGAAATATTTCCAGATATAAACGGAGTTTGTAGAGTCGCATCGGTAAAAACTAAAAGCGGGATCCTTCAGAGACGCCCGGTAGTAAAGTTGTGCCCTTTGCCAACGCAATAAGCTTCGTTACATTAATAATTAATTTTACCGTGCACCAATGTGCAGTATTAGATTTAATTACCGCGTAGAATAGTTAATTGTATATTCTTATTTATAATAGAGAGTAGCAACTTTAGAGTTCTCATAACCTTTGGTAGAGTTGTGATGTTCTGCAACTTATTTTACTTCTCCTTTGTGTTTCGAAAGTAGGAACTTTCAAGCCGGGGAAAATGGTTACGCTTCCTAATTTATAGTTCATATTTTATTACATCACCATAGGGCGATTGAAAGGCATTGGTATACTAGTTCCAATTTATTAAATTAGTGTCACCTATCGTTGTTTTGGTGGTATTCCGCGCCGTGCCGCTACGGTCGTTACGTAAAAGCCAACGATGGCCGCCGGCGATGGTGGTCAGTCTCTTACCAACCAGGGCGGAGGTGCGCGCACTAAGTCACCCTCTCGCCCAAAACTCTTAATTGAACCTACATGGAAAGTGTTATCTGTATTACCTAGACCTACTGTGTTGTGTACCGCTGGCCAGCATAGTGTACCTAGTCTGTGAGCTGAACTTCTCGAACGTGGCATATGCATCTGCATGGGAATCGCTGTTTCAAAGGTATGTGGCATAATTAGTAAATTGAACTTTATCCATTGCCTTTCGTCTCATCTGCGTACTTTTCTCCTTCAATTTAGCACTGCTGAATCAGCAATTATAGCCTGGATTACTCTAATAATTTAGGTTCAATCGCGTGTGATTTTACTAGTAATCTTCTAGAGGTTATACGCTCCAATATATTTAGTAGTTTTTTCATGATACCTAGACTCCCAACGGTCTGTTTATAAAATTTCGCGCGCTCGTTTTCGTCCTAAATCATCATCCATTTCTATACAAATTTGCAAAATTGCTAATTCGTACGCGAAATAGCTTCATACTGCTAAACACAGCATCTATCTCATTCGCACGTGTTGTCGGATGAGATGGCATGCATTTTATCCTCGCGCACAAAATATTTCGTGCCGTCGACTAGTTGAACCTTAACTTCGCAAAATTAAATAGAAGTACGTATCTGTGAATTAAAAAAAACGCCTCAATTTTCACAACAATTGTTTGATGTCCCTAATGAAATGAATCACTTACTTAGCAAAGCCATATGCGATCTGAGAATTTTACCCTCATCTCACGTGCTGTTGAGTGTACTATTATTTAAACATTTATAATAAAATTATGAAGAGGTAAAATACCTAGGGAATAAGCAAGTCATACTATAAGTTTATCGGCAGGTTATCCGTTGTCTTCGGAATGTCCGAAAAATTACGAATAATGGATAATAACTGATGAGCATTTCTCAAAAAAAAATATTTGATTAATTTTAAGTAATAGATAAATGTCAAAAAAATCGGCATATCAGGTTTATTTTTAGATTTAATTTGTAAAAAAACAGTGCAATGTATAAAACCAAACCCACGTCGGATTTTTATTTTGTTACTTTCAATCTATTACGAAAATTATATCACCAAATCAATTTCGACATGTTACAATGACCCGTGTACAACAGGGGTTCTGGAAGTTCATGAAATGTTGCTATTTCTCGTGGGATACTGCCAATTTTTTTAGCACCACTAGGCTGTCTCACACACTTTCCGTAGCGATATTGTAGAAAAATCGATTGATTTGAGTTTTTTTTTATCGTGGCAGTAGGGGAAATCCAGTCGGACTAACACCCAACCTGCCTCACAGAACGAGCCAGGCTGGGTAGTGTCAGGCTCCAACTGACTGAAACTCCTCCTGCCTTACACGGTTCTCCCTCGGACATAATCTGAGACCTTGGTTACTGTTTTATTTTCTATCAATAATTTACTTTTCAACAAATGGCCTATATGTTCCTTTTTTGTTTTTGCGTTTTGGTTGATCACAGTATTTGTTACCTTATGTCTATTCATCCTTATTTTATTTATCCTATTATCACATTTAAGTACATTTCACTATCACAGATTAAGCACAATATTTATATACAAACACACCAATTTAGCAGAAGTACTGCTATACGCAGTGTTTATTGGGTTCTTTTAGCTTTGTCTGTTTCGGACATTTTCAACGGTCTGTGAAGTGCTACTGTTATATATTATACGCAAATATGAATCCTAAGCATTGTTCCTTTTACTTATTCCTGTGTATAACCTTATTTGCTATTTTGTACAGTACCCAATAAACTTTGCTCTAGTTCCTTTCGTTGTTATTAATTCTTTTAAATTTTCTAATTTTATTTCTATCCCTGTCTCTTGTTCCATCTGGAATCTCTCTAGGCTATAGGTGGGACAGTCCACTTGTTGATTTGAGTGTTAGGCGGGCGTAAGGCTTGATATTTCTCAACAATTGTTACGTATTCCTTGCGGATGACGTCTCTTTTTGTCTTTGTATTAGGTAAATTAATAATAATTAATAGTAAGTCATCTGAATGTTTCTCAATGTTTTTGACATTAAGTTGTGTTAGTTCATTAGTTCGACATGCTCCGTTTATACCAATAATAAGAACAACCTGTAACGTAAAGAATATTGTAGTAGATAAATTAATACAATTGATATGCATGCAGAATTATGCCTATCAACATCTACTAAGTACGTATATCATCATCATCATCATCATTTCAGCCGAAAGACGTCCACTGCTGGACATAGACCTCCCCCAGGCGTCGCCACACTGACCGATCCCGTGCGTCTCGCATCCAGCGCCAGTTGATTAATATACTTAAGTAGATACTGAATATGCAAGTGACTTAGTTTTGTCGCCAAATATACGGAATCAGATGCTTCGTTTAGAAACTTTTCAGTTTCAGATGCTGTGAAAACCTTCGATTTTTTTGGTTGGTGACCAAGTGAGCCTCTTTTTAGCAGTATAGTTCAGACGGGGTTAATTTTGGGGCGCGAAAAGCATACCTCCGTTGGCTCAGCAATGGTTTATTTTGGATCCCATATTTAGGTCATACGACATCCTAATTAATAACGTAATTATTGATTAAGATACCTAAATAAACTTATTTGGGGGCGTTATTTAAAACAGTTGGATAAAAAGATTACATGTTAGCGCCAATTTTTTTTTATTAATCGCGCAATTTTATTGATTTAAACTTTTTTAAATACAAGTGTGTTAATGCGATAATCGCCATTTTGATGACAGAGGCGGTCGAGGCAAAAAAATAAAAAAAATGCATATTTCGGACACCCAAACGCCGCTGCACCGGTATTGGTTTGCTCATCATTTAATTATTTGACGAATTCATCCATATTTTAAACTAAATATTTAGTGGTAATCAGGGTCGGATCTAGACATAAATGAGGGGCGGCCAAACTGTACTAACATCCCTTTTCATTCAAAGACAAAGACAAAGATATTTTATTTCAACTTCGGCCACCAAGCGGCACTTTTGAACGTTAGATACATTAAAATTTACAAGGAATAAAAATTGATTCTACCGTGCATTCGGAAAGTAGCTTGTTATGGAGAAGAACGCACAAGAAACTCCATAACTACTCTTTAAAAAAAAACGTTTTTTTACAATATTTAGGTACATAAGTACATACATTAATAAATTCATATATGTGAGGACAATGCACCCAGAATCACTACACACTATACTACGTACAGTTACAAAGTATTAAAAGTACTCACACATGTACTGTGCCGTTACATAATAGGTACTAGAAAAACATTAGCATCCGAAGCAGTTAAGTTAAGACCAATCCCAACTGACGGCGCCCTTTCACGAACATGACGCATGAATCGGCACCACGCAGCTCAACCATCATGAAGGGATCCGAATGATCTAACACACACGCCACCATCAGAGAGACATTTGAGAGAGCACGACACACTCAACTGCCAGGGCACCCACAAGTCAACGAATAACACAAAGGTACAGCAAATGGTAGATTTACAGTTGGGTGCATAGTACTCACACACATGCTGCGCAGTTATAGGTACTTATAAAAGAAATTGAGTCTATATAATACTACTAATAATAAATATATTCATATTTTTTTATTTTTTTTTATAAACTATAGGCTAGCGTTTGACCACCATCTCGCCTGATGTTAAGCGATGATGTGGTCTACGGTGAAGCACGCTTGCCTAGAAGAAACCTATTCACTCTTGACTTAAAGACCCCTAGGTTGCAGCTGTCAGGGAACAAAGACTCCGGAAGGGAATTCCACTCCTTAGCTGTGCGCACAATGAAAGTATTAGCAAAACGCTTTGTGCGTATGGGAGGGATGTCTACCATGTACCGATGGCGCATGGCCGTACGCCTTGTAGTCCGATGATGGAAAGGGCTAGGCGGAATCAAATTGTGCAGTTCCGTCGCACACTCCCCGAAATGTAACCGATAAAAGACCGACAGACTGGCGACTCGGCGTCGATGTTCGAGGCTCTGGAGCTTTGATGCGACCAGTGCAACGTTGCCAATAAGCCTTTTGGCCCGTCTGTCAATCGACTCAAGTGCATCAAGCTGGTATTTGGCAGATCCATCCCAGAGGTGAGAGCAGTACTCCATGCATGACCGAACTTGTGCTTTATACAAGTTGAGCAGCTGTTCAGGCGTGAAGTACCGTCTCACCTTTGCAAGAATCCCCAACTTTTTTGCAGCTAACTGAGCTTTTGCCTCAATGTATGGACCGAAGTTGAGGGTAGATGTCACCGTAACACCAAGAAGTTCGAGGTGGTCCGTTAACGGCACGGTTACACCACGGAAAGAAGGAGCCGGATGGAATTGGCTCTTTTTAGCGGAAAAAAGACACGCCTGGGTCTTAGCAGCATTGAAACTGACCAGATTGGCATCACCCCATTCGGAGACCGCTTTCAAGGACAGGTTCAAGCGTTCAACCATGGCCTCCCGGAGAGACCGAATCTGAGGCCCAGTAGCCCGTGCGCCGGACACGTATCTCTCAGCAACAGTGCTGTCGTCTGCGTACCCAAAGGTTCCGGGTTTTAGCAGATCATTAATGTGCAGCAAGAATAATGTTGCCGAGAGCACTGACCCCTGAGGGACTCCGGCGTTGATATCTAACTGACCGGACGAGCAGCCTCGATAACCACTCGGATGGATCAGGAAGTCCGCAATCACAAAGAACACTAGGCAGACCGAAGGAAGGAAGCTTACCAATGAGGCTTTCGTGCCAGACCCTGTCGAAAGCCTTCGAGATGTCGAGGGAGACGGCTAGCGCTTCCCCGTGTCTCTCGATGGCCTCACTCCAGATGTGAACGGCATACGCTAGAAGATCCCCAGTGGAGCGATTGCGATTGCGGAAGCCGTATTGGCGGTCACTGAGGATGTCGTTCGCTTCTAGGTATGCCAGGAGCTTACCGTTGAGCACACGCTCCATACTCTTACAGAGGATGGAAGTTATAGATATGGGTCTGTAGTTGACCGGGTCAGCTCGACTGCCCTTCTTGGGCACGGGTTGAACATTGGCTTGCTTCCAAGCCTTCGGCACTTTTCCAGTCTCTATCGAAAGGCGATATAGGCGTGTCAAGATCGGAGACAATTCAGGTGCACAGGTTTTAAGGACAATTGCTGGTATCCCGTCGGGGCCACTCGCTTTGTTCACATCAAGGCTACGCAGCACCTTACGGACGTCCTTTTGATGGATGCGAATGTCCGACATACTCGTCACACATCCATCAGGAGATGGAGGAGGCTGCGCGCCATCAGAATTCAGATGCGAAGATTCCGCAAAAAGGGAGGCAAACAAGTTTGCCTTCTCCTCAGCGGAGTGGGCCAGTGACCCGTCAGGTTTCAGCAGTGGTGGTAGTGAGGGGCGACAAAAGTTTGATTCGACCGACTTAGCCAGGGACCAAAACGCTTTGCTACCCGCTGGGTATGAAGCAAGTTTGCGCCCGATTCTGCTAATGTGGTCAAACCGTGCTCTTCGCATCACCTTTTTGCAGTCATATATGCACCATACTGTCTTCAGCAGGTCCAATAATACTTGAAAACAATAATCTTCTGCATATCACTTGTTTTTGCGCCCTAGTGGTTGTGGAGCAAGACTAGCATTGAGCCAAGCATTTTTATCAGTGATGTAATCCCCCAACTTATAATATGCCTGCCTGCATAGTGTGCTTTTTATACAAGTTTTAAATTTCGTCTCATTCAGTTCTAGAATGTGGGGAGGAATTTTATTGTAACATTTTGTACAGTACCCCATGAAAGATGAGGCTACTTTAGCCAGTCTGAAACCTGGTTGAACTAAGTGGTCCCTATTTCTAGTAATGTAATTATGTCTGTATCCGTTTTTACTAAAAATATGTAAATTCTTTCTCACGTACATGATGTTTTCATAAATATATTGACAAGGAACCGTCATGATGTTAATGCCCTTAAACAGATCCCTTAGAGAACCTAATTAATCAGAAAACCTAACTTATTAGTGGTATGTTGCCAACTTTTTAAATCTCGCTTTCTGTCGATTGTTATAAACCCACCGTTAAATAACTTAACATTCATAATGTTGCAAAAAATCTTTGGTGAAAATTTTGAGCTCACTTCGATTTGACTTCTCTCGAAGTTGTCAAATATATCCGATCCGACGCGCGACGGTATAAATCCGCATTTTTCAATAGATAATATTCTGAAAGGGCGTTTGTGCACTACAAGGAATTTTACTGTCCGGCAGCCCGTTTTTTTACGGTCCGAGATGACATCAATGAAAAACGTGTTTATGCTTGTGCACTGCGTCCGCGATCAGTATTATTCATAAGAGGTAAATCCGTAGGATCGGACATCGGACAGTATGATAATATTAAAAAAAAATCTTTCGTCCTGCCTCAATTTATAGTGGTTTATGTATAATGACCCTGTCAGGTACCTTTCACTTTTAAGGGATCAACCCAAAATTATTTTTTACTTCTACGTCTTCGCACCTAGAGTAATAAAACAAGCAACTGCCGACTTTCCAAGAAACTCATTGTTCCTAGCGTGCGTGACGTAGTTTCAAAGAGAGCTACTCTAAATTGCGCTGCACCGATCCGAGTAAAGACAGACAAGTGCACAAGCCAATCATCCGTTTTTTTCATGCCACATCGGACCGTAAGAAATCGGACTGCCGGACAGTAAAATTCCTTGTAGTGCACAAACGCCTCAGTTACCTCCCGCTTGTATGTCAGAATTTCCGCCTCGGATATTTAAAATCCCTCTTTCATCTGCACCCCTATCCGGAGCGGATAAGGCGTCATTTTAAAGGGAGCCAAGAGCGGCAAATATTCTCTATTCCCGGAGCAACGATTTTGCTAAATGGTGCCCTTGTGGCAATGAAGCTATTTGTTATCCAAAGTCGAAGTTTCGCCCCAATCGTGTTTGTTTACATTTTTATTTTACACAAATATCACCCATGTGGGTCATGTAAAAATTATTACATATATGACAATTGTCTCTAAACTTAATAAACAACAAGAATACGCCCAGATCTTAATGTAATTAACAAGCACCGGTCCAATAATACATAAAATTCATCACAACCTCTTTATTTATGTTGAAAACCTCCAATTCGTCAACGACATTGTTTTTTTATTGTAATAGTTGTGTGCCAAAAATACTATTGATTCGATTAAAAAGCGATTATCCCAAATCGATTCTTAAAATTAGAATAAACCTGATTTAGGCATAAAATACAATAAGTACTTAAAATAATTACTATCAATACTTTCTTAGAGTAGGTAATCTTAATAGATATTTGGACATTATTTGACTACCAACCGACTAAACAAATTCATCGAACCGTGCATAGTTTCGCGCCGAATTTTTTATCCGATTCAAAATTTAAATATGGAATGCGCTCGCTATTCAAAAATATTTTGTACTAGAGGACGCCTCGCGGTTTCACCCGCGTAGTTCCCGTTCCCGTGGGAATACAGGGATAAAAAGTAGCCTATGTCACCCGGGGATAGAGTAGCTTTCCAACGGTGAAAGAATTTTTGAAATCGGTCTAGTAGTTTTGGAGCCTATTCGGTACAAACAAACAAACAAACAAAAAAATCTTTTCTCTTTATAATATTGGTATAGATATAGATAAAAGTAATAAAGGTTGGGCCTTTTAATTTTAAATAGTCTCAGAAGTATACAGAGTGCCAAGTATATTTTTATGTAAGTATGATACGCATAGTTTCGGGGAACCAACGATTTTAAGATTATTCGTTATATTGTAATGAGTGTCGTGGTGGCCCAGTGGCTAAACGAAAACGGGACAATGGTCGTCATATGTGGATAGATTGGAAATGTATTTTCTGGTAAATACAGTGGCGGAGGAATTGAAGTTGCCTACCTTGATATCTACAATCGGAGACGTCAACCTAACGAGTCCAAAGAAACCGTCGGAGCTAAAATAAATTGAAGCCATTAGTTTAATGAGTCAACACCTTCAGCCGACGCCATCTTCGTTAGCGGAAAGATATCGCTTTCGTCAAAAAAGACAAGGAGCGGACGAAAACGTGACTACCTACATCGCAGAGTTAAAAAGATTAGCTCGACACTGTAAATTTGCAGGAAATTTAAGCGAGAGCTTGCTTGACCAATTTATATGCGGACTCAAGAGTGACGTCATCAGGCAACGACTGTTTGCGGAGGATGACTCGGTAACATTTTTACAAGCTGTGAAATTAGCGAACGCTTTGGAGGCGGCAGAAAGAGACGCGGCGGTAGTGGATGGAACATCCACATCTAGTCCTCAGGTGGAAGCGGTGCATTCGGTCACATCGAATAAGGGGCACAGCAGCGGTGCGAGTCGCAGCAGGAGCGGTGGCAGCAAGAGGACGCGCGTCGGACGAGTTGGGAAAAAGACGTAATACGGCTTGAGAGAAATTAGGAAGCTGACTACATGTACGAAGTGACGTATTAGTGAAAGTGACGTATTAAGGATAGGGACGACATAGCTAGTGTGACGTGTTACTCGTATCATCACAGATTACTGATATGTAGCTAGCTTGTCATCACAACCAAATAATTGAAGAAACAGGCGTACAAAAATAATCATTTGAAAAGTTTTTAATGAGGTAACCAGAGATAACCCTATTCTAGGGCAGCCATGACAGTTGTATTTGACATGACGTTTGACGACTTTGTAGTTCTAAGAAGTTATATTACGAATCTATCGCAGGCAAAGACCTTATACGTATTTCTTACTACTAGACTGTGTACCAAAATTTTTTGTTTAGCTAAAATGAAATCTATCATCATACACCTAGGTTAGCTATTTCCTTATAAGCGGTAGCTAACCAAAAGCGGTCCTGGCGAGAGGGTTTCCGCTGGTAGTGTGTCCTTGTCTGACCTATTGCTAGCACAACTAATCATTGGGTTTGGTAGAAATGGTAGAAATTTTTATATGTTTCTTTTTATGTTATACCAAAACGAACAATTCATAGACTTTGTCACTTATTTAAATATTTCTAGAAAAGTATATAAATATTTCTAGTTCCTATATTTAATCAATTCGTTGTATTTAAAAAAAATATCATTAATACTGATTAAGAGTAGTACTTTTAAATGTTTGGGCCTGGTAATACTAAATGTAGGGTGGTGGTTTGCGGATTTTTTGTCGGACTTTATTCGAGTGAAATTCAGCGGCTGTTAATATTATTTGCAAATTAATTCCTAGTGGAATACAATTGGTGCAGTTTTATTTCTCAACTGTCTACGCAACTGGAATATATGTGTAATCATAGAGATCCTTTGAGGTATATTTAGCTGCCGGTATTTCAAAGCACCGTCAGAAGACTGCAGGGTCATCTAACACCTCTCCTTCATGAGCTTGAGAGTAGGATCAGAGAGCTTTTTGTTCCAATCTATATGATGGTCTTGAAGAATGAAACTTGAAGAGACTTGGGATTTGAGGATTATTGAGTCGGGGAGGACTCTCTTCGAACTTCAGATAACCCTATAATACTCCATAGTAAACTGCTCAATTCCTCTTCGAGTTCGGTGATAATTTCGTCGGTCCGGAGTGTGCGCGTGTTGTACGTTGCCAGGTCTAGTCGTCGGTATTTGTTGGGGTAGCCGGATCTCGTCTGAGATTCTTAGCACCCCTTGCCATACCGTAACCTCGACCCTACCGTAATCGAAGGTACAGGCTGCCGGGCAATAGGGGCTATGTTTTATTTGTGCTATTCATGGGAAGTGCTTTGCAGGCGGGTTGGCGATCGCAGTATGGTTGTTACAAATGCACAGAGAACGCTGCTGCCCATTCTCTGGTTTTTCCCTTAGTCGTCTCTTACGACACCCACGGGAAAACATGGGATGGTGAAATTCTTTACGCCCGATACCATACGGTTAGTGATGTAGATACCAAAAAATATAAACACTTTTTTTTATTAACTATAAATTAGGTAGGTTTAGGTAGCGCTGTTAGGTAGCATCAACATATTATCGGAATACTTAAAATGTCGTTTGTACAATCAATTTGTCCCGTGTCCTGTTTGGTCATGGTCACCTCATTAGAAAGAGACACACTACCAAAGGGAGCCCTCTCGCTCGGACCGGTTTTTGCGCCATAGTGCACAGTCTAGTAGTAAGAAGTATAAGGTCTTTGATCGCAGGTGTAACGATACGTGTCAATCAAATGTCATTGTCAAAAGACATTTTTCGCATACTGCTGATCTGATCCACCATGTTTAATTTTATATTGTGTTGATCTCCTTGACCTAGTTAATTTGAATGTACATTGAACCAAAGTGAAATTAAAGAAATTTAACAATAAGAACCGGCCAAGTGGGAGTCGGGCTCGCGCACGATGGGTTCCGTACCATTATCGCAAAAAACGGCAAAAAAATCACGTTTGTTGTATGGGAGCCACTTAAATATTTATTTTAATCTGTTTTTATCCGGCTACGGCGAAGCAAGAGGGAGGGTTATGTTTTTGACCGGTATGTGTGTGTATGTAAGTTCATCTGTTCTCTCATAACTTCAAAACTACTTATCATAATTTCTAAGTAGTGATCAAGATCTTGTGCTTCCCTATTTATCAAACAGGCAGCAAAAAGTAAATGTTAATGTGGCGACGTCCTCCGGGTCTCTAGTCAAGATGGGCGTGCCCCAAGGTTCAATTCTCGGCCCTTTCCTCTTTCTTGTTTACATTAATGATCTCCCTTTTATGATGGCCAAATTATTGGATATAATTCTATTTGCTGAAGATACTTCGCTAATTTTTAAAATTGATAGGAAAGATACGGATGTCTTACATGTCAACGAAAGTCTAATTATTCTCTCAAAATGGTTCACAGTTAACAATCTTTTACTGAATGCGAAAAAAACAAAATGTCTTAAGTTCTCTTTACCAAATGTACAACGTGACCTAAACTTAAATATTGACGGCAAATATCTTGAAGTTATAACGGAAACTGTATTCTTAGGGATTACTATCGATTCAAAATTGCAGTGGGGCGCGCACATTAGAACTCTTTCGTATGCAGTAAGGAAAATAAGGCAGTTAACCGATGTAGCCACAGCTAGGTTAGTATACTATGCTTATTTCCACAGTATTATGTATTATGGCATACATTGACTTAATTTTCATCTTACAAAAGAGGGTAATCCGGGTGATCTATAAAATGGGTGCTCGCGAGTCCCTCAGAGATAAATTTAAAGAGATCGATATACTGACTCTACCTTCACTTTATATTTTGGAATCTATTTTGTATGTTCGCAAAAACGAGGGCTTTTCAAAACTAGAAGCGAGTTCCATAATTTAAATACACGCAGTAAGCATCAAATTGTAATACCCAAATTCAGATTAACTAAAACTAGCAAGTCTTTTCTTATAAACAGTATACGCTTTTATAACAAGTTGCCAAAGTCAGTTATAGAACTGACCGATTGAAAATTCAAAAATCACATGAAACGTGTCCTTATTAAAAAAGCATATTATAAAATCAAGGACTAGGTTGAAGATAAAAATGTTGGCTTTAGCTCCTTCTGCGCATGCGGCTTCCCTGGTAACTCATAAACAGCACAAATATGTGGATGTCTCTAACTATTCTGAGTACTTTTTACAATGGTTTGCAATCATCTTTATAGCCCTTTGCTAAGAATAGTTACAGCACTGATAACAACATTTGTGCCACATGTTAAATTTAGTCTTGTTATTATTTTTTTTTCTTACCTTTGTATAGATTCTTTTACCGATTGTTTTGTGAATGTGTGAACATTGTAGGCCTTCTCGATGTTAGTTAACATTTGTTAACTTTTTATATATTATATAATCTATTTTTTTTAGTTTCTTACGAATTATTGTCGGGCCTACGTTGTCCCCCCATAGCACTAATGCTGTAACATGGAAATATTGTAAAACCAAACCATTTTCTAAAAGAGTAACCATGGAGTTTCTTGCCGGTTCTTCTCCAAAGGAAATGACCAAACCCGAACCGTGCACCTTTTGTCGACGTTTTTTTTTAATCACATATTTTATTAACGACTTTTTCTCGTGGCTGTGCTCCCGTAGTCTGCGTCCTGTAGTTGCTATTTTTGGGGATAAAAAATAACCTCTGACACTCAGCGTTTCTTTTATTTATAGAAAACACACTTTTATAAACATGACAGTAAAGCACACACAACACTATACCACAGATAATATAATACTAGCACACAGATGCCTCATCCCATACAAAGAAACAGTACCGACGTAACTAGCGTTTTTCGTCTGATTATGCCGATTATTTTATGTAAATCGATCGCGTTCGGTTCCGTTACACGGCAATAAATAGGTCACTATCTATATCCGTGGAACTGAACCAAACGCGATCGATGTTCAAAAAATAATCAGTACGGTACGTCGGCACGGTTTCTTTGTATGAGATGAGACACCACTGACTATACACACACACAAAAACAGATCAAAAAATAAAAAAATGTCACTCTTGAGATGTATAGAGCTCCAAAAACTCTCTGGTATAGAAATGCTTGGTGGTCTATGGCAACATAGACTCTCTCTGAAACATGGCGTTGAAATGGTATCATCAACTATTTTCCTGTATAAGGTAAAATTTAATAAAACACATTTAATAGAGTGCAAGAGCTTTTATTTATAATTTTACAAATTAGTTCAAGAAGGCCTTGGACATTTCAAATGGCGACGAGTACAAACTAAAGATAGTAGAGGTTAAAGAAAACTTTTACAATGGCCGGTACCGGGAACGCTATGTTGAAACCATTCATGGAGAATGAAGATATTAATTGTTTCTTAGAGAGATTAGAACAATATTTTGCTGCTAATACAATAGCGCCAAATAAACAAGTGGCAACTTTGTTGATTTCCATTTCTGAAAATGTGTACAAGATATTAAAAAATCTTTGTCATCCGGCATTACCAAAAGAGAAAAATTACGAAGAATTAGAGCAATTATTGAAGCTTCGCTTTCAACCTAGAATTTCTCACTTTCGCAAAAGAATATGTTTTGACAAGTTGGTGCAGAATGAAGGTGAAAATATTTCGAAGTGGTATGAAAGAGTACGAGAGGCGGTGACAGACTGCAACTTCGGTGTTACGGTGGAGGACCGTATAAAGGATAAATTCGTAACAGGGCTCCGCCCAGGACCTATTCAGGAAAGACTCTGCGAAGAGAGTATTACCAAAAGTGTTTCAAACTTATTGGATATTGCATTAAATAAAGAAGCGGCTCTGACAGAGAAGATAAGTGTTCATAAACTTAATAGCAAGTATAAGGGCAAGGATAAACAACAGAAGTGTAATAAACAGCCCGATAAGAATTTAATATGCATACATTGTGGTAAGCCAGACCATAATTTTAGTAAATGTAAGTATAAGGAATACATGTGTAAGAAATGTAACAAAATTGGTCATTTGGCAACCGTTTGTAAGTCCAAACCTATTAATAGTGTGGACATTAAGGATAACTGTGAAGCGATAGATTTATTTTCATTGACAGATGATAGTCATTTAAATTTTATTGCACCGTTTATTATAAATTGTAACATCAATAATAAAATGATTAAAATGGAAGTAGATACTGGTGCAGCAATTTCATGTATTACAGAAGAGGTTTATAAGAATAATTTTATTAATATGGTATTAGAACCGACACAGATTGAGTTAAAAACTTTTACAGGGGAAATATTAAAACCAATAGGTTCATTGAAAGCCAAATTAAAGTTAAATAAAAAAGAGTTAAATTGTGATATTTTAGTAGTAAAAAAGGGTGTTAGATGTTTACTGGGGAGAGACTTAATAAAACAATTCAAATTAGAAATTAAAGATTTTTCTGCAATTCATAGTCTATCTGATAGTGTTGAAAACAAGTTGGAAACTATATTAAAAGAATTTGAAGATGTGTTTAAGAATGAGTTAGGTGTTATTAAAGATGAAGAAATCAAATTAGAAATAGAAGAAAATTGCATTCCAATTTTTCATAAGCCCTCACCTATACCATATGCGTTTAAAAATAAAGTTGATTTAGAATTTAAAAAATTAGAGAGAGAAGGTGTTATAGAAAAGGTGGAAAACTCTAAATGGGGTACACCATTAGTTCCAGTCTTAAGAGAAGATGGAGAAACTTTAAGATTATGTGCCAATTATAAAATAACGGTCAACAAGTACTTAAAGAATTTTAATCATCCTGTACCTCGAATTGAGGATATTTTCACTGCATTACAGGGAGGTCAAAAGTTTTCAAAACTTGACTTAAAAAATGCTTTTAATTAATTGAAATTACACCCAAATACGCAGGAGTTGTTGGCTTGGTCAACACCAAGAGGAATCTTTAAAATTAAAAGGTTACCTTATGGTACTAAACCAGCAAGTCAAATTTTCCAGGCTAAGCTTGAAAAAATCCTCTTAGGTGCCAAAGGGGTTGTAAATTACATCGACGATGTGGTCATTACAGGTTCAACCGATATTGAGCATTTAGATAACTTAAAAGAAGTGTTACATAGGTTTCAGGTAGCTGGTATTCGTTTAAATAAGAAGAAATGTTTATTTTTTCAAAAGGAGGTGTGTTATTTAGGGCATATTATTTCCAAGGAGGGATTAAAAAAAGATAAAACACGTTTATCTGCTATTACAGATGCACCACCACCTCAAAGTGTCACAGAAGTGAGGTCATGGATTGGCATGGTTAACTATTACTCTAAATTTGTTCCACAGCTATCAGTAAAGTTAAAGCCTATATATGATTTATTACAAAATAATGTTCAATTTAAATGGTCAGATAAATGCCAACAGAGTTTTAATAGTATTAAAAAGGATATTGTATCAGATAACATTTTAGTTCATTTTAATAGGAAGTTACCTTTAAGATTAGCATGTGATGCGTCTCAGAATGGCATAGGGGCAGTTCTATCACATGTACTGGAAGACGGCTCAGAGAGACCGATCACTTTTGTTTCTAGAGTTTATAGTAAAGCTGAAAAAGGGTACTCTATGATACATAAAGAAGCTTTAGCTATATACTGGTCTATACAAAAATTATATCAATATTTAGTGGGAACCAAGTTTCAATTGTGTTCAGATCATAAACCATTAAAAGCTTTGTTTGGGGAAAATAAAAGTTTACCTCAAATGGCGGCAGGCAGGCTGCAAAGATGGTCTTTGTACTTGGCAGGTTTTGACTATACTTTTCATTATGTAAAAGGCTCAGAAAATGTTAATGCTGATTGCATGTCCAGATTACCTTTAAATAACAAAATGATAGATAATAATGAGTGTTTAGACAAACAACATGATTATATTAATTTTGTTCAAAACCAAAATGCTATAGATTTGAATATGGTTAGATCAGAAACAAGAAAAGATGTTATTTTGAGTTCTTTGTTTAATATGATAAGATATGGTTTTCCAAATACCTTGGAAAATAATAATTTAAAATCATTTTGGAATAAGAAAGATGAGCTATATATTGAAAAAGGAGTTATTATGTGGGGATATAGAGTTATAATTCCTACTAAGTTACAAAATATGTTATTAAAAGAGCTTCATGCTACACATGAAGGCATTGTTAAAATGAAAAATAATGCTAGATCTTATTTTTGGTGGCCTAATATGGACAATGCTATAGAATCTTTTGTAAAAAATTGTAATATTTGTATTCAAGCACGTCCAGAACCAAAAAAATCTAATGTTATTTCATGGCCCAAAACATATTTTCCTTATGAAAGGATTCATGCAGACTTTTTAGGACCAATTAATGGTAAAAATATTTTAATTATTATAGATTCTTATTCTAAGTGGCCAGAGGCATTTATTATGAAAAATACTGACTCTAAATCTACCATTGAAAAGTTTAGAGAGTGTTTTAGTAGGTTCGGATTGCCTAAAATTGTTGTTACTGATAATGCCATGCAATTTGTTTCACATGAGTTCTCAGAATTCTTAGCTAAAAATGGCATTAAACATCAAACATCACCACCATTCCACCCAGCCACTAATGGCTTTGCGGAGAATGCGGTTAAGAGTTTTAAAACTAATATGTTAAAGGCATTAAAAGATGTAAATAATACAAATGTAACTTTTGAAACATTAATGTATAGATATCTCTTTCACTATAGAAACTCAGTTCATGTAATTACAGGTGTTTCACCATCTGAATTAATGTTTCAAAGAAAATTAGAGTTAACAGTAGTAATATTAAAAAACATAATGAAAGTTTAAAAGAGGGAAGATATGAGGAAGGAGATGAGGTTTATTGTAGGGATTATAGAAATCCAAATAAAAAACAATTTGTAAAATGTGTAATTGATGAGATTTTAGGACAGAGGACATTTTTGTGTAGAGTTATTGGTGATAATTTGATATGGAAAAGACATCTTGATCAAATAATTAGTTCATTGCCTCAAAATGATAAGTTAAAGGTAAATGAGGAATTTGTAGATTATAAGTCACATAGTAATGAGAATTTAAGTTCACCAAATAATATTGTTAATGTTCCATTGGAAACTCCACCTGATATTGTAATTGAAAAGGAAGTTCCAATAGTTTTAAAGAGTCCTAGTTATAGTGAGGAAAGTGTTCAAGCACCAATTGTTTCAAATAGTCCTAAACCTAGCAATGTCAAATGTAATGATCAAAGTTTTCAGCAAACGAAATTAAGATGTTCTACAAGAAATATTAAACCTCCAGAGCGTTTAAATCTTTAAGAGGGAGTATTTGAGATGTATAGAGCTCCAAAAACTCTCTGGTATAGAAATGCTTGGTGGTCTATGGCAACATAGACTCTCTCTGAAACATGGCGTTGAAATGGTATCATCAACTATTTTCCTGTATAAGGTAAAATTTTATAAAACACATTTAATAGAGTGCAAGAGCTTTTATTTATAATTTTACAAATTAGTTCAAGAAGGCCTTGGACATTTCAACTCTCAAAAGAATTTTTGTAATTGTATCAGAACTTCAAGATAATTATATGTAATTTTAATATTAAATCAGATTAAAACAGCAATTTTCCTAGTTTGGTGCACGAATGACGCATGTACAATTTTAGACATTTTTTGAATGTAGCGCCATATTGTATTGAAAAACTCAAAATAGTCTAAAATTGACAACTGTATGTAGCAAATACTATACTTCGTATGGGACCTAATCCTCTATCTGAATGAGTTTGCAACGACGGTGTCACCATTTAAGGTTCAATTTATATTGCCGCGGAATGGATTGGAAGCGATTTTTTTTATACGAAATTGTACATAGGATAATGAACATTATGAAAATTGTGTAACGTACAAACTAAATCATCATCATTATTTTAGCCGGAAGTCTGCTGGACATAGGCCTGCCCCAAGGTCACCACACTGATCGGTCCTGTGCGTTTCGCATCCACCGGATTCCCATAGCCTTGACCAAATACGAGCCAAAAAGAGGTTGCGCGTCTTCCGTCAAATGCTCGCGCATTCTCGATAATTCCCGTAGCTAATGTCAGTATTTAGTTTGTACGTTACACAATTGACATAAAGTTCACTATGCAATGTACAATTTTGTTGCACAAATTCGCTTTCATTCCATTCGTCGGCAATGTACATTGAGCCTAATAGTACAGAAGCTCGGCTCCATTCCACGAGTGAAAATAAACGCACGCACACATGACGCGTACGTACGGCGATCTCAAACAAATGCCGGTCGCGAGTTCGCTTGCACTCGCTGTACGTGAAACGTATCCTATGTTTGCGTGCGTGTTCGCTCGTTGTTGTAAAGAGATAGATCCTTTAGTTTAATTGCCTATGATATTTAAGAATCGGTACATTATTGACTTGTAGGTAGGACGTCGGGCCTTGAGTGCGTCCAAAACCGTGATATTTGCGCTTTGAGGGGTATACAATCCTTTAGTTTTATTACCTATGATATTTTAAAATCGCTACAATATTGACTGGTAGGACGTAGGGACTTGAATGCTTCCAAACCGCGCTTTGAGGGGTATATAACGTCTAGTTGCTGCTTCTGTACGAAAAGGAATTTTATTTTACAAAGCTATAGCTTTAATTTGAATGAAAAGCCTATACGTTTCGTCACAAAGCAATATTGTGGAATTGATATTATAGTAGAAGCTGTAGTAATACCGACAGTGCATTATATTGATAATGTAGCTTTTTGTAAGAGTTAAGGCGAAGTAGTTATACTTATAACAAACTACACTTGAGAGCAAAACTATCGCACAGGTAGTGCTTTGAACTTAAATAACAGATATTATTATGGTCTAAGATTCGTTTTATGAAATATATACCCTCGTAATATGTCGTTTAATAATGATAAGGATTTTATGGTAGATATAATAATTATATACATTGATACATTGACAGGTTGCCTAGTTAAATCTCGTACCGATAATGTTAAATAATAAAAATTGTAATCAAATGTAGGTAACCATGGATTCAATCAACTTTTTGATAAGGCAACCTAATTCGGTTGGACTGGGAATAATATAACCTTTCATTATTTTTCTTCTTTTTCTTTTTTATAAAACGTTGCCCCACACTAGGAATTTCTTTCTGTATGGTGGATGCGTTTACAAACATATAAACTCACATACACAACACCCAGAGCCGGAACAACTATCTGTAGGACATACAAATATTTGTTCCGTGCGGGAATTGAACCCGTGACACGCAGCGCAGAAGTCAATCGCTCAACCACTGCGCCAACCGTGCGCCCAAAAAAAATTGATATAAATAAAATATATATTATTTAATCCAGTTACAACTCGATTAAATAACTGATGAGGGTATATCAATAATGCTTACTCACCTGTTTATACCTGGCAACTCCATAGTTGGGCAGAGGGAAAAATAGGCAACCTTTATTTGGAGTATATTATTTTAGCTAATGCTCGATTTTCTTAAAAAAACTATCGCGGCAGTTGATCGAAAACATGTATTTTTTATTGTTTAATAGCACGGTACGCGATTCAGCTAGACAACCTATTTGCGATGTATTAATATATTTATTATCTACCATATAACCTCTTTGGGGCCTTTATTGGCCACTTTGGAACCAACGACATGCTCATGAAGATAGGTATAACCGCGACACCCGTGTGCAAGTTGAGTGGGGAACATACGGAACGCATACAGCACCTTCTGTGCACATACGATGCACTGGCTGGTAAGCGAATGAGTCTCCTAGGGGTAGGATATCAGACACCAGAAGACTATAGTCTCATATCTCCTAATCTCGTTGTAAAACTCATGCAGAAAGTTTTCAACGAGATTGGGAAGGAGTATGTTATCTAGGGGACCGCAAAAGATCCCAATGGGTCGAAGTGTCGAGTTTTCTCGGCTTCTCCACAAGATAAGTTATGATCTACCATATAACCCTTATCATCATTAAATATCATTATTATATTTCTTTCACCGGATCTCGCACTATTAGAAAATAAAGTTTATAATCAAATAATAATGTATGCGTTTTTGTCATACAAGTAGTGTAACTCGCTCTGGAGTTTCCTCATACTTGTGTTTATTTATAACATATAAACGAGTGTCGGTATATTCGATAGTTTCTGACGCTTTATCAGGAACTAATCTCAAGAATAACGAGAGCATAATTGGGTTGACCGTTGCTAATTGTGATTTCAAGTGAAGGTTTTTATAGTGATACTGAAAAAATGATACTACACCCGCGGAAGCTGCTGAGGTAGTTGTTCTAAGCAATTAAAGAAAGTAGTTTCGGATAAAGCGTCAGAAACTGTCGAATATACCGACTTTACACAATCGTTTTTATGTGTTTCTAAGTAAGAACTTATCTTCAAAAGCGGATACAGCATTATTTTTAACCGACTTTCCAAAAAGGAGGAGGTTCTACGAGGTTCGACTTCATGTTTGTTTTTTTTTGTGTATGTTCACCGATTACACCCTCAATTGTGGACCGATTTTTAAAATTCTTTTTTTTTGTTTGAAAAAGTATGTTCCAAAATTGGTCCCATTTTAATTTGGTGAAGATTTGATGAAGAACTTCGGAGATATACAACAGAACTCTTCAATAAATAACGGCAAATCTCTCGGGATTGCTGCAATCGCATGTCTGTTTGTTGTTTATAACATTTCATAACATAACATCACGCCAGTTCGCTCTTAAGGGGTAAGCAGATCTCTCATTTCACCGGTTATGTTCAAGTTTCATGATATCTATTCTGGCGAAATATTTCCCTTACTAACTTGCCTATTAGGTAAGTACAACTAAAAAGTGAAAAATAAAAAATCTTTTTGCAAAAAAAATCTACCGACTTCCAAATACAAAACTACAAAGTGAAAAATAACATAATTTTTTGAAGTCGGTGTCCATAACGCAAAAAATGGTACCTACGAAAGACACGTGGAAGTCGGTAGTATTTTTTTGCAAAAAGTTTTTTTATATTATACGTATTATTTTCTAATATCTGCGATACTTTAAAATAGGGTTGGTACCTGTGCGATAGTTTCCTCTCAAGTGTATATTGTACATTTAAGGGCGAAAATTAAAAACATCTCGAACCTCAAATTAGCATTCACTTAGGGAAATTGAATGATTTAGGTGCTATTTGATATGATATTATGAGGAATTGTTTATAATCTTCGCACCCATTTTTTTGTATCTATTTAAAAATGATACAAAAACATCTGAACTTACAAGAACAACTTAACAGAGTATTTTGAAAATTTGTAATTACTTGTACACTTACATATTTTTGTCCTTGGTTTTATACTTAATTTAGTTCAGAAATGTACACTCGGGCAAGTTTATTATTTATCAACTTAAGGTTGTAGGTGCCTGGTATATGTGATAGTTGCATTATTTCAACCGTAGTCAAGTTTCAATAAATTGAAATTTCTTGTCATAAATGGTAAACTAATTATTTTCCTGAATTGACCAAGAACAATAGAATTATTAATAAATGATTGTTTAAAAGAATGTCATAATAATATAATATATTAATTGTATAAATGCTTCAAGTCGAAATGGACTGAATTATGTTGTTTTATTTATTAAGTTGAACTTCAATATATTTGTTATAAAATAAACTGCTGTTTTATTTTTGGGACACAATCATCAAACTTTTTATTTAGAAAGTGTATAACTAACTAATACTCCAAAACTTGGTTTCCTTGCGTCGTGATCGCATCAAAAATGAGTATATCCGTAGGAGGACCAAAGTTACTGACATTGCCCGAAGAATTGCGAAAGTTAAGTGGCAGTGAGCAGGGCACCTGCTCGCTGAACGGATGGTCGATGGGGCCGAAAAGTTTTGCCGTCCGCGAACCGGAAGAAGATACGTTGGAAGGCCTCCCAATAGATGGACCGATGACCTGGTTAAGGTTGCGGGAATCCAATGAAGATCTGTCAATGTGGCGACACTAGGAGGAGGCCTATGTTCAGTAGCGGACGTCTTTTGCCTGAAATGATGATGATGATGATGACGACTCCAAAATATTTGTAACTTTATACGGTAGGTAAATATTAGTTGCACAGCACACGCTCGAGGAATGCCATGCATGGGCCTCCGAGCGGGAGGTATTGGTCAGCAGGATCGGGCGACAACTGTCTCTGCCAGCAGTTGTTGGGCTATCCTGGCAGAGACAGAAAGCGGCCTTCATCTGTGAGACCGTGATGGTCCAGAAGGATGCTGCCGAGTGGGATTGTGACAGAGCCAATCCCACTCGGAGAAGAAGGCATCAGATGATCAACAAGTTCATAAACATTGAGCCACGTGTCAACCTGCAGCCTTATTGCGAGTATCTACATAGACGGAAATCCACATAGCGTCTTTCATCTCTCATGTGATTGGTCGATTGATGGAGGTCAAATCCTTGCCTTTACTTGCGTAATTAGACTGTTGTTGGTCGCCACGTGACCCAAACGTTGAACAATACCTAGTCTTCATAATTAACGCTGATAATATATATAATAATATTAATGAGGTAAATCGTATAGGTAGATGGTATTGTCGAATGTATATTGTTTTGCATTTTTGTATGCTATTTACAAACATAGGTACATAACCTCACTGTTTTCCTCATGGAGATAGGTACAAACTACCTCATTAATTTCAAGGTGAAACAAGTCTTGCATAAAGTCTTATTAGGTTTTTCCGTCTGGATTTTCCCAGTAGTCTAATCTGGACTTCAGGACTTGTGCTCGGTTGATGGCAACAGGCGGGTCCTTTTACATAGGACTTAAACATGACTGGGGAAATGAGGACATTCTATAAGTGCACTTCTCCCTAAACCTTCGGGGAGTGCCGGTGTGATGTTATGTTACGTTGTTCAAACTAGTTTCATGCAGGCAATGTCGCGGGTAGCAGCCAGAAAGAGTACCCTGTATCCTGAATTAAACTTTAAAGTTGAGTATTTGACAATCTTAACCCTTATTGGTGGTGTTCTTCAGACAGGCTAGGTGCGCAGTACAGTACCTACTCATAACCGGCATGCGTGTATGACTAAATGTATGAACGTGAGTGCAGCAAAAGAAGTAGAGGAAGATAACCAGTTATTGGCACTTTAAGAGATTGAATCTAGCTCCGTAATCAATTGCACAGGAAAACATAATGAAATGCACTAGCATACAAACATTATAATGATGTCGAAGAAAATATTCGAATCTTTATTTTAAGAGTCGTTTTATCCAGTGAAGTAATTATACAGAAATATTCACTAGATTCTAAAAAAAGCTATCCAGAATCCTATTACTGGCATAGAAATTTCAACATTGTGTAATCTATGGTTTTCCTATTTTTAGCCTACAAACTCAATAACAGGAGGGGTGCCAGTGATAAGGTGGTTTACCCTATGTAGGTAAGGATCGTAGCTGGTGGTGTTCTCTAGTTGTGCTACAACGATGGGTAAAAGGCGTGAGTATGTAATGTACCTATTAAGTCTGCTTTAGTACTGTCAAACATTAGCAATAAAGTAGGTAATTCCAATTACGTACTCAATTTAGAAATTCGCCCTTTATCAATCTGGGTAACACGAAAGTTTATTAAGTGTTTGACAAGTTATGAGCGCACGAACAGACAGGCAGACAAAGAGATTTTCTTTAAATAACGGTTAACACTTAAAATAAAAACCCAAAGGGCAATGGAGAGGGCCCATGCTCTGTGTTTCCTTGCGTGATCGCATCAGAAATGTAGAGATCCGCAAGAGAACCAGGGTTACCGACATAGCCCGAAGAATTGCAAAACTTAAGTGACAGTGGCCAGAGCACATTGCTCCCAGAACGGATGGCCGATGGGGCAGAAAAGTTCTGGAGTGGCGACCGCGAACCGGAAGATGTTGCGTTGGAAGGCCTCCCACCATGTAGACTGATGACCTGGTGAAGATTGCGGGGATCCTGTAGATGTGGGACGCACGGGACTAGTCAATGTGGCGATGCTTGGGGGATGCCTATGTCCAGCAGTGGAAGTCTTTCGGCTGGTATGATGATGATGATGATGACTTAAAATATTGTCTCAGAACATGGGCAGTAGCTACGGTTTTTGTGAGCTCTGACAGACAGTCACTCCATGTGAATATTGGTATTCAGCTATATCTGGTTAGACTGTATGCTGACCTCGACATACATAATTGAGAAAATGCTGGGTAGGTTGATGGTATTATAGACATTACATAGTACCAGCCACCCACTGTCTCACCCGCGTGGAATGCCAATATATTAAGTATAGCCTAAGTATTATTCTGACTTTTGGAGTGGCGACCGCAAAGCCGCAGACGCTGTGTTGGAAGGCCTCCCATTTGGTGGACAGATGACCTGGTGAAGTTGGCGGGAGTCCGCTGAATGCGAGACACACGGGACCGGTCAATGGGGCGACGCTTGGGGGAGGCCTTCCTCTTTGGGCTAAAATGATTATTCTGATGTATAGAACAAGCTGTAATTTTGCGTGAAAGAATAACAAACTACAATATTCATAAACCTTCACTATTATAAAAATGTCACCCGGGGATAGTGCAGCTTCCCAACGGTGAAAGAATTTTTGAAATCCGTCCAGTAAGTTTTAAAGTTTATTTGTTACATACAAAAATACAGCTCGTTCCTCTTTATAGTATTAAGTATTGATACAGAGTCCGATTAAAATTGTGATTTAAAGGAAAACTAGTTATTTTTACATACCTGCATAGTTAAAAGCTTCATTAAAATTTTAAATTTATCTGCTCGAATATCCGCCGTGTTTTGTTATCATATTACCAGAAGGATAATGGAACAAAAAAACAAGTTATTTTTGGTTTATATGGTGCTACTGGGAATACCAAACCGTAACCATATAGGCATATATCTAGCCTAAGAAGCCTATATATACCACGAGCCGTCACCAAGGGTGGATCATAATCTACACAGTTGGAACATTACCGTTGTCTGGAACGTGTTAAAATGTATAGAATGCAGTGTGTGTGGGCACTGTTAGCGCTCTATGTCGGTTTCGTGCAGTCAGTCTCATGGGGTAAGCAAATGATTTGCATTTTTCTTTGAATTTAAAATACACTTCTGTTATTGAAAGATTTCGAATACGTTTCTTAAATGAAATATTTTTCTGTACCGACTTCTTTTTAAAAGTACCTAAACAAATCTGGACAACATTCAGGTAGGATTCCAAATTCAGAACATAGTTTCTGTTTTATTAAAAATATTTTTATACAATAATTAAGTGTCGTGGTGGCCCTGTGGCTAAGACCTCGCATCTCGTATTTGAGGTCGTGAGTTGAAAGCTGAAAAAGTATCAATGGGATCTTTTCAATTTATATGTTACGTACCCAGATACTTTCTAGTTTATTATAGACATCGTTGGTAACGGTGAAGGAAAACATCGTGAAGAAACTTGGCCTTAAGTCGGAAATTACCAACCGCCTTGAGCAAGCGTTATGATTAATGCTCTAATTGAACTAAATAAATAATAAAATTAATAAATAAATAAGCTTTTTAATTATTTCTCATTTGCATGCACTTTTACAATTTTATTATTTTACATGCATTATATTTATAAAGACTATATACCTATAATTAACTATATTTACATTCATTCCATTAAGTTTTTATTATTTTTATTTATTTATTTTATTTATTTATTTAAAAATTCGGATAACAGAAATCCATAGTGTTAGTAACATACCTTATACCTAGTGTTAGTAAATAATAACAATAAGGTTGAGAAGCACTTTGCACAGAAGATGAGCAAGTTTTTACTCGGTCATCCTCTCCACAAAATGCCTCATAAAAGGGGAAAACACTCGCTCGGCACTATATTCGCATTATATTCGGCATTTATAGTATAAGTAGGTTTCATTAATTTATATTTAATACATAATTGCACAAATGATTAACATTTTTATGTGATATTGATCAGAAGTTACATATTTTTTATGAATATTTTATACTACTACGAATTTAAATTGTAATTTATTATAATATAATTTTATTTCATTAATTTGATCGAGAACCCCTCTGTTTCACCTCTTCCATTTTTATCGATTGCTTTCTATCCCTCGCCTTTGTTTGCCATTCAACTTCTGCTATATCTTTGATGTCATCGACCCATCTTCTAGACGGTTTCCCACGTTTTCTTTTCCCCATTGGTTCTTTCCATACCACGTCTCGTCCATCGGGCGTCCTCCATTCTAGCTTTGTGTGTTGCCCATTTCCACTTCATTTTCATAGAGAGTAGTAAGAAATCTATTTGCTTTGTTCTCATATCTTGGTGTGGCGTACCTTATCTATATTTCGGATTCTAAGGACGGATCGTTCCATGGCTGCTTGACATATTCTGATTTTTCCTTTCACCTGTTTTGTGTATGTCCATGTTTGTAAACCATATGTTAGACAGGGGAGGATACCTTTATCCATTACTTTCGTTTTCATACATGTCATAGTGGCATGTCCTCTTTCATTACTTCTCTATGAGCCCAGTATTTTTTCCATGATATTTTTTCTTCTATTTATTTCTTCAAAGTTGTTGTTTCGATGTAACAAATACTGGTTACCCGAGGTATATGTACGTATCTACATAATTCAAATAGTGGTTTCTTATTTTCATTGTTTTTTTTTGAAAAATAAGTCATCAGTTTAGTTTTTTGCATGTTCATTTCCAATCCCACGCGTGCGTTTTCTGTCTATAGATCTTGTATCATTCGTTCTAATTGCGAGCTATGTTCTGAGAACAATTTCCCATATACTAGACCAGTGTGTTTCTAGTTGTTCTTTTGTAGGTAATTCAGCTGTGTTTGTGCTATTCTCTTCACTAGCAAACAACTGTTTTGTAAAATTAAAGATTACGATATATTTGTAATAAATTACCTATTATGCATTACTAAAACAAGTGTGATCCGAAATGCTTGTGCCCATCTGTTACTGGCTCACTGCGAGGTCCAGATTTAGATACACACATGTAAATCTTTCGACTAGTATAATAGTCAATGTTACTTAGATTTAAGTTTTCTTCGTATTATAACGCTCATGCTGAGCACACGTGTCCTTAATTAAATAAATATATTTTTAACAAGTCTTGCGGGTTCGTAATTGATTATCTAAGAAGTATGCATTGTATTGTATTGTCAGTGTGCACTATTTAGCATACCATGTTGTGTTCTTTACCGAGTAAAATAAAAATTTTAGGGTTTTTTAATTCGCATGAGGCTAGTTTTTCAGGCTTAGCTTGTAAGTAAATTTAAATGTTAGTACAAAATTAGTTAATTTTTAAGCTAGTAAGTTAAGGTGGTAGTTTAATAGGATTAGATTTTATTTTTGAGCTAATGACAGCGAAATTGAAGGTATATTGTGAAGGGGATCCACACTGTCACCGTGTTTGGGATGGGTTTATGATACCCCATTTTACCAGGTTATCTCTGCAGTGACCAACCTGGGCCCGCAATCGGGCCTCTTCTTTTCTGCCTAACATGTGCAACATCTGCACTTTCCAAAACATGAACGAGGCCAACAAAAGAGCTATCCAGGTGACCACATTTTGGTCGGCAAAAATTGAGTCAAATGACACGCAAAGAAGAAGAGGAGCAGTGGTGATGAAATCATTTGCCTAGCCCAACCCTACTACTGATTTTACAAACCTTGCTTGATTACTAGCCTCGTGTGGTTGTCGAAGCTAGTAGATAGGTACACTACGACACAATTACCGATCACATCCTAACTGTTCATGGTTGGAACAATTGGTAATATTCAAAACGCTGTCACGGGTTGAGCTGAGGTGTGAATAGCGTTGAATGACGCGATAGTGAGTGATCACTATTATTGTGTAAATCAGAAGTGATCGGTTTTACGAATTTTGTCGATGCTACATATAAGTTGTGTCGTACTGTATATCTATTTTATATGCACCTATTGTAATAACAACACCTATTTAGTTGTACACAAATGTTTTTTTTTAATTTTAAATAAATTAGCATAAAAGCTTTAGCATGTAGTTTTCATAAGATATTGCTTATTTAGGCTAACGAATGTTCTCATGTTTCAGACATTGCCATATCTGTAGGAGATCGAATAGAGTTTTATACCAACGGAACCAAAACAGACATCGTACATTTGAGGTCCCATAACCCAACAGCAATAGTTTACGATGAAATACACAACATGATGCTGTTCGTCGACAAACAAAGCAATAACGACGCCATATGCGGTTATAACTTAGCTTCCAAGGACATCAAATGTTTTATAAAAAGATACGGTAGCAACATACAAGATCTCGCCTTCGACCCAGCCACGGATCTGCTCTTCTTTACCGATAATAAAGAAGCAAGCATTAATTGGATTTCATTAAAGGATCAAGAATCTGAGAACCACGGCAATCTTCTAATAAAGCTCTATAACTCGACCGTCAGAAGTATCGCCGTGGATAGTTGTAGAAGGTACGTTTACATAATAATGACGTTTTAAAAGCTTAAATAGAAAAGCTGAATAATTTTAATTTAATAGTGGTATTTTATTTACAGGTACATTTACTGGACCAACTCATATAAATACTCAAATTATCCACTCATGGAGAGAGCTCGATTTAATGGTTCTGAGAGAGAGGTTGTTTACAAATATTTACCAGTATTTAGCTTCGCTATTGACCCACAAACACAAACAAATTACTATATTGATGGCTATGAACCATCTATTACAGAGTTTCTAAGAAAAGTGGATTTAAGGGTGAAAAACTTAGATGCTGAAAATGCAGAATTTTTATTTGAATATCATGAACATTTAGCACCAAAAGAATTGACTGTTTCAAACGAGTACCTCTACTGGATGAATAGTAGTGTGAGCCATACAACAGTTTGGCAAGGATCAAAAAACGCACGACGTGTAGAACCCAGAGAGATTTGTAGGTTCTATAGTGAAAGACCACTTGATATAGCTGCCAACTACAGAATTAGGGAACAAGTTCAGGGACTTCAGGAATGTGAAGCACTGTCGAGTCTGATACCAATGTTCACAGTAACAAACAACTCACACAGTATTGAAAAGGCCAAACAGCAGGCTATAGAAACAGATCAGATAACAGAAGCGGAAAAAACAACGGAAGCGGAACAGACAATAGAAACGGAGCATACAACAAAAACAGAACAGACAACAGAAAAATATGAAGTACACGCATATCACGGTTATTGTTTGAATAATGGTGCTTTTTCCTTGAATGAGAAAAACGAGCCGGTCTGTCAATGTAAAGGGGAATATGTAGGTGATAGATGCGAGTCATCTGGTTGCCTAAACTATTGTTTCCAAGGAAGTTGCAGTTTCAATGATGACGGAGATCCTAAATGCAGGTAAAAACCTATTCTAATCTTGTCTGGGTATTGGTCACCTTGTTTGTTATCTTTACTTCATTTCACATCATCTACATTTCAGATGTGATGCTGGTTATTCTGGAGAACGATGTGAAGTTGCCGCGTGTCATGGGTATTGTCTAAACAACGGTAAATGTACGTTGAACGAGGAGGACGAACCAGCGTGTCAATGTGTTGGCAACTACGAGGGGTCAAGATGTGAAGCAGTTAAAGATGACACCATCACCAACACCCCTCAGTGCTTCTCAGCAAAAAGGAACCTAACGCTAGCTGATTTACTGTCGAAAATTATTATTATTGATGTATAATTCAACTGAATATCCAATAGTTTATTTTGTCCTGGTGGTTAAATGCAATCGTTAACTTATAGTCATGCATTTCATAGTGGTTTTTAAGATCTCACAGCAATGTTAACCTGATACGAGTACATGAACCTGTAGAGCACAGGAAGTTATATATATTTAAATTAAAATAACCATTTTATTATCTAATCATTAATAATGTTTTGAATGTAGTAATTAGCCTTTAGATATTAAAGTTTTACAAACATATGATTATATATATATATATTAGATAAATATGTTAAATATCTGTTTATAGGGTTCCATTGCCAACTGACAAAAATGGTAATTTTATCCATTACGTTGGTTCTTCTATTTATCTGAAAATTACACAGCCTCTTTACTCGATTTAGACAACACAATTTCTTTACATTGAAAATATATTTAAAAAAATGATTCAGCACACGAAGTTTTTAGCATTTTCTTGCAGACACCCAACATGGTCCTAGCAGCTTCAACGAGGGTTCGATTTTCCCTCTCTGCTTTCTCGTTCTGCGCCGAGGTGTATGGGACACTTGTTTGATGTATTATGCCACGTTTCGAGAATATTACTTTGACATCTTTGTTGTTGAATTCTGTTCCGTTATCGCTTCTGTTCCGTTATGCTCTGTATTTAATTTTGTATCATCTTGCATCATGTTTTTATGCAAATAAATGTTATTCTATTCTAGAAACTTTGACTTTATTTCCTGTCATATTTTCATTTTTGTTAATAAAATCTTCAATTTTGTTCTTTATTTCGTATTTATTCTTGACAAAATACACCGATCTATAATTGGATGATGGAAATGAAAAAAAAACGATTTTTTTATGAGTTTTAAAACTTTACATATCATAAATTATATTTTCGTTGCAAAAAACTCTTAAACATATTTTTAATATTTTATATGCAATAAATCGATAACATTTAAAAAAAAAACTACGTGGCTACGAACGGGCCACGATTGGTTGCCATGTTGATAACGTCGTAGTGTTCAAGGATACTCACTATAGTACAGTGTCAACTACACGTGAATTGCCTAAAAAGAGCCTAATATTTGTGCGAAAATAATATTTATAACAGCAAATGCAAGCAATTTATTTAGTTATGTGTGGTAAAGGATTCATAAAGGCTAATTTCGATAATATGCTCACCTGATGGACGATTTGAAAGTTTTGAGCTTAAATAGCTAGCTAGCTAGGTTTTTAGCTTTTAGTCGTAATGATTATTACGTGTTAGTGGACCGGTATTTGTTATTGTTGTTTACCAGGTACATTAAAAATATAATGACCATAATGTAATCGCTTTACATTATTGGTATTGGTGTAAAATAAAAAGTAAACAAAAACGACAGGCGCGAAACCCCGACCTTGGATATAAAAAACTTCAATAGATACCACTAAATATGATACAACCCGAAATCTGTGAAGCCTTTATTTTTATTGCTTTTTGCATAAAATCCTTATTTCGCTATGTTTCGCTTTATTTAAGTCTTTAAGTCTTTGGTAGGTACCAATTTTACTTATTATGGACACGGACTTCTAAAAATAAAGTAATTTTTAATTTTGTAGTGTTTTTATTTAGAAGTCAGTAGTACTTTTTTTTTGTTTTTAGTTGTGCCTAATAGGCAAGTTCTTTAATAAGGTACCTATACTGCCAGAATAGATAACCCGAATATAATGAAACTTGAACATAACCGGTGAAATGAGGGTGTACCAAGGTGAACTGTACACATCTGCGTACCCCTTTAGAGTGTACTGGCGTAATGTTATGTTATGAAATGGTGTAAACAATAAACAGTCCCGAGAGATTTGCCGTCATTTATTGAAGAGTTCTATTGTATATCTCCAAAGTTATACATCAGATCTTCACCAAGTTAAAAAGGGACCAATTTGGGAACATACTCTTTGAAACAAAAAAGAGTTTTTCAAATCGGTCCACAATTGACAGTGAGATCGGTGAACATAAACAATAAAAAAAAACATAAAGTCGAACATAGAACCTCCTCCTTTTTGGAAAGTCGGTTAAAAATACCTATCCATAGCTGGGACTCGAACCGTCACGGTAGAGATTTCTTTACCGTGACGGTTCAAATCGCCTTAGCCTTGGCAGTGCTCTTCTCGACACAGGCTGCTCTATATTTAGTATAGGGCAGACTTAGGTTGGACTCTCCTGAAATAAAACCTTTGTAGGAGTACATCTTATCAATTTAGGTCCAAGTCAAATCAAGGCACAAGAGAGCCCTATTGCAGAGTACAACCGCCTGCGCACGTTATACCGCCTGACTTGGCCAAATTAAGGATAAACAGAAAGCGCATAAAAAATATCCGGGTACTGAATGGGCAATTCACTCGAAAATTTCAAAGGTACAAGAAAATATAGAAAACAACACAAAAAAGACAATTAAACCCCGTAAACGTAGGAAAATACAATAGATTAACAAAAACTGTTTGGTATTCATTTTATTATGAATAAGTACTGTGGGGACGTGGCCAGAGAGCGCTAATAATTAAATACATAAATTACTTTTATATTTGATATATTTAGCATGAATTCCACAATATGCCTGCCTTCTGTGCGGCTACACTAGAATTGATCATCAAAAGCTTTGCAAAAACATCTTCACTTATTTTTATGTCCTAAATTCATATTACCTTTCAAGTAATACTTATTGCTAGTGTTTTTATAGGCAAGTAGGTTGCCTTCTAGTTAAGCAGAGTCCTCACATGAGCTACACCCTTACGAATAGACGCGCAGAATCATATGAGGTGCTTCTATTCTATGTCTTGAAAGGTTACATGAATCCTACCTTATCCTAACCCAAACATTTACCTAACGGAGGAATCACACCTACAATTGAGGTACGACCCTTAAAAGGGGAAGGCTTAATCATGACAAACGAGTTATCGGACGCTCCGATATGTGCTTTTAACTTCAGCTGACGCCCACACACGCACTAACAAATCAACGCCGTCATGCTTGAACCTCCTTGACCAAAACCTCTGAAAAAGGAACAAGGCGTCCTCCCAACACAAGAATGATGCGTCAACTCACATCGACCCGGATGGGGTTTAATCTCAAAAATTCAGATATGACAAAATTTCCATAATTTGCATTTTATGAGCTCGAATAGTTTTATGTGATCGCAATGCCTAGTACAATGTTACACCTAACACAAATAAGATGGGAATTCTTCTTTGCCACAATTCTAGTAATCTTCTTTCTACCAAACCTTGCTCTCCAAGAAGTTTTATTATAAATTCTTTTGTATTTAATTCGGATCACAACTTTTTTATTGATCGCCTTCTTTGAATTTATGTTGGCGCAATAAGAACCTTTACTAAATATTCTTTTAATTTTCGTACGGATTTCCTTCAACTTATTTCGAGAAAAACTTTTCTTAAAGGCTGTTATTAAAACACACGAGGAGTTGTCACAGACTAATGAAACTTTATTATACTCGTAACTTCAAAGACAATACATTGAAATGACAGCTTAAACAAAGCTTGACACAGTTACTGGTAGATGTCGCTACTTGTACTAAATATGTAAGTTCGTTATAAATTTAAGATACTCCCATAACGAAATAAAATCATATTAAATAAAACAAAAAATGATATCACATTATAATAAGCAAATCAAGCAAATTAAATTACAAATCTGTGATACCAAACTATTCAATAAATTTATAATGTTTCTGGGGACTTAGACTCTTTGTCAGTATGTCAGCGGGCATATCATTTGTATTCAAATAATCTATTTTTACAATATTATTCTCAACAGCTGTTCTTACAAAATGCAATCTCACGTCAAGATGCTTACTTCTCCTATGAAATACACAATTTTTTGTTAATTTTTGAGCACTTTGATTACCATTATAAAGACATACAGGTAACTCATTTCTACATTCTAATTCAAACATTTTTTTTTTTAAATAAGCTGCTTCTTTAGTTGCCTCACAAATGGCCATGTATTCAGAATCTGTGCTATTGTTGTCTGTTTCTTACATTCAAATGAGATTACACTACCAGACATTTTAAACATAAATCCAGTATAAGATTTTCTATCTAAGCAATCTGATGCGCAATCAGCATCTACATACCCTATTAAATCTAAATCATCTTTAACATATTTCAAAGCAAAGTGTTTTGTTTTCTTTAAATACTTTAATATTCGTTTTAAATGTTTCTAGTGGGTTTCACTGAAACAGTTATTAAATTTGCTGAGGTAACAAACTACATAAGATATATCTGGACGTGTAAGTATTGACAAATAAAGCAAACTTCCTATCAATTGCTGATAAGGATACTGAGTATAGCAATTATTTTCCTTTTCAAGTTTTAAATTTACCTCCATTGGTGTATTTACTGGATACAATTCTTCATATTAAATTTATTTAATAAATGTTCAACAAATTGTTCTTGATCTACAATTAAAGCATTAGTCTCTTTTCTAATTCGCATACCTAGACATTGTCTGACTTCTCCTAAATCTTTTAACCTAAATTTTGAACCTAACTCAGTCTTGAGACATTCAGTTTCATGTTTACAGTCAGAAAAAAACAAAAAAATAATCGACAAATAGAGCTACAAATGTTTTAACTTTCTCATTCTGTTTGACAAACAAACAAGGTTCATATAAAGACTTTTTATAACCTAAGCTTTGTAGACAATCATCTACTCGCTTATACCAAGCCCGAGCAGATTGCTTTAAACTATAAATTGCCCCATTCAACTTAAGAACTTTATTTTCTCTATCATTACACACAAAATTTTCTGGTAAGGTCATATATACTGTTTCATTTAAATAACCGTTTAAGAATGCTGTGGTTACATCAAGATGAGTTATATTTAGGTTGTATTTGCAAACAAGTCTTAGTGTTGAGTAACGAAGAACTGGGGCAAAAGTCTCTTTGTAGTCTATTCCAGCTTTCTGGGTGTAGCCTTTAGCTACTAAGCGCGCACGATATCTCACTTTTTCACTCTGGTCTAACTTTTTTTTAAACACCCACTTGCACTTAACTACAGTAGCTTGATCAGGCTTATCCACCACTTCCCATGCTTTATTTTCGTCAAAAGATTTCAGCTCTTCTTCCATGGCTTTACTCCATTCTTGCGATTCAGGACCACTTACAGCCTCTTTGTAAGTTATCTGGTCTCCATACAGATTGAGATCTGCATTAACACATATATTGCTATAACCAAATCTGTCTGGCTTCTTTCTTTTTCGTACTTCTGGCTGTAGTTCTTTCGTCTCAGTAATATTCTTCAACTCCTTAGATGGTATAGTTTCAAGAAACCCTTCTGAGGAACTGCTGGTATCTGCTTCCTCTTCTACATAGGTACTATCATTCTTTGATATCACTGCACAAGTAGATTCATCTGAATCGGAGCTATTTAAGTCTCCATGCTGTTCAAGACTTGCTGGTGTTTCTGGGTTATCAGCAACTACTGCTTGCAGCATTTCTGAGCTTGACTCCATGATGGTAACATCTCGACTTGTTATAACTTTGTTGGTTGCAGGGTTGTACAGTCTATAGCCCTTCACATTATCGGCATATCCAACAAGATAATGTTTCACAGCATTTTTGTCCCACTTCAGGCGTTTTTCCTTAGGAACATGTGCTAATACTGTACTACCGAATACTCTTATATGACTGACATTCGGCTTTCGACCAGTCCAAAGTTCATAGGGAGTCTTCTGATTTAATCCTGATGCTAGAGACCTATTTTTTAAATACACAGCTGTGTGCACTGCTTCTGCCCAAAACTTTTTCTCAAACTTAGCATCATATAATAGACATCTTGCTCTTTCAACTATAGTTCGGTTAAATCGTTCGCACATCCCATTCTGTTCCGGACTATAAGGGTTAGTTCTCTGATGAATTATGCCACTTTGTTTCAGAAAATCCTTCATTTCATTCGAACAATATTCTGTGCCATTATCAGTCCTTAAAGTCTTAATGCAACTCGTCTGTTTGTTGTTTATAACATTTCATAACATAACATCACGCCAGTTCGCTCTTAAGGTGTAAGCAGATCTCTCATTTCACCGGTTATGTTCAAGTATCATGAAATCTATTCTGGCGAAATATTTCCCTTACTAACTTGCCTATTAGGTACGTACAACTAAAAAGTGAAAAATAAAAAACATTTTTGCTAAAAAATACTACCGACTTCCAAATACAAAACTACAAAGTGAAAACATAATTTTATGAAGTCGGTGTCCATAACGCAAAAAATTGGTACCTACGAAAGACACCGACTTCAAAAAATTATGTTATTTTTTATTAATTATTTTTTTGTTGTTTTTTTATTTTGTTATATCTTCGCACACATTTTTTTGTATCTATTGAAAAATGATACAAAAACATCTGAACTTACAAGAACAACTTAACAGAGTATTTTGAAAATTTGTAATTACTTGTACACTTACATATTTTTGTCCTTGGTTTTATACTTAATTTAGTTCAGAAATGTACACTCGGGGAAGTTTATTATTTATCAACTTAAGGTTGTAGGTGCCTGGTATATGTGATAGTTGCATTATTTCAACCGTAGTGAAGTTTCAATAAATTGAAATTTCTTGTCATAAATGGTCAACTAATAATTTTCCTGGATTGACCAAGAACTATAGAATTATTAATAAATGATTGTTTAAAAGAATGTCATAATAATATAATATATTAATTGTATAAATGCTTCAAGTCGAAATGGACTGAATCTTGTCTGCGTTAAATAATGTTGATTTATTTATCAAGTTGAACTTCAATATATTTGTTATAAAATAAACTGCTGTTTTATTTTTGGGACACAATCATCAATCTTTTTATTTAGAAAGTGTCGATACTAATACTCCAAAATTTGGTTTCCTTGCGTCGTGATCGCATCAAAAATGAGTATATCCGTAGGAGGACCAAAGTTACTGACATTGCCCGAAGAATTGCGAAAGTTAAGTGGCAGTGAGCAGGGCACCTGCTCGCTGAACGGATGGTCGATGGGGCCGAAAAGTTTTGCCGTCCGCGAACCGGAAGAAGATACGTTGGAAGGCCTCCCAATAGATGGACCGATGACCTGGTTAAGGTTGCGGGAATCCGCTGAATGCGAGACGCACGGGATCTGTCAATGTGGCGACATTAGGAGGAGACCTATGTTCAGCAGTGGACGTCTTTTGCCTGAAATGATGATGATGACGACTCCAAAATATTTGGAACTTTCTACGGTAGGTAAATATTAGTTGCACAGCACACGCTCGAGGAACGCCATGCGTGGACCTCCGAGCGGGAGGTATTGGTCAGCAGGATCGGGCGACAGAGCAGATCCCACTCGGAGAAGAAGGCGTCAGATGAGCAACAAGTTCATAAACATTGAGCCACGTGTCAACCTGCAGCCTAATTGCGAGTATCTACATAGACGGAAATCCACATAGCGTCTTTCATCTCTCATGTGATTGGTCGATTGATGGAGGTCAAATCCTTGCCTTTACTTGCGTAATTAGACTGTTGTTGGTCGCCACGTGACCCAAACGTTGAACAATACCTAGTCTTCATAATTAACTCTGATAATATATCAATGAGCTAAATCGAATAGGTAGATGGTATTGTCGAATGTATATTGTTTTGCATTTTTGTATGCTATTTACAAACATAGGTACATAACCTCACTGTTTTCCTCATGGAGATAGGTACAAACTACCTCATTAATTTCAAGGTGAAACAAGTCTTGCATAAAGTGTTATTAGGTTTTTCCGTCTGGATTTTCCCAGTAGTCTAATCTGGACTTCAGGACTTGTGCTCGGTTGATGGCAACAGGCGGGTCCTTTTACATAGGACTTAAACATGACTGGGGAAATGAGGACATTCTATAAGTGCACTTCTCCCTAAACCTTCGGGGAGTGCCGGCGTGATGTTATGTTACGTTGTTCAAACTAGTTTCATGCAGGCAATGTCGCGGGTAGCAGCCAGAAAGAGTATCCTGTATCCTGAATTAAACTTTAAAGTTGAGTATTTGACAATCTTAACCCTTATTGGTGGTGTTCTTCAGACAGGCTAGGTGCGCAGTACAGTACCTACTCATAACCGGCATGCGTGTATGACTAAATGTATGAACGTGAGTGCAGCAAAAGAAGTAGAGGAAGATAACCAGTTATTGGCACTTTAAGAGATTGAATCTAGCTCCGTAATCAATTGCACAGGAAAACATAATGAAATGCACTAGCATACAAACATTATAATGATGTCGAAGAAAATATTCGAATCTTTATTTTAAGAGTCGTTTTATCCAGTGAAGTAATTATACAGAAATATTCACTAGATTCTAAAAAAAGCTATCCAGAATCCTATTACTGGCATAGAAATTTCAACATTGTGTAATCTATGGTTTTCCTATTTTTAGCCTACAAACTCAATAACAGGAGGGGTGCCAGTGATAAGGTGGTTTACCCTATGTAGGTAAGGATCGTAGCTGGTGGTGTTCTCTAGTTGTGCTACAACGATGGGTAAAAGGCGTGAGTATGTAATGTACCTATTAAGTCTGCTTTAGTACTGTCAAACATTAGCAATAAAGTAGGTAATTCCAATTACGTACTCAATTTAGAAATTCGCCCTTTATCAATCTGGGTAACACGAAAGTTTATTAAGTGTTTGACAAGTTATGAGCGCACGAACAGACAGGCAGACAAAGAGATTTTCTTTAAATAACGGTTAACACTTAAAATAAAAACCCAAAGGGCAATGGAGAGGGCCATGCTCTGTGTTTCCTTGCGTGATCGCATCAGAAATGTAGAGATCCGCAAGAGAACCAGGGTTACCGACATAGCCCGAAGAATTGCAAAACTTAAGTGACAGTGGGCAGAGCACATTGCTCCCAGAACGGATGGCCGATGGGGCAGAAAAGTTCTGGAGTGGCGACCGCGAACCGGAAGATGTTGCGTTGGAAGGCCTCCCACCATGTAGACTGATGACCTGGTGAAGATTGCGGGGATCCGGTGGATGTGGGACGCACGGGACCAGTCAATGTGGCGACGCTTATGGGAGGCCTATGTCCAGCAGTGGACTTTTTCGGCTGATATGATGATGATGACTTAAAATATTGTCTCAGAACATGGGCAGTAGCTACGGTTTTTGTGAGCTCTGACAGGCAGTCACTCCATGTGAATATTGGTATTCAGCTATATCTGGTTAGACTTTATGCTGACCTCGACATACATAATTGGGAAAATGCTGGGTAGGTTGATGGTATTATAAACATAACGTAGTTACCTGCCACCACTGTCTCATCCGCGTGGAATGCCAATATATTAAGTATAGCCTAAGTATTATTCTGACTTTTGGAGTGGCGACCGCAAAGCGGCAGACGCTGTGTTGGAAGGCCTCCCATTTGGTGGACAGATGACCTGGTGAAGTTGGCGGGAGTCCGCTGAATGCGAGACACACGGGACCGGTCAATGGGGCGACGCTTGGGGGAGGCCTCTTTGGGCTAAAATGATTATTCTGATGTATAGAACAAGCTTTACGAGTGTGAATTTCTATCTAGTGTGTATCAAAATACATTCTGTAATTTTTGCGTGAAAGAATAACAAACTACAATATTCATAAACCTTCACTATTATAAAAAAAACTTGCCTAACTTACGTTCCCGTGGGAATACAGGGATAAAAAGTAGCCTATGTCACCCGGGGATAGTGCAGCTTCCCAACGGTGAAAGAATTTTTGAAATCCGTCCAGTAAGTTTTTAAGTTTATTTGTTACATACAAAAATACAGCTCATACAAAAATACAGCTCTTTCCTCTTTATAGTATTAAGTATTGATACAGAGTCCGATTAAAATTGTGATTTAAAGGAAAACTAGTTATTTTTACATACCTGCATAGTTAAAAGCTTCATTAAAGTTTTAAGTTTATCTGCTTGAATATCCGCTGTATTTTGTTATCATAAGACCAGAAGGAAAATAGAAAAAAAAACAAGTTATTTTCGGTTAATATGGTGCTACTGGGAATACCTAACGTAATCATATAGGCATATATCTAGCCTAACAAGCCTATATATACCACGAGCCGTCACCAAGGGTGGATCATAATCTACACAGTTGAAACATTACCGTTGTCTGGAACGTGTTAAAATGTATAGAATGCAGTGTGTGTGGGCACTATTAGCGCTCTATGTGGGGTTCGTGCAGTCATTCTACTGGGGTAAGAAAAATATTTGCATTTTCTTTGTATTTAAAAATACACTTATGTTATCGAAAGATTTTGAATATGTTTCTTAAATGAACTATTTTTCTGTACCAATTTTTTTTTGTATTGTATGTAGATCTTGTATCATTCGTTCTAATTGCTAGCTATGTTCTGAGAACAATATTATATCATCAGCAATTCGTAGATAATAATAATAAATAGTTGGCTGAGATATTTCTTGGTTACTACCAAGATTCATCCAGTCGAGTTTTTTGATTATCTCCGCCAGTGCGGCAATAAAAAGCTTGGGCGATAAAGGGTCACCTTGCTTTACGCCTCTTCGAAATTTATATCCGGTGCCTTCGTTACCAGGCTAACTCTGCTTGTGATTCTATCGTAAAAGTATTTTATTATGTTATAATAGGTTTCGTCTATGTTGTTCAACTTCAGTGCCTCCCATATTGAGATGTGTGAGATAGAATCGAATGCTTTTTAGTAATCTATGAAGGCTAGGTAGAGAGGCTTTTGGAATTCTTTATATCTTTGGGGAGCAAAGTGTGTGAATGTGGTCGACGGTCGATAATCCTCTACGGAAACCTGCATGTTCTACCGGTTAGTATTCTTCATTTTCGCAGATATACGGCCTACGATTCATTGTGAAAATAGTTTGTAGAGGCTAGGTAGTAGGATTTGCCTATGTCTTTTTGATCACAAAGTTGTTAATAATGAATAAATAGGTTATTATATGAGTTAGGAGTGTTTTTGCTAACTTTAATGCCTCATTTAGGATACCGTCTCGTCCTAGGCTCTTGTCTGGTTTTAGCCTTTTGATTGCCCGATAAATTTCTGCTGCGTTCCAGTCTATGCTTTTTGTATTTTGAGAGTGGAAAGTTATAGTTTCACAACACCCGAGATCTTTTTGGTCGTAGAGGTTGCGTAGAAATTAGTTGCTATTTTGAGTATGTTTTCTCTGTTTGTAGAGTGTAGTTCCCGTGGGAATACAGGGATAAAAAGTGTCTATGCCACCCGGGGATAGTGTAGCTTCTTAACGGTGAAAGAATTTTTGAAATCGGTCTAGTAGTTAAAAGTTTATTCGTTACATACAAAAATACAAATCTTTTCGCTTTATAATATTACGTATAGATATAGAGTCCGATTAAAATTGTGATTTAAAGGAAAACTAGTTATTTTTACATACCTACCTACATAGTTAAAAGCTTCATTAAAATTTTAAGTTTATCTGCTATCTATCTAGGTAAAATAAGTTGTCTTGGTATCCAGGCTTTAAATGCGCGTTTGCAGCTTCCACTAGTCATTAAATGTTTCTCTATCGTTTTTGATCTATTGTTTCTAAAGTCTCTTCTAATGTTTTTGTTTGTTAGTTTATACATACTGAGTTTCATCTTATCTTCACGACTTATAGGTTTGAGATTTTGTAGTAGGTGACGTTATTTAATTAGATTTAATTTTACCTCTTTGAGAATTTTATATGTTTTGCGTTTTTCATCTTGATTGTCTGTTTTCATACTTTCTAGTTTACTTTATAAGGCTTGTCCCGTATATATTTCTTTTTGGTTAATAAATTGTATATTTTCTTCTAGTTTTTCAAGGTAAAGCTTGCTCTCTTGCTCCAGCACATGCTCGATTTTGGTTTTTCAGCGTGTAGATAGGGCTTTTATATTTTAGACGACTTTTTTCATTGGCGTAAATGATATTTTTGATCTGACCATTCTGTGGTCGGTTGGAAACATGATTTAAATTAAAAACATGCATATCTTGAAATCCATTTGGCAAATTTGTGAGGATATAATCTATTTGATTCATGGTTCTCTTGGTCGTCTGGTCAGAAGACTTCCACGTCCATTTCTGGCTATACTTTTTCCTAAAAAAGTTTTTATAATAGAAAAAAAATTGTGGGTAGTCAAAACTCAAACAGCCAAATTTTATCTCTTAATTTGAAAATTTAATTAAAAATAGTAATAGTTTAAAAATATATATATTAATGGTACATATTGTTAGTTGATCATCACAAACTGCCAGTCAAGTGTTTTCAACTCCATATCTTAACATTATTTTTTTTTTCACATCCTCACTATGGAAGCAATAAACCGCACAATCACAGATATGAGCAATCTGTTCAGTCTAAGAATGGCAGAATTTGAAAAGGAGTTGCAAAAGACACCGTGCACCACACCAATCACCACCTCAGGTTTGGCAGCCGAGTTCTTGTCATTCCGGACATTTATTGTTCAGGCGCTCGGTTCTCTCCAGCAACAAGCTGCCATGTTAGCGCAGAGCCTCGACAACATGGAGATGCGTGGGCGGCGTAAGATCCTGCTGTTGCACGGAGTTTCGGAGCAGCAAGACGAAGAGACTGCACAGGTGGTGGCTCAAGTTGTCACGCAGCGTCTGAAAATTGACTTGGATGTGTCTGGCATCAAGAGGTGTCACAGGATGGGGCGCAGCGCATCTAACAAACCCCGACCGATCCTCTTCAAACTCCATGATGTTGCTCTCCGGGATAAAGTCTGGTTTAGCAAGACCAAGCTGAAGGGGTCCGGAATCACAATATCGGAGTTCCTGACGAAAACCAGGCACAACGTCTTCATGGCGGCACGGAGCAGATTTGGCGTGACTAAATGCTGGACCTCAGAAGGAACCGTGATCGTCCTTGACGCGAAGGGATCTCGACATCGAGTGACCTCCACTGCTGACCTCGATAGCATCGCGCAGCAGTCCGAACAGGTCTCTGGACAGCCGGGGCCGGGCGTCGCTCAACCAGTCGCAGTCGAAAAGGTCACCACAGCAAAAACCAAGCGTACTGTGGCCCGAAAGTGAAGTTCTTTGTTGTTTTGTTTCCGTTTTGATAGTCCAGGTATTTTTTGTTTATTATGTTTGTCTGTAGGTAGGTATAATTAACTTTATTTTTCAACACTTCACACCTATTCCTATTTATTTTCTTGTTTCTTTGTGTACCTTTTGTTTGTTTGGTATTCATTTTCAACATCTATAATGTCATTTGTCAATGTCATGTCACAATCTGTCAGATTGAATCTGACAGCTAATGTTTGCGTTGTTTGGTGTTGATGCGTTCGTCTCAAACTTATTTTAATTTCAGTCCGTTACACGGTCTTTTTTTTATTTAAATATATTTTTTTAATTACTTTTTTAATAGACTTGAACGTACGTAGGTGGTGTAGGTACGTTGTTTTATACCTGGACTACAAAATCTTTTTGTATTTTAATATTTTATTATGTTCTCTTATTGTACTTTTATGTTAAACACAACTGGCAGGTGGACAGAAAATTGTTAACCGCATAGTTTATTATAGTTTTGTTTAAGTAGGTATTTATTTATATTTGTATATTTATGCTCAGCCCTGATTATAGCAGTGATTCTGATACTTTTTATTCGTTGGGTAGTGATGAGTAGTGATAAGCTTATCAGGAATGATCGCGCAGTTGGTGGTGGTGGCGGGGTGGCCATTTATCTTCGTAATTACATTCCCTTTTCTATTGTTAACATGTCCACACAACCGGCCCCGCCGAACTCCGGTGAACATCTTTTCCTGGAAGTTGAACTGCATCATTCTAAGATTCTCCTTGGGGTGTATTACTGTCCTTCTCTTCGGATTAATTACTTCTCTTCTTTCGAACGTATTTTGGAAGCTTTAATTCCCTCTTACAGTCATAGCATCATAATGGGCGACTTTAATACATGTCTCCTTAAAAATGATTTCCGCTCTTCTTCCCTTCGTCATGTTATTGAATCTGCCAATCTTTCTATTCTTGATCTTGGTGCAACTCACCGTTTTCCTAACTCTATTCCCTCGCTTCTTGATCTTATTGTTGTCTCCTCCTTCGATCACGTCACTAAACATGGTCAGTGTTCAGCTGACGCCTTTTCCTATCATGATCTAATTTACGCTTCCTATAAAATTCGACCTCCTAAGCATAAGTTTAAAACTCTTCTGCTTCGCAATTTTGATGGCATGGACATTGATCGTCTTCAGGAGGATGCCAGTAATATTGACTGGACGCCGCTGATTACATCATCGTCCGTCGACGAACAAGTTGAAATCTTGTCTTCTATCCTCATTCAGCTTTACGACACACATGCACCTATTCGAGCCGTGAGAGTTAAACATCTTCCAGCGCCATGGATGACTGACGAAATTAAAGTTTTAATAAGCAAAAAAGCAGCTGCGAAATTTAGGTTTAAAATTCGGCCAAACAATGTTACCAGGGAAAAATACATCTCAATTAGAAATCATTGCAGCGAGGTGTGTAGGAACGCACAACGCCAACATATTCATAATTCAGTTCAAAACGGTGATCCAGCTAAGGTCTGGAAATTTCTTAAATCATTAGGTATCGGAAAAAAGTCTCATGACACTATTCCTAAAGACATGGACTTCAACTTACTTAACAGTCATTTTTCTACTTCGCCCGTATTGGATGGGGCCACCAAAGCTACTACACTTAGTTATCTTTCTAATCTTCCGATACCTGATTATTCCCCTTTTGTCATAAGTCAATTCACTGCTTGTGATGTTAAAAAGACTATTGTTTCGATTACATCCAACGCTGTCGGTAGTGACTGTGTCAGCCGTAAGATGATCATCCCCATCCTTGATAACATTCTTCCTGTCATTCTTTACATCCTCAACTTCTCTATTTCCAGTGGTGTCTTCCCACAAGCCTGGAAAGATGCCCAAATTATTCCTTTACCCAAAAAATCACATCCTGCATCATTCTCTGACTATCGTCCCATTTCTATTCTTCCTTTCCTATCCAAAGTCCTTGAAAAGCTTGTTCATCATCAGCTTAACACATTCCTTTCCAAGCACAATCTTTTAAATCCTTTCCAATCTGGTTTTCGACGTGGCCACAGCACTACCTCAGCACTTGTGCACATTACGGATGATATCAGGTCAGGCATGGATATGGGGAAGTTAACAGTACTTGCTCTGCTTGACTTTAGCAATGCCTTCAATACTGTTGACTTCGATATTTTGCTTGGCGTCCTATGCTCTTTTAACATATCTCCTCCGGTAATTGACTGGTTTCATAGTTACCTGTTTGGCCGTCGGCAGCGCATTTGCACTGATGAATCTTTCTCCTCTTGGTGTCATACCTCTGCCGGTGTGCCACAGGGTGGCGTTTTATCTCCTCTTCTCTTCGCACTCTTTATTAATGCTATCACTCAACGACTTTCATCTTTCTACCACCTATATGCTGATGATCTCCAAATTTATACCCAAGCCTCTCTCGGAGAGTTATCTAATGCCATTGAGACAATTAATACAGACCTGGCTCGAATAGGTGACTGGAGCACTGATTTCGGGTTGAAGATCAATCCAACGAAGACTCAGGTAACGGTTGTTGGTAGTTCCCGGACTGTCTCTAGGATCGATTGGTCGATACTTCCCCAGATTTCTTTCAATAATACTATTATTCCTATAAATCATATTGTGAAGAATTTGGGGATTTTTATCGACAGCACCCTTTCCTGGACCAAACAACTGCAGGAAGTCAGTCGAAAACTGTTTGCGTCTGCGGGTTCCCTGAGACGTCTTCGTAATTTTCTTCCCATCACCACTAAAATTGCGATAGCACAATCTCTTCTTCTACCTATTCTAGACTATGCTGACGCCAGCTATCTTGATCTCACCCAAGACCAATTGGACAAGCTTGAGCGACTTCAAAATCTCTGTATCAGGTTCATATTTGGCTTGCGCAAGTATGATCACGTTTCCGAATTTCGTACTAAGCTCAAATGGCTTCCTATTCGCCTTCGCCGGAATGCCCACATACTTTCTTTGCTTTATAATGTGCTATTTAATCCTTTTACTCCTTTTTATCTCAAAGAACGCTTTCAGTTCCTCTGTGACACCCATTCTAGGTCCTTGAGATCATCGGAAAATCTAAAATTAAGTATTCGTATGCATTCCACTTCCTACTTTGACAAATCTTTTACGATTCAAGCAGCTCGGTTGTGGAATGTATTACCTATTGAAGTGAGACGTGCTCAAACACTGCCAACGTTCAAGAAAATGGTGAAGGAGCATTACCTTTCACTATAATTTTTATTCTTCTCCTTTCTCTGTTATATATTTGATATGTATTAGTATATTAAGTAATATTGTATGTATGTATTGTATGTTATTAAGTCTAAGTAATATTATTTTTGATATTTTGTACACTGACAACCCTAAATTCTTCTCCTATCTTTCAGTCCATCCAAAGGTTGTCTGTAAGAGATTGCCTAGTGCGATAAGACCGCCCATTGTACACTTGTATATTTGAACGTTTGTCCTGTATGTTTTTTTTGTGGTGTACAATAAAGTATATAATAATAATAATAATAATTAATTAGATTTTTGAGCGTAATGAATTAATCGTTGTCCTCTGGCGCTCCTTTTTCCATAGCCAAACTTACCAAGCTGATTGTTTTCTTCGAATTTCCTCTTCCCTGCTTTCTCGTTAAAATCACCCATGGTTATTACATATTTCCTCGAGATTTCATGGGCTTTATGTAAAGTGTTATAGATTGTCTCGATCTCCAACTCTTCAGTAGGACGCACCTACTGAAGAGTATTTGTTAAAATTTGTATTAATATTTGTATAATAGTGATTGTTAACATATTTATATCGACATCTAAAAGTGCAACTTGATTAGACAAAGCTTTTTGCTCAGGTCTTAAGATGTTTTTTTTTTATAATGAAGCCGACTCCATATCTGCCGTTTTTCTCTCCGTTGTAGCATAATATGAAATCGTCGTATTCGTCTATGCCGTAGCCTGGTCTTCTCATTTCTGGCAGTCAGATAATATCAAATTTAATATTGCTAAGCGCGTTCATAAGTTTAATGAGTTTACCCGGGCTTGCCAGCGTACTCATGTTATATGTGCCAATGTAGAGGTTGTATTTATTGTTGTTATTGTTTGTAGAGTTTTTCTGTTTTCTTGGAGGGTTGTAGTCAGGTGAAAAACTTTTCATTTTCTTTCCCGCGGTGACCAGCCGTGTTGTGTTTTTTGGTGGTAGAGGAGACGCCGCTTGTTGCTATATACTGGATGGTGGAGTTCCATTCTTTGTGGTATGTTCGGATTCTTTTCTACCAGTCGACCTTAGGGTGGTGCAGAGATAAAATAAGGCAGGTGCAACTAAATTAAGGAATACATATCCTGAGGTGCTTGGGGAGTGGAGAGGTATTTCATGGCTATCGGAACTATTTCAGAGCCCGGTAGATAGTCAAGTCCTTACCAGCCCTTACTTAAATACTTCCTTCCTCCGAGCACATTTGCTCTTGCGAACCTCCATTCAATCCTCAAGTAAAGGCAAGAGTGCGGTGAGAGCTCTATTTCTCGCCAGTGTTCACTTCGACCGGCCAATACAGGCAAGACGAAAATAAGGAACAAGCCCGCTCCCGGGAGATCAGGTCCGTGGGGTCGCCACTAACTAACAGCTCGACCAATAGCTGACAAAGCTGCCCTGCGGATTGTATCTCTCTTAGTCTGGTCCCTCACCCATGGCATGTTGCAGCAAACAAAATCTACAGGCAAAGATCGAGAGTTAATTGAAGTCCCAGCGTAGTGAGCCACGCCGTAGGGATACGGTGGTGAGGTTATTGTTATCAATACATATAATAAATCTGTAGAAAAGTCGTTTTTGTACATCGATTATATTAAAAAAAAATAGCCAGGGTGTTAAAGGATAACCTACAGAACCCATTTCCAGCATTTTTGAATTTTTTGTCTGTTTGTCTGTTTATTTGTGCACGCATCACGTAAAATGTACGAAACCAATGTAAATAACTTATATATACATAAAAAGTATGCGTAACTTGAGGCATTACTTAACATTTGCAAGAGTGAATTGCGATGAACGCAATTCACTCTTTCAAAAGTTAGATGAATTTAAAGTGTTGAAGAAGTAAAATATCACAATACACGCCTGGTCTCTGACACACGCAATTCAGATGCTCGGACAGTTGAACTCCATATTCTATAGATGGCGTTGTGCATTTGCCGTCATTTTCTCATTGGCGGTGTTGAATACGTCACAATCTAAGAAGCTCGTTGACGTTTCTCATTTTACATGCCGCTATAACTTTCTCAGTAAGAAATTGAAAAATAAAATTCATAATTCTAATTAATTACTATGTTACCCATACACTATAACAACGAGTATCATTCGCAAGCATCAAATTTAATTATTATTAAGTATTTTATAGCTATCAAAATGGGCCTTTTTTGACAACTTTATAATTCTCTGCGGAAGAATGACACCAGAAAAAAAAATGGTAGGTAGGTAGGGTAGGTAGTAAGTCAATAAAGATGGGCAGGTAAGCAGGGGATGACAACTGTATTCGTTGAATAAACAACATACCTTCAAGGGCTATTTCAGGTGTGGCTAGAGTAAAAACTATAATTCTGGACGAGACAAAAATAAACGTTATACGAGGTTTTAGGTCTATAACATACTGCTAATGTCAATGATGACGTTGACGTGTTTGCAATGTGGTTCGTAATTTGGATAGACTAATGATAAGCGCAGTGGACGACTCAAAATCAAAATATTTTTTTTTATTTCACATAGGCCTACATGGGCACTTATAAAACGTCGACAAAGTCCCAGCTATGGATAGGTATTTTTTTATGTTTTCGTTTCGGTGTTGTGTTCTGGAGTGCTACTAGATGGCGCGCAGCAAAACTGTACTTACTTTTTTAACCGATTTACCAAAAGGAGGAGGTTCTATGTTCGACATTATGTTTGTTTTTTTTTATATATTCACTGATTTTTTTTTTTTGTTTGAAAGAGTATGTACCGAAATTAATCCCATTTTAATTTGGTAAATATCTGATGAAGAACTTCGTAGATACACAACAGAACTCTTCCATAAATAACGGCAAATTTCTTATTCTGTATAAACCATTTCATAACATAACATCACGCCAGTACGCTCTAAAGGGGTACGCAGATGTATACAGTTCACCTTGGTACACTCTCATTTCACCGGTTACGTTCAGTTTCATGATATTCGGGTCTCTATTCTGGCATTATAGGTACCTTACTAAACTACTTGCCTATTAGGTTGGTACAACTAAAAAGTCGGTGTATTTGGTAAGTACCATTTTTTTGCGTTATGGACACCGACTTCCAAAAATTAAGTTATTTTTCACTTTGTAGATTTCTTATTAGGAAGTCGGTAGATTTTTTTTGTAAAAAATCATTTTTTGTTTGAATTCGATATTCTTCTCCCTAGAGTCAATAATATTCTGTGGAGGTAGGTAAGTTGGGTAGGTAGGTAGGTAAGGCGTAGGTAGGTAGGTAAGTATGGTAGGGTAGGCAGTTGATGGGAGTGAAGCCGCGGGCAAAGCTAGTTATTAATAAATTAATAATAAATACATCAATGGACACAATGGTCAAAATACGACACTAAGGACGTTTGATTTTGATGGTCATATTGACTAATCTCTAAACTATTTACAACGTCAATTTCCTTGAGCGGTGTAACAGGAAAACTATAATTTAAGAAATCGAAATAATTGTGAAATCAAACCAATAAAAATCTTATTATTAAATCAATCAACTTTATCTAGCTATCAGCTTGTTAAAATGTTACTTTATTGTTTCAGACATTGTCGTGGCCAGATCTAATAGACTAGAATTTTATAATGAAGGAATATTAGTACACTTGGCAACGCCAGCATCGCATCGTATCAATTGGATATCTTACGACCCAGTACACGAGAGAGTGTTGTTTTCTGAAAAATACAACAGGGATTCCTCTGCATCTAGTTTTGACATAGCATACCAGACAACGCAATCTTTAATTAGGAAGAAAGCAGACCGATACTTAAAAAGCTTCGCCTACGATCCAGCCACAGAATTACTTTTTGGGACTGTTACAAAAAGTATATACTCGTTTCCATTAGGACCTGGTAATAACGAAGTTAACGGAGATCTTGTGATCACTTTAGAAACTGTTCCCCGTGAAGTCGCCGTGGATAGCTGTGGCGGGTACGTGATTACAGATTTAAGAGGATACGATAGCTTCACGAAATTTGAAGAATATGTATTTGACGAAACTATCGCTTTCGCGCTTGACCAAAAGAAAATTGAAAATTGACCCGGCTTTGCGAGAGGGACAGTTGCATCTCGAATTGATTTTGCCCACAAATCTTGCAAGTTTATTTTGCCTCACATCCCGGTGTTCGATTGAGCTGATATTTAGCACACGCGTTTATTTGTAATACACAATACAATTTTTAATATAAAAGCTTTTTTTATATTTACATACATACATAAACTTACGCCTTTTTCTAATGGGGAAGGCAGAAACTAAAGTACGCCAAATTGTTTTAAATTTCATAACTTGTTTATTAACACTATATATAAAATCAAAATATGGTCAGGTTAGATATACATTACCCATCAAGTAAAAAAAAAAAATACTTTAGTTCTATTTTCCATGGAGAAAACAGATGAATACCTACGTTTGTATGATTTTAATGCCTTTTCCTGAGTGCACAAAATAATGTTAAAGCTTGGAATATTTTATTACTAATACCTTATACAAATTACAGGTATGTTTACTGGACAACAAATAACATTATAGAGAGGGCTCTATTTAACGGATCTGATAGAGAGGTTATAATAGAAAATAATATAACACTAATACAAGGCTTGACCATTGATACACAGAAAATATACTGGATTGAATCTCAAGAATTCAGCGATGGTGGATATTCTATTGAAAGCGCAGATTTGAATGGCAAAAACAGAAGAACATTATATAGTGACAAAGAATCAGATTCAACACCAGACAAACTAACCGTATCTAAAGATTTATATATAGAGTGACAGCATTGAAACATTCTTCTGGCAATTACCAAAGCATCCATCGAATGACAGAGACGTAAAGCCTAATAAAATAGCAATGAATACAACAATATTTGCTTGCGTTTCTCATGATATAGTTGGCAACTATAAAATTGAAGAACGAACTCAGCGTATTCCAAAATGCAATGCACTATTGAGTCTGCTGCCAGATTACCAAGTCTGCTTGAAAGCCTCTGCGTTTTGTGTTCATGGAACGAAAGTCATTGGAGAATCTCGTTGTGACTGTATACAAGGTTACATCGGTGAGAGATGCGATGTTTCAATATGTGAGAACTACTGTTTACAAGGTGATTGTAGTCTCAGTGCTGAGGGACAACCTACATGCAGGTAAAAATGTTCATCTCATTTGGGGTAATTTTAATTTGTTTAGAGCGGTTTTGTTTAAACCCAACGGGGCGTGCTCTTCGTTTACCTGTGGCAACTACTCACATAATATGTTGGCGTCCTTAATACTCTGTTTAATATCTTCGTTATTTCAGATGTAAAGCTGGTATCTCCGGAACGAGGTGCGAAGTAAGCGCGTGCTATAAGCATTGTCTAAACAAAGGAGTCTGTTCCCTCAATGAGGAGGATGAGGCAGTCTGTGAATGCACAGGACAATATGAGGGTGACAGATGCGAAGTTCTCACTACCCTAAAAGCAGGTGAAAATCTTTTAAATCTGTCTAAAGGCTCACAAACGGTCAATCAAACAAACAATCTTATTCTTCAAGTATCCTCTGCTCAAGTCTATATGCATATATATGTTACTGTAAAAGTCCAAACTACGCTAAAACCTAAGATTTACCTAGCCTTACTGGTTAGGTACATATAACTATCCTGTAATAATACAGACCTACGAGGAATAATATATTTTAGTTCAATTAGTGTGTCTCTTTGATTTTGTTACACTGATTACGGCCAAAATAAAATGAAGTGTAAATACATACATACATTAACTCATGCCTCTTTCCCATGGGGGTAGGCAGAAACTACAAAACGCCACCTGCTACGATCCTTACATACTTCTTTTGCTTCACTCACATTCATACATCTAGTCATACACACACGCCGGTCATGAGTTCTGCGCACCTGGCCTTTCTGAAGAACATCACCTATAAGGTCTATGTATGTCTTTCTATGGAGTCCCCGCCCCTCACGGCGTTGCCATTCACGTCTGCTGCGAATGATTCACCAACTGTCACTCCGCTCCGCTCCCGCCGTAATCTTTCTAACCTAATATAACCCATCCGAGTCGGATTGCTTTGAATCGAGGTATTGATCATAAAGATAGTATCAATATTATATATTTTATGCCGATAGTCCTAATGATTTTCGATAAAATAAACGGTATATCCAATAACGTTATAAGAAATAAGTTTAAGGGTATATAAATGTTATATCTAAAGAAATCATATCAACAGTTGGTTTAACTAACGTTTATTATATCTTGTGACCTGATTATTGAAATGAAAATATACCAAATAACTTTATGTGATATGAGACGCACCCGATTTTTATACAATGTCCGAAAATTGCTGCTTAACTTTCAAATTTTTCAACTTTTATTATATAGTATAAAATATATAATAATTTATTTATTTCAGACAACAAAAAGGTCCACACTGACAAAATAAAATACTTAAAGGGTGTGTCAGTAACAATATAAAAACTTAAAACATATGTTTGTGCTTACATACTAAGATGTTAGTGACAACTTATCTTATGATCTACATTAGTACTTATATACTAGGATGTTAGTAACAATGTGGCTTATGATCTATTACTTATACACTACGACAGACAGTGCTGTTTTGATGAGATGTCCCTTTATAGGACTCTCATCAGGCCTGTCAGCTATCACCCTCAGGAGGCTGTTGCCACTGCCACGCAATCTGGCGAGCAGAGACGCAGACAGCTGAGAAGCTGTTGACTCGGGCTTCTGCGAACATCTTTGACGCACTGCAGTAACGTGGCAGCCGCATCAGCGCCCTGAAGGCGTTATTATATTGGACACGCAGCGCATTTATGGCACGTTTGGTACAGCCGATCCATAGGGAGCTCGAGTACAGAGATGTACTCCTGTACATCTAGCGAACCTACGGGGCAACATGTTCACCCGTACCGCCATCGCCAATGCCCTGCGTTTCCGTTCAACATCACTATCGTCCTTAAGGTCGTCAGCAATGCCCCAAGTATTTAAACTGATGTACCCGATGAAAGAAAGAAAGAATTTCACCATCCCGTGTCTTCCAGTGGGTGTCGTAAGAGACGACTAAGGGACACACCAGAGAATGGGCAGCAGCGTTCTCTGTGCACTTTACCAACAAACTGCGATCGCCAACCCGCCTGCCAAGCGGGGCGATTATGGCAAACCCCCCCAAACCAAAATGAATAGCACACATAATAAAAGGCCCCGAGTGCCCAGCCACCCGTCTACCCTCAACTAAGGTAGCGGTCGAGGCGATGGCGTGGCAAGGGGTGTAAAGAATCTCCGGAGTGGACCCGGCTACCCCACCGGCTAAACACCGACGACTGGACCTGGGAACATTTAATACGCGAACACTCCGGACCGACGAGAAGATAGCGCCAAACTCGAGGAAGAATTGAACAGGTTACTATGGAGCATTATAGGATTATCTGAAGTCCGAAGAGAGGGGGAGGACTCGATAATCCTGAAATCCGGCAACCTGCTCTATTTCCGAGAGGGTGACCGGCAGTCGCAGGGTGGTGTCGGTTTTTTTTAAAACGACGAGGTAGAGACCATTTATGAGGATATCTCTAGAGCCATGCATGGTTCCAAAACTTATTTCACCGTTGTCATGGGGGACTTCAACGCGAAACTGGGCAAACGAGACGAGGATGAGCTGCAAGTGGGGCAATTTGGAGTTGGACGTCGGAACCACCGGGGTCACCTGCTGGCCAGTTTTATGGAGAAGGTACCGCCTCTACATGATGAACTCCTTCTTCAGAAAGCGTGAGCACAGGAAGTGGACCTGGCAAAGCCCCGATTGTGCAACTAAAAACGAGATCGACTTCATCATGTCAACCGAGAAGCAATTGTTCAATGACATTCTCTGTGATCAACTCGGTGAAAACCGGGAGCGATCACCGCATGGTAAGAAGCACATTGAACATTAATGTCAAGCTTGAAAGGTCTCGAATGATGAAGTCCACTCTCCATCCAGCACAGATCCAGGTCCAAAACCCCGAGACCTTTCAACTCGAACCCCAAAATCGTTTCGAGTGCCTAGGGAGCTCCGTAGAAGAATACAGCGATGGGTTCGTGGAAGCTGTCCATACGGTCGGGATATAATCAGATGAAAAACGCTAGCTACGTGGCACGGTTTCTTTGTATGGGATGAGGCGTATGCTCCTACTATATTATCTGTGGTATAGATATTGGATTGTCACGAGAAATAAATGTGTTGCAAAATTTCAGCTCAATCGGGTACTGGGAAGTACGTCAAATTACCTTGCAAGATTTGATTACAGACAACGGGACAGGTGAAAGTAAATAAAAGCTTGTAAAAATAGTCCTATCATATTTATCAAGGATGAATCCAAAATTTGTTTCTAGAGTTTCACAAGGCATAAACAATAACTGTGTCATTGCACTTGCTCTTTCGAATTAATTCTTTATCAAAGACAGTGTAGGGCTTGTAGCGAAGTCTACTACGAGTATTAATGATTGCATAAGTATACTAGCAGGGATTTTCCCAAGTCTGAAGAAAGTCAATAACGAATTTCAAAGAAAACCTTAGAAGTTCTTTGGAAAAGCTAAATAATTACCTATAACCGACTTCAAAACAGGAGAAGGTTCTCAATACGTCGGACTCTTTTTTATTTTATGTATGTTCCCCGGTTACTCAAAGATGCCTGGACCGATTTGGAAAAATCATTTTTTTTTTGAAAGGGTAGACTCCTCAGGTGGGCCCATGGTCAACATGTTTGGGCTTATTGGAATTGTCATGACATGAACTTTGGCTATAATTTTCATCGTAATTAGAGGTACCTACCAAAACTAAAAAGAGATAAATATTATTTTATATTATTTCATGATAGTTTTTGTACACTGACAACCCTATGTCTACCTCCTCTCGTTCAGTCCATCCAAAGGTTGTCTGTAAGAGATTGCCCTGTGCGATAAGACCGCCCATTGTACACTTATCTTTATAAATGTTTTGTTCTGTAATTATTTAAGTGGTGTACAATAAAGTATATAATAAATAAATAAATAAATAAAATCTTTTTAACAAAAAAAACTTGAAATTGATTGAACAGATTTTTCTTTTGAATAATTCAATCTCGTCGCGACGCTTACATGTCGACTTGATAAACTTAAATCCAAGTTATTTTATTCCAATGTACAGTTAAATGTATGTAGTATATAAACCAAGGTGTTTTTCATTATTACAGCCTTACCAACGCCTCATGAAAGATTTCACTGGCTTCCCATGGTAGGTGGTAAATTGCCTCCAAATGCTATAGTTGGTGGGTTTGAAGACGGAAATGAATACATAGCCAGAGCTAACCAAAGTGGTTCGCTATGTCCTGGGAAGTATTTGGAGTCAAGTGGTATCGCTTCCGTCTCTTTTGATGGCATAGAACACATGAAAGAACAGTTTGAGGTAAAAGTATTGCTTTTTTTTTGCTTTCTAATTATTTTGATTTTGCATTTAAGTTTTTTTTTATGATAACGTTTTTTGTTTTCAGATATTATGTGGGTTCAATGCTACATGGGTTAAAACACAGGCCGAACATCTACCTAAAAATGCATTTGTCGCTGGAACTGAAGTTAATGGGGAACCTTTGTATATATGTAGAGATAAGGTTGACGACAGACTTATATGTGGAAAAGCCGCATATGGTAAGAACAAAAAGTGCTGGCTGCCATATAATGGTAAGGAGAAAGAAGTAACGACTTCGTATGAAATATTAGTCACAGAGTAGGCGAAATACAAAAAGTTTTACTTTCTACGCGGTCCATCCATCATGGAAAAACATCGATGGAAATTTATTTGCTTTGTGAAATACTTATTTATTTAAATATACTTTATTGTACACCAAAATAGAAACAATAATACACACGGAAACCATACAATAAAAAAAACATACAACAGGCGGCCTTATCGCGTTCTGCGATCTCTTCCAGGCAACCCACTTGGTGCAATTTTAAATAAAATAATAAGTTACAAACATACAAACAATATAAAATACTAAAATAGATACATAAATACATGCATTCTTAAACAGGCAAGAAAACAATACAGCTCCAATAAGAATAAAATCAAAGTGACAGTTAGTGCTCCTTTACCAGTATTTTATAGTTCGGAAGTGATTGCGCGCGTTTTATAGTCACAGACAATTTCTGAAAAGTCAGGAAGACGGAGGATTTTCTAGGAAGGAAAGAATATGAGCATTCCAGCGAAGGCGAATTGGCAACCACTTGAGTCTCTCGCGGAATTCAGAAACATGGTCATATTTGCACAAACCTAATACAAAAGTAATAATGTTGAAGTCGCTCAAGTTTAACTTTAGTGAGTTCAAGACTTATTAACTATAGTAAACAAATATGATAGGTATGTTTTTAATATCTTGATTATGAAGCGACAAAGTTGAGAATTAGAAAGAGAAGTCCAACGTGCCGTCTGACGTCAGATGGCACGACACCCGTACAACTGCCATAGAAAACGCCGTTTTCGTAGAGAGGGACAGGTATATTTCACCATCATCATCTTCTGCCTTTTAATGTTCCCACTGCTGGACCCAGGCCTCCTCTCTTTGAGAGGGAATGGGCATTTATCCACAACGCGGGTCCAGTGCGGGATGGTGTATGCACAAAATAGGGAGTATACAGAAGGGCCACTCCCGCTGTTTCGAAATTTGACAGCCAAACTTGACAGACTCACTAAGGTTGCTACTATATTGAAACCAATTTCGTCTACGGACTTAAAATAATTTATTTTTTTCCTAGATATTGAATTTATAACTTCTTCTCTAAATCTTGAAAAATTTTATGACCTTTATAACTTAAAATGAATGTAAGAACGAATTTAAATTATATAGAACTAATTTAAAGTATATTCGGACTGTAACAATTAATATAGGTAACCCAGCCAATGCAACCTCTTTAGAGTACTTACCTACTTTATATATGAATGACGTGACAAACTCCCGCACAAAGCATTCGTGACAGCCGCGACTGTTCTCGGTCCAATATTGCCCATTATTCCCTGTAAAATCGTAATGTCAATGTGTGAGTTCAAAATGGCGCTTTGTTCGAAGTGGACTCTCTGTCTGCGGCGCGCCGCCGTATATGTACTTTGTGGTGTATGTCACATGTCTTAATTTTTTTTGGTTCTAGAACATTGGTTGCCTCACGATTTTTAAATGATATATTTAATTAAATGGTTATGTCTTGTACGTTTTTGCTATTAGTATTCTATTTCAGTATTTTATCGTTAAACTGGTCACATAAAAATAAAATATTTTTCATGCATATTCCCTATTAGTTCCGATCAATCTGCCCTGCCTTTTGCCATTTACGTTGGAGTCAGTTTCCAGTCTCAATATATACAATTGCTAAAATATAATTAAAGTACTGGGGGGACAGTATTTGTTACTACTAAACAGGGAATCCGAAACTCCTTTTTCCTTGAGGGTCTGAGGGCAAGAGCTAGGCGACATCACCGGGTGTAAATCCGAGTAGTAACAGCTTTTCAAAAACATATAAGTGTAGACTTACCTCTAGAATGTAGATTCTAGAGATAAGTTACCATTGAGCTTTTTCTACTCTAAATTGAAGTAACTGCCAATTAAAAATCGAATAGCTCTTATCGATTAGATATTTTGTTGATGTATCAAATTGTTGTATTGTAAAATATAAATGTTCTTGTTGTGGCTTGTGGTGGTAACTGAAAAAATATGTTATATTTTTCTTAAAATAATAAATGACATATGTTGGTAAACTAATTGTTTTATTTCTTTTGTGTCGCAAGTCCCAAAGTTCTGTGACATCTTATTACTGAAAATGATAGTCACTAAATAATTCAGGATAAGTACAGTAAAGTTTGTAAGTAAAAGATTCCATTGAATGACGATGTTAAGTAACCATGTCTTCAGCACCCTAATTGCGTATTTGTTTTCACAGCACGAAGCACACTTCTTCCCTTTCATTTTAAAACTCAACAGTATTCATTGTGTGTAGATGTATTTTTTGACGGTGCTGTCGAGTAGATGGATTTTTGAACATATAAAGCAATGAATGCAAGAAAATCATAAGTACACAATTAGGGTGCAGAGGTAGCAAAAGATCGAGAAATAATAATAATACGGTAGGCAAATGTTAGTTGCACAGCACACGCCTCTGAGTGGCGAGTCTTGGTCGCTAGGATCGGGTGAAACCTGTCTCTGCCAAAACTGGAGGGAAATGGCCCCCTTCTGTAAGACCGTAATGGTTCAGAACAAGTTCATAAAAAATGAGCCACGTGTCAAACTGTTGGTCGAAACCTGACTCAAACGTTGAATCTAATAATTAACTCAAATATTTATGACGTCAATCGAGTAGAAGTTATTTTGATCGATAGGCAACTCTTTATAAATTTTGGGCCCCGTAGGTGGCCATCCTGATAGCGGCGTCACTGGCGAGCATAAGGTCTTCCAAAGTGCAGATGTATGGGCACTTGGGACACTCCAGCATGTATGCGTTATTTTGCTAAATGGCCCCGCACTCACACTGGGTATCGGACGGGTCTATAAAACCCTCTGTCTTTGTCTTGCGGGATACAGACGTGAATTTATATTATGTTGTTAAACAAAGTTTCATGCTGGCGAGGTCTCGGGCAGAAGCCAGTATTCTACTAAAACTTGTCACAAAGAGTACCCCTGATTTCTGCATTAAGATTTTAAAGTTGAGTATTTGACAAGATAGACCAGTAGCATAATTACATAAGTGAATTCGGCAAGGTAAAGAGGTTGACTGCCATCAAAGATGCGATGTGGATTTCCGTCTAAGTGATTGGTCGATTGATGGTGGTCAAACCCTGTGACTTGCGGAATTCACTTGCAAAATTAGGCTACTGGGGTCACTAATTGCTTTCATTTGGGGTATGTTTTTTTTTATAATATGACCCTCGTGGTCCGTAAGGTCTAAAAGCCACCTATCCCTCCCCTCCAAGAGATCCTGAATATATCTTATTAACACACTTAACTGCCGTACAATGAGACACAATAGAAAATGTATTGTTTGTCGTTCACCTGGCAGTGAAGGTGATAAGTGCATAGTATAATTAATTGCGCTGAAATATCCCTCTGAAATTTGGATTAAAGTTGGTGCATGCTATTGGCGCCGACTTCCAACAGATACTACTTACTACTTAAACACGCTACCGTCAAAACCTCGCTGCTCGCGAAATATACACAAATCCAACTGCATGGGCGAAACATTACACCAATCGCGAATGTCTAAAGGAAACTATATCACGGATGGGTGGATTATTTAGTAATTACAATTTAATCCCACAAAACCCAACGAAAATCGTTCGCACGCGTTTGAACTCAGATTTTCAAGTCAAGTGTCAAACGTCAACACACTCACACGCTGTCAAATCGATGACAGCTAGCTGACATGGTGTTGCAACAAAATAACAAAAATTGAACGAACCGATTCCTTCCCAACACTGAACTAGACCTTATTGGTGGTCTTCTTCAAAAAGGCCAGGTGCGCAGTACTCATAATCGGCGTGCGTATATGACTAGATATATAAACGTAACTGTAGCAAAAAGTGTACCTATGTAAGGGTCGTAGCAGGTGGCGTTCTGTAGTTCTGCTAACCCCATGGAAAAAAGGCGAGAGTTTATGTAATTTACCTACTACAGAATAGAATATCTTTATTTCGGGCAAAAATCCATAGAGTGTAACATAGAAAATCTTATTACTAGGTTTTAGTAACAATCAACCTCCGCACAAACTGCTGCACAATCGGAGAGCCGAAGCACTCAGCTACAGTTAGCTTCACTATGTCTGCTTTAGTCCGATAAAACTTTTGGCATTAAACTAGGTAGGGTTTGACACGTTATTAACTTCAATTATACAATTCAGAAATTCGCCCAATATTAATCTGGGCACGGGTTATCAGCGTTAACAAAGAAAATTTGCTTCAAATAAATGTCACTAGATGGCGCGATATGCATCGAATTGCATTTAAAATTAACATTTTCTAGAATTGATCATGAAAATTATATAAACAGACAAAAATGCTGGAAACGGGTTCTGTTGGTTATCCTTTATCATCCTGGCTATTTTAATTGGAAATATTTTCGATGTATAAAAACGACTTTCCTACAGATTTATTATATGAAGAAAAAGAAAGAAAGAAAAAACATTTTAAATAAATGTTTTTTCTTTCTTTCTTTTTCTTTATATGTATTGGTGACTAGCTGCCCGGCAAACTTTGTTTCCCATAAAAACACCAAACATGGACGTGACTTGATCATGACTTGGACGTCATACCCTACCCGAAATTCACCACAAATAACATCATTGTGGTGGGGATCCGAACCAAATCTTGGGAAATCGCAGTAGTCTCTTACTACTTCGAGCCAGACCAACCCATAGGGCCATACTAGGACCAGATGACCCGGATCAATGCGGAAGTGGCCAATGGTAGGTTGCTGATAGGTGGCAACGCGAACGCGAAAAGTGCCTGGTGGTGCAGCATCAAGGAAGATCCCAGGGGAGAGGCAATGTCCGCTACCCTGGACGAACTCGAGCTTCAGGTGCTAAACACGGGTGACGCTTCCACCTTTCACACCATCAGAGGTGGTAGAGCGTATAAAAGCCACTTGGACGTTACGGCATGTTCGCTCGACGTTTTTGACCTGGTGAATTCGACGGTTTTGACCTTTTTGGGCTGGCGGATCGACACAGGAGCCACATCCTCGAACCACAACACGATATTTCTTAACGTCAATATAAAAAGGGAAAAAGATGTTAGCATCACTAGAACCACTAGGATGTTTAACACCAGAAAAGCAGATTGGGAAGCCTTTAGAAATAAACTTAACGAGCTTAAAATTAGAAATAATGTAAATTCAGAAAGCTTAATAGAAATAAATAATATAGTAAATTTGGAAGATACAGTAGTCAAATATATAAATATCATTACAGAAGCAAGTAAAACCGCTATCCCAAAAATAAATAAGGAAACTAAAATCACCTGTCCGTGGTGGTCCGAGGAGCTCGCTGTGAAGAATAGGGAGGTGATGACGAAGAAGAACCGCATCCGCAATGCCGCGCCGGTCCGGCGGGGGAAGGTCGTTGGCGAGTACCTGAAAGCAAAACAAGAGTATGAGATGCAGGCAAGGAATGCCCAAATCGCCAGTTGGAAGGAGTTTTGCCGGAAGCAGGATCGTGAGGGAGTTTGGGAGAGTTTCTACAGGATCATTGGTAGGACCGCCAAAAGGCAAGAAGAACTGACCCTTTGCAGCGATAGTGCATTCCTCAATCCGAGTGAATCGGTCACCCTACTAGCAGATACGTTCTAACCGGAAGACAGAGTAGACCAGGACAACGCTGACCACAGGCAAATTAGAGAAGCAGCCAGCCGAGTAAATGAGTGGGCCCAAGATGAACGTCATGATCCCCCATTTTCGACGCTGGAGCTGCAGTCCGCTGTGGTGGGTTTCAATCCCAAATTCTTCAAAAAGTAAATATTCTTGTCATTGCAAGAAAACAAAAAAAAAAAAAAAAAATGCTGTGCTATATATAAAAAATCTAAATTAATTGGAGCAGCTCAATCCCAAGCCTTTTTGCCCTCAACGTAATCTTTAACGGTATAAAACGCTTTCTGGCACAACTTACGTTTAATGAATGATTTGAATTTATTAAGACTTAGATCTTGTACGTGGCTTGGAAGCTTATTATAAAAGCGTCCACATTGTCATCTAAACGAACCACCTATTTTATTGAGCCTTGTTGTAAGTAATCCAAATTTGTGTTTGTTCCTAGTATTTATGTTATGGTGACATCCATAACATAAATACTAGGAACAAACACTACTGTATTTTTAAACAATTTTATATTTTTATGGGCATATACAAGATTTTCATAAATATACTGAGAAGGCAAAGTCATTACATTAATCTCCTTAATTTTTTCTCTGAGAGAGTGTCTTGGGCTTAATTTATAAATTGATCGAACAGCTCTTTTCTGCAAATCGAAGATAGTCTGGATGTCAGCGGCATTTCCCCACAACAGTATACCGTACGACATTACACTAAACTAAACGGGCTGTCTCTATGTCAGTTAAATTACGAATTTTTCTATCAGCATATGCTGCGGAGCTTAGCTTCCTTGACAATTTATCTATATGTGGGCCCCACTGAAGCTTAGCATCCAAAGTTAAGCCTAAGAATACTGTGCTACTTTCAGGATTAAATTCTTCGCCCTTTATCAACTAGGTGCGACACTGTCAATAATAGACTTAGCAACTTCTGCAGAATGACCTCACAGATCTGCAGTCTTTTTAACATTTAAAGTGTGATAGGTTTTAATTATGTCTCTACAAGTAATATGTTCTTTTATTATTTTCTTTTAGCAAAGACTCAGTAACAGAAGGTGATTTCGGGATTTAGTAGTAGAAATGGGAATATCTAAAAATAAATTTTCAAAGGCCACTGTGACTTGTGAGTCTGATTTTCAAATGTTGTCATTAATAGACAGGCTATGGACAATATTTTGGGTACCAGATCTTTCCGTTTCACTATTAATAATATTCCAAGAATTTTTAATAACATTACTTCTGTTTTTTATCTTCGAACTCAAATTGGCTTGACCAAACAACAAATTATTTTAAATAATTTCTAACATATAAATTAAATCAGCAGTGTTTACATAAGTTCTTTCATTGTACAGCTCATAAAGCCGTGTTCTACTTTTATGAATACCAATGTTAGCCCATTCACTGAATGAAGTGTTACTATTAACGGAGTTAGTCTTGGGAATAAAGGTGGAATTAAATTGTTTACAGTATATACTACAAAAAATATCATATAGATGTTTTTTTTATTTTTTTTATTGAAGACGGCGCCTACCTCTCGGCGCTTTGCGAACTAGATAGATTCCTCGGACATAGTCCGAGACCTTGCGGACTTATCTTTATTGCTAAGTTTAACTATGATCTATTCTTAATTATTACATTTCTTAATTTCTAGCAATGTTTGACAAATATTCTGTCTGTTTGTCTTGACATGTATTATAAGTTTTTAAAGATATTTAATCCTAAGAATATCTTACTTACAATCTTATCTTATCTATTTTATATCTATTCGTTTTTATGCTACCTATTATATACATGACTAGCACTCCGCCCGCGACTTCGTTCGCATGTTTTCGTATTTTATTCAACTAAATTATGTGCAGTTAGTGAAGGCGATCAAAAATAAGCTATTGTTAAATCAATAATAAATGGGTTATCGTAGATATCTACGGTTTAAGTTAGGATTTAGAGGACATAGAACCTCCTCCTTTTTGGAAAGTCTGTTAATAATCTTAATCCTTGGGCAAAAATAAATTGCCATCATTAGTTTTCAGAATTACCCCAGAATATATTTTAGGTGTGTCAACGGTTTTTTGAAGAATCTTACGGCACTAAGATGACCTCTTCCTCGATTTGGAACTACCGAACTGGACCATTTGTCCAGTGTTGTTTGAATGAGATATCGGTGAACATACACAAAAATTAATTAAGTACATTACTAAAGGCAAATTGCCTATTAGGTCCACCTAAAAAGTGAAAATAAAAAATCTATTTTACATAAAAAAAAAAAACCTACCAAAAATTAGTACCTACCAAAGACACCGACTTCGAAAAAGAAATTTATTTTTCACTTTGTAGTGTTTTTAGTTGGAAGTCAGTAATATTTTTTTGTAAAAAGTTTTTATACAAATAAATGTCTCTTTTAAGGTTGAATTTCCAAAACTCTCTCCTTAGTGCTCACCTACATCATTAAAAGAAGCTATGTGTAATAAAATACTTCAAAAATCTTGATCACCCCCTAAATAGTATTTTTTAGATAATTCCAAAAAATTAATAAATAATAATAATATAATAATAACAACCTACATTATTTATTTAGGTTAGTATTTGTGCCAAATTTCAAGTTTATTAAACCAAGATCTTCAACAACCCCCTAATCATCATTTAGAGGTAGTTTCTAAAAACTTATAATGATATCCTTTATTATTTACTTAGGTTAGTATTTGTCCCAAGTTTCAAGTTTATTAATCCAAGAAATGAGATTTTCCATACAAACTTTAACATCCCTTAAATAGTATTTTAGGAGTAGTTTTGAAAACAACCTTTACTTCAAAATCAATAAAAAAATATAAAATATTTGCTGTTAGTATTGATGCCAAGTTTGAAACTTGGCATCAATACTATATCCCTATATATAATCCCAACAAATTACTACCCCTAATGGAGGTTAAAGGTGGCCTTTAACCTCCATTAGGGGTAGAATTTCCGGAAATCAATAAACTCTTTACTTTTTTTATTAATCAAGAGCGTAAACCTACTATTTTAGATATTTTACCTTCTAAACCGAAGAAATTTTATATAAAGTTTCAACCCCTACTTTATTTCCCTTAGGGGTAGAATTTCTAAGACCTAATAATTACATAAATTCTTTTTATTAACTCCAACTCTAACTAACAATCTATAGAAATTACATACAAACTTTCAACCCCCTTTTTAGCCCCGTTAGGGGTGGCATTTCCGGAAATAATTAAACTCATTGTTTTTTTATTAATCAGGAGCGAAAACCTACAATTTTAGATATTTTACCTTCCAAATCAAAGAAATTTCATATAACGTTACAACCCCTATTTTATCTCCATAGGGGTAGAATCTCCAAAAACTAATAAATATATGGTATTTTTTATCTACCCAGAGATTAAACGTGTGCAACTTACAAATTGTAAAAATTTTAGACAAACTTTCTAACCCCTTTTACCCCCTTAGGGGCCGAATTTCCAAAAACCAATATATGAATTAATTCTTTTTATCAACCAAGAGCGTAAATCTAAAATTTCAAGTGTCCATCTTACAAAATGTAGAAATTACATACAAAATTTCAACCCCCTTTTTACCCTCTTAGGGTTGGAATTTAGAAAAACCAATAAACACATTAATTATTTTATCAACCAAGAGCCTAAATCTAAAATTGCACGTGCCCAATTTACAAACTGTAGAAATTACATACAAACTTTCAATCCCCTTTGGGGTGGGATTTCCAAAAATCCTTTCTTAGTGCTCACTTACGCGACATGAGGAACCTTTCTGCCAAATTTCATTCTTCTAGGCCTAGCGGTTTAGGCTGTGCGTTGATCGATCAGTCAGTCAATCAGTCAGTCAGTCAATCAGTCAGTCAGTCAATCAGTCAGTCAGTCAGTCAGTTTCTTCTTTTATATATATAGATTATACACTTTTGAGCATAATTATATATAAATGATTAGGATCATCATGAATTGACAAAATTGGTACTTTATTGGTAGTTTAACTTTAAAAGCTGCCAAACGACTTGCAGTTTTGGGGTTAACACTGATATCCTTTTCAGCCACTTTGTTGTTTTGGTTTGGTAATCCTCTGCCCGCAATGATCAGAATCTAGTAAATTTATAATTTCTTTGTGGACTGGTATAACATTAGTATAAATATTATCTAAGTATGTGGCACTAGTAGGGGTTATTCTTGTGGGCTCCAAAAATAGGTTTACAAGATTGTATGATTGAAACAGACTTATTATTTTACTACAAGAGCCTGAGTTTTCTAATAAATTAACATTAAAATCACCACAAGTGATAATGGATTTATTCGAATTACAAATCTTGTGTAGCACTTCATCCATTACCTTTTCAAAGCAGTCATACAATCCTGAATATACTATATATGTCTGTATACACTTAATACAATAAACTGCTCCAATTCTATACAAGCTGTTTCAACTGTCCGCTCAACAGATAGGCTCACAATATCCTTACGGTCTTTAAATGAAAGCTGGATACTTACTAAAATCAATGAGCCACAATGTATAGCATTAACTCTGCTGAATAAACTACTAACCTGGTGATTATTAAAATTGAACAATAACTGGTGGCTTTTAAGCTAATGTTCTGTTATATAAAGAATATCAATACCGTTAAAATTCATAAATAATTCCACTTCTAAATCTTTGTTCATAAATCCTTGAATATTTTGATGCACCAGGTTAATACTATTTACTGATTTTAAACTTTTATTTGATTTTATTTTGCAATTTTCATCCTGTACACTTTTGCAAGAGGTTCTCCCTATTGTCCTAATTTAAATTATTATCAATATCAATTTCTGATACCAAATTATTGGCTGAATTAAGTAAAATTTCTTGGCATTACTCAATAGAAGCAGATGTTTAGCCAAATTCTTGGCTGTAATAGAAAAATAATATGATAGCGACACAGCCATCTGTCGTTTAAAATACTTTGAAAGAAAGTACCTATCCATGAAAAACTATCTTTTGTCAAATAAAAGTGATTACCAACATAATTGTTAGTGTCAATTAAATCATCTGTTTATCATCTGATAATAATTATTATTCTGATGTATAGAACAAGCTTTATTAGTGCAATTTTTAATCAAAATCCGTTCAGTAATTTTGCGTAAAAGAGTAACAAACATCCATCATCAAACTCATAAACTTTCACACTTATAAAAAAATAAAGTCCGATTAAAATTGTAATTTACAGGAAAACACGTTATTTTTATATACCTACATAGTATGTAGCTTTATTAAAATGCAAAATTGATCTGCTTGAATATCCGCCGTGGTTTCTTATCATAAGACCAGAAGGATAATGCACCAAAAAACCAAGTTATTTTCGGTTATCAGGACCTCTGTATTGTACAAATATGGTGCTACTGGGTATACCTACGTCACCATATTGGCATATCTACGTCATTAAAATTTCATGTTTTTAAGGAAGAAGCCTATATATACCACGAGCCGACACCAAGGGTGGACTCAAAATCGCCCCAGTTCGGAGCAGTGTTGTCTGGAACGCGTTAAAATGATTGGAAGAACGCAGGTTGTGTTAGCGTGGATAACGCTGTGTGTGGGGTTGGTGAGCTCATTCTCCTGGGGTAAGCAAAAGATTTTCATTTTTACTATTAACGAAAGATTTCAAATAAGTTTTTTAAATGAATTATATTTCATTCTATGTAAACAAATCTGGACAATATTTAGGTAATTCGAAATTCAGTACTCAATTAAAGCTTATAAAAAATATTTTAATGCATTAATTAATTAATTTTTTTGTGTGCGAAATCATTCAATGACTTCGCCCGCTCTGGGTGAGGCGGGAGGGCGTGTCAGACTTTTACTGACTAAAACCCACCCGTGTTCCTTCAGATGCTTGTGCCAAAGCCGCGGTAACACTCTTTCTAATTTATCCGCGACCCAGACAGGCATAGGCTCAAGCGGACCCGGTCAGTTTTTGCTTACATCACTTTGATGCGCGCGTGGAACACTACGAGCCGTCTTCTCGGGCCTGGTCCTTATCGCCCTTATTACTCGCCGTCTCCGTTGCATCTCCCTCACGCGTTCCGTCTCCTCCTTTGTGAGCATTACTGTTTCGCAAAAGGAGGTGACAGCTTCCCATGCCCTCTCGCTTCATACCATGGCCTGGACCAGGGCCAAACCCGAGAGGTCTCTAGCACCGATCGCCTCCACGAGGACCGCACGACCCCTGCGTAGAGCATACAGTAGTCATGGTGGCCCTGTGGTTAAGACCTCACTTCCCGTATTTAAGGTCGTGAATTCAAATCCGGGCAAGTACCAATGGTTCAATTCATAGGGCTCTTTCAATTTAGACGTTTGGTACGGGACTGCTGCGGTGCCGCAGCGGTGCGTTTGTCGTACTGCGCACGACCGGTTGATTTTTTACAGTCCTGAACCAAACGTCTAAATTGAAAGAGCCCTAAGAATTGAACCATTGGTACTTAATTAATAGTTATGTACTTTCTAATCAAATTAAATTGTTTATTTGCTTAGTACAGGTAGGTTCAAACAGATGTTACAAATAGATATAAAGTACACTGTATCATTACCTAATAAGGTGTGCAAATATTTATATTACAGACGATCTATTTAAATAATTATTAAGTTAACATTACAAAATAATTACACTCAAAAAAATTAAACATAAGAAAATAAAATAAATTCAAAATACTACAAATTTCAATAGTGAAATAAAATAAAAAATTGTCAGATGAAATAAATTAAATACATAAACTTATCAATAAAAAAAATTAAAGAGCTGTCAAATTAGTGCATGTCACAATATTTTTAAAGTCATATTATACAGTTTCAATAAATAACTCTTACTATAGGTCTCTATCTATATTGTTATCCAGTAAGTAGTCCTTGACATTATACTAACATTTATTCACTAGGAACTTGTGCAGCTTCGACTTAAATTGATGTACAGGCAACTTTTTGAAATCGTCAGGCAATTTGTTGTAAATCAATGATGACATAACAAGAATACTTTTATTGATAAGTGTTGTTTTCCCATATTGTATTTCAATGTCTTATCTTTTTTATCACGTAATTGTCTATAGTAGTTTTAAAAGCAGTCTTAAAATAATTAGGGTTTGATTTCAAAAAAACATTTAGTTCATATATGTATAACGAAGGCAGTTTGAATGTTTAAGGTAATAGACAGCTGGTAGTTTTGTCTACATTACACATTGCTATAATGCATTTCTTTTGACCTTTAAATACAGATTCCTTATCGACTGACTTACCCCAAGATATTTTTATCATATCTTAGGACAGGTTAGAATTCATAGAAAATTTGTATCTGTCACAGGATGTACTATTTCGCCTTGGTAACTAACGTTTATTTTTTTCGTTTTGTCCATATTCATTTTGAATTTTAACGAATCGTCACGCGCAGCTTTGACGATTTCCAACCTCCCGAACAAGCCGGTTTCCGAAAAGGCCTTAGCATCGTAGACCACATAAATACGCTACGGCAGGTTATACAGAAGACCGAAGAGGGGGGTATACCCTACCTCTTTGTTTAGCGTTTGTGGACTACGAGAAAGCCTTCGATTCGATCTAGACTTGGGCTGTACTGCAATCTCTCCAACGGTGCCAAATGGACTACCGGTATATCGAGGTGCTGAAGTCTCGACGCCACCATGTCAGTCCGACTTCAGGATCAGACTTCAGAACCTATCCTTCTGCAGCGAGGTGTAAGACAGGGAGACGTTATATGTCCGAAACTGTTCTCTGCTACAATGGAGGATGTCTTCAAGGTTCTGGACTGGAGAGGGCTAGGCATCAACGTCAATGGCGAGTACATCACTCACCTTCGGTTTGCCGACTATATAGTGGTCATGGCTGAGACCATGGTGGACCTCAGTACAATGCTCGATGACCTCAGTAGTGCTTCCGAAAGAGTGGGTCTAAAAATGAACATGGACAAAACAAAGGTGATGATTCCCATGTTGCACCCACTCCTATCAAAGTGGGAGACTCTACACTCGAAGTTGTGGACGATTATTACTGGGACAAACGGTCCAGTTGGGTAGGTACAGCTTCGAGAAAGAGGTCAACCGTCGAATACGACTCGGCTAGGCAGCGTTCGGGAAGTTGCGCGGTATCTTCTCGTCCAACTTCCACAGCGTATCAAGACGAAAGTCTATGACCGGTGTGTGTTGCCAGTGATTACTTACGGGACAGAGACGTGGTCGCTCACAATGGCCCTCATCAACAGCAAGCTCAGCTCAGGTTAGGTTAAAACGGGCTGTTTCGCGCAACTCCACGACCAAGAGCGTATTTTTCGTACGGGTGGGAATTAACCTACTACCAACTTCCTCACTCGATCCATCCCAACACCTCGAGGAAGGCCAGCGGCGCCTTCGTGTTGCTGACTAACTCTTATACCTACCTGGTTCACCGAGGTATTTGGCCTTGTAACCGGCGATTACTGGGCAACTTAGAAGCAGGTGCGCTGCTGTCTCGTCCTCCTCCATGCATGCTCTGCACAGCGGGCTGTCCGTAATCCCTAAGACAAAAAGGTGCTTATTAAAAGTCCCGTGGCTAGTCATTACAGCTGTGACTGCTCGCAACTGCTGTTTCGTCAGCTCAGCTTAAAGTCACCCAAAGGGCAATGGAGAGGGCTATGCTCGGAGTTTCCTTGCGTGATCAAATCAGAAATGAAGACATCCGCAAGAGAACCAAGGTTACCGATATAGCCCGAAGAATTGCCAAACTTAAGTGGCAGTGGGCAAGGCACATTGCTCGCAGAACGGATGGCCGTTGGGGCCGAAAAGTACTAGAGTGGCGACCGCGTACCGGAAGACGCAGCGTTGGAAGGCCTACCTTTAGGTGGAGCGACAACCAGGTCAAGGCTGCGGGCGTCCGGTGGATGCGAAACGCACAGGACCGATCAGTGTGGCTACGCTTGGGGGAGGCTTTTCAGTCTTTCGGCTGAAATGATGATGATGATATTTATTTTAAGATTATTTTCGGCTAACCATTGAATTATCCTATTTAATGTTTAGTTGACTACATGCATTTTTTTTCATTTGAATTTTGTTTGTCGCTTTTTATTATGATTGTGCTATCATCTGCAAATAGTACCATTGGTTGATTGATATGGTTAGGGAGATCATTGATATATATCAAGAACAATAAAAGGCCTAGAACACTTCCTTGTGGTACTCCCAATTTTACAGTTTTCGAGTTTGACCTATGTTTAATCTCAGTTCTTGTTTTCTGACATATCTGTGTTGTTCTACTACTTGTTTTCAGTTCTGTAGGTATGGATAGATTCTTAGACGCTTTTACTCTTATGCCATACATGCTTAATTTTTGCATTAGTATCCTATGGTCAATTCGGTCAAAGGCTTTAATCATATCCATAAAGATAGCACATGTTGGTAATAAATTATATCAAATAGTTTTAGTAGGTCATAAATTTCCATATTTATCGATTTCCCCTTGCAAAGCCTTTCTGTTCGTCTACCAAAATATTATATTTTTCTAAATAACTGTATAGTCGGCTACATACGACTCTATCAAATAATTTTGAAAAAATGGGTATCAACGCTATGGGTTTATAGTTCCCCATTTTTCGTTAGTCATCTTTTTTATGTAGCGGAATGACAATAGATGTTTTAAGTTTTTCTGGGCATATTGGTTTTTCTTCCAGGTTGCCTGGAAGAGATCGCGGAAAGCGATAAGGCCGCCTATTGTATTTTGTTTTAGTATTAAGTTTCTTTTTTCTTGTTTATTATGGTGTACAATAAAGTGTATATAAATATTAATAAAATAAATAAATGAATATGCCGTTAGAAATGCATAAGTTAATTATGTAGGACAGAAGAGCTGAAATATCCGGGGATACATATTTTATGACTTTGGTGCAGATATACCATCGTTGCCCACGCTATGGGTATTTTTCAGCAGCTTTATTTTTCTGTCTACCTCTAAAGGTGTTGTGGGAGTAAGAAAAATTTAATTATTTTTAGTTTTGATTTTATGATTTGGGGGTCTGGTTTTGTTTTGACTGTCATTTCTTAAGTTATTTGTTTGGTCTGATTCTGAAGCTTGGTCATCTTGAAGTATTTCTGTAATAGGCTCTTTGGGAAAGTTGAATTTAGACTTTTTTATAATTGACCATGTCGCTTTTGATTTGTTCTGTGATGTATTTATATAGTAATTGTTTTGTGACTTCTGAGTTAGTGATATTATTGTTTTTAATCTAGCTGCGTATTGCTTAAATATATTTTTATTTCTTTTTGATGGATGTATTCTATACTGACATAATATTTTTCTTTTGATTTTACTACTGTTTCTAAGAGATTTGGATATCCATTATGCTTTTTTATTTAGCGATATTGTTATTAATTTGTAAGGAAAACAAAAGTTGTAAAAACACAAGAAAAGTTCAAGGAAATAATTATAGGTCATTTTTGTTGTAAATGTCAGTAAAAGACAGGCTGTTTATGCATTTTTTAAATTTTCTCATTATTTATCATAAACATCGTTGGCAACGGTAAAGGCAAACATCGTGAAAGAACCGGGACTTATATCTGATATAACCAACCGCTTTGAGCAAGCATTGTAATTAATACTCAAATTGAACTACACGGATATAAAATGGCAGGTGACTTGCATACTTTAATGGGCCCCTCAAAAACGGTCACTAGCACTTTAGTGACGTAGCGCCAAGGAACATACGAGTATACTGAGATGCTCGGGGAGTGGAGCGGTATTTCATGGTTATCGGAACTATACCAGAGCAGAGGTAATCAAGTCCTTACCAGGTCTTAAGTCGGTTAAATACTTCATTCCTTCAAACACGTTTGCTCTTGCAAATCTCCACTCAATCCAGTCAATAAATCAGTGTCTCCTTCGACCGGCCAATAAAAGCAAGTCGAAAATAAGTAATTAGAATTCTCCCGAGAGATCAGGTTCGTGGGGTTGCCACTGACTAACAACTCGACCAATAGCTGCTAAAGCTGCCCTGCGGATTGTATCTCTCTTAGTTTGGCCCCTCACCCATGGCAAGTTGCAGCAAAGCAAAATCTACCAGCACAGATCGAGATTTCATTGAGGCCCCAGTATACTGGGCCACGCCGTAGAGATACGGTGGTGGGGTTATTATTATTATAAATTAATTAATCTACATCAATGGACACAATGGTCATAAAAAAGTTAATTCAAAAATCAAAAAGCCCGACTGCTTAAAAAGACAACTAAAAAGTCGTAAACAAGAAGAAAACCAGTCTGTGCAATCGGAGGATACATATTCGCCATTGGTTGCCTGGAAGAGATTGCAGAACGCGATAAGACCGCCTGTTGTATGTTTGTTTTTATTTTAAGGTTTCCGTATGTGTTATTGTATTAATGTTGGTGTACAATAAAGTATATAATAAATAAATAAATTCGCGAGCTGGCTGACCAAAACCAGATGTATCCTCCGACTGCACAGCATGATTTTCTTCTTGTTTACGTTTTTTTAGTTCGCTTTTTAAGCAGTCGGGTTTATAATTTTTAAATTAACTTTTTTTATTTATAACATTTTAGTTATTTTCTTTCTAGTTTTAGTTACATTTAAACATATCAGTGTTATAATTTTTGATTTCACCTCTTAAAACCCTTTATTTTGATATTCCACACGATGAGACTGGAAAAAAAATTTGGGCCACAATATGGCGCCCAAAAGCCGCCATTTTTCTATTTTACAATTTTAATGTAGCCAGTGACACTCGCAGGGTTAAGCGAATCGATTGACGTAAGAATCATCAAAATCGGCCAACGCATTTGGTCTCTGGAACGTCACATAGGAACAAACATACATACATAGACTGATAAACACATTACCCTCCTTCGGCGGTCGGGTAAAAATACGAAACTAAGGTTGTTTGATTTTGATGGCCATATTGACACAGTCTCTAAATTATTCAAAACGTCAATTGCCTTGAGCGGTGTAACAGGAAAACTTTAATTTTTGAAATCAAAAGAATTATTATTTCGATTAATTTGATCTAGCTATCAGCTTGTTAAAATGTTACTTTATTGTTTCAGACATTGTCGTGGCCAGATCTAATAGACTAGAATTTTATAATGAAGGAATTTTAGTACACTTGGCAACGCCAGCATCGCATCGTATCAAGTGGATATCTTACGACCCAGTACACGAGAGAGTGTTGTTTTCTGAAAAATACAACAGGGATGACTCTGCATCTAGTTTTGACATAGCAAACCAGACAACGCAATCTTTAATTAAGAATAAAGCAGACCGATACTTAAAAAGATTCGCCTACGATCCTGCCACAGATTTACTTTTTGGGACTGTTACAAAAAGTATATACTCGTTTCCATTAGGACCTGGTAATAACGAAATTAACGGAGATCTTGTGATCACTTTGGAAACTATACCCCGTGAAGTCGCCGTGGATAGCTGTGGAGGGTACGTGATTATAGTTTTAAGAGGCGTCACGAAATTTGAAGATTATGTATTTGACGGAACTATCGCTCTCGCGTTCCCGCAAATTGACCCGGAAAGAGTGCGAGAGGGACAGTTGCAGCTCGCAGCCCACAAAACTTGCAAGTTAAATTTGATCCACTTCCCAGTGTCTGATTGAGCTGAATATTTTGCATATACGTTGGTTCTCGTGATAATACTATTTTTAAATATAAAAGCTTGTTTTATAAAATCTTATTATAAGATTTTATTTACTTTCACCTGTCCCGGTGTAATCAAATCGTGCAAGTTTTTAACCCACTGGCCAGTGTCCGATTCAGCTTACAATTTGCACACAATGACATGTTTTTTTCTTGTGACAATGCAATATTTAACACAAGCTTCTTAAAAAGCTTTTTTCAATATAAAAGCTAGTTCTAATATGAAACCTTATTTACATTCACGTGTCCCTGTCATCAAAACTTACAAGTTAAATTTAACCCACATCCCGATGTTCTATTGAAATTAAATTCAGCACACGCGTTAGTTTTTAGTGGCAATGCAATGTTTAATATAAAAACTTGTTTTAAATTTACATACATATATAAACTCACGCCATTTTCCCTTGAGAGTAGGCAGAAACTTCAGAACGCCAAAATGTTTTACATTTAATAACTTGTTTATTAATACTATGTAAAAACCAACATCGAGACATGGTAAGGATAGATATAGACTATAATATATTCAAAACAAAAATGCTCTAGTTATATTTTCCATGGAGAAAACATGGCCAATCTACGTTTGTATTGATAAACGCCCTTTCTCTTAATACGACGTCTTTGCGTCTCATGAGCGCACAAATAATGTCAAAATTTGAAATAATTTATCACTAAAACCTGATCATTTCAGGTATGTTTACTGGACAACAAATAACATTATAGAGAGGGCTCTATTTAATGGATCAGAGAGAGAGGTTATAATAGAAAATAATGTTACGCTCAGACAAGGCTTGACCATTGACACAGAGAAAATATACTGGATTGAATCTCAAGAATTTAGCGATGGTGGATTTTCTATTGAAAGGGCAGATTTGAATGGCAAAAACAGAAGAACATTATATAGTGACAAAGAATCAGATTCAACACCAGACAAACTAACCGTATCTAAAGATTTTATCTCCTGGGGTGACAGCATTGAAACATTCTTCTGGCAATTACCAAAGCATCCATCGAATGACAGAGACGTAAAGCCTAATAAAATAGCAATGAATACAACAATATTCGCTTGCGTTTCACATGATATAGTTGGCAACTATAAAATTGAAGAACGAACTCAGCGTATTCCAAAATGCAATGCACTATTGAGTCTGCTGCCAGATTACCAAGTCTGCTTGAAAGCCTCTGCGTTTTGTGTTCATGGAACGAAAGTCATTGGAGAATCTCGTTGTGACTGTATACAAGGTTACATCGGTGAGAGATGCGATGTTTCAATATGTGAGAACTACTGTTTACAAGGTGATTGTAGTCTCAGTGCTGAGGGACAACCTACATGCAGGTAAAAGATGTTCATCTCATTTGGGGTTAGTTTAATTGGAATAGAGCTGCTGAAACCGAACTGGGCAACTAGTCATATAATATATTGGCGTTCTCGATACTCTGCTTAATATCTTCGTTATTTCAGATGTAATTCCGGTCACACCGGAACGAGGTGCGAAGTAAGCGCGTGCTATAAGCATTGTCTAAACAAAGGAGTCTGTTCCCTCAATGAGGAGGATGAGGCAGTCTGTGAATGCACAGGACAATATGAGGGTGACAGATGCGAAGTCCTCACTACCCTAAAAGCAGGTGAAAATCTTTTAAATCTGTCTAAAGGCACACAAACGGTCAATCAAACAAACAATCTTTTTCTTCAAGTATCCTCTGCTCAAGTCTATATGCATATATATGTTACTGTAAAAATCCGAACTACGCTAAAACCTAAGATTTACCCAGCCTTACTGGTTAGGTACATATAACTATCCTACAATAATAAAGACCTACGAGGAATAATATATTTTAGTTCAATTAGTGTGTCTCTTTGATTTTGTTACACTGATTACGGGCAAATTAAAATAAAGTTCAAATATATTTATTTCAACATTTATAATAACTATGTTCTACAAATATATCACTGTATATTATTATAAAGGCGAAAGTTTGTGAGTGTGTTTGTTACTTCTTCACGCTCAAACGGCTATACGGATCTGGATGAAATTTGGCACAGAGATAGAATTTTGTCGGGCCTAGCACATAGGATTATTTTTGGGACTTTTTATCCAGGGAATACTTTCTCTCGCGATAATTTTCGACATTCACGCGGGCGGAGCCGCTGGCTGAAGCTATATATAAATATATATGTACATATATACGAGTATATTGCAGGTCCCACTTCTGATGTTGAAGACAAAACTCCTACAGCTATGAATCAGACGATGGAGACAACGACAAGATCTAACACTGATGTAGAAAAGGATATAACTTTTACGAACACGACCGATACACCTACAACGATACAAGAAAACATTGAATCAATCACTAGCAATATTTCTGTAGCTGAAACAAGTAAGTATGACATTTTGTTCATGTCATATCAGTCATCCGTGCTAATTTATATGGTTACTATCGCAAGTACTATTCGCTTATAAATCCTGTCTATCATTCCTGCCATTTGACTAAATCATAGCATTTTGATCAGGTCACGATGACACACCTCCTGGCCACTTCTGTTGTTAATATTTCAATGTGTGCACTGCATTGCACTATGTCTTGCGAGATAATTCTTCAGAAAACATTGTCAGGCCGGTGGCCAAATCTACTAATAATGATTACATAACTAATACAATAAAATAAAGTTAAAATTGACCTAATCTAACAGTTATAATTATTACTGATGTATTGCTTTACAGCTATGGTGAACACAACGATAGCTTCTAACACTGATGTAACAAAAAAAAACAATATAACTTTTACGACCACGACCGATACACCGACAACGATACAAGAAAACATTGAACCAATCACTGACAATAGTTCTGTAGATGAAACAAGTAAGTGTGACATCCTTGCTCACTTATTTGATTACGCAAGAAAAGAAAAAGATTATCGCAAGAACTATTTGCTTATATATCCTGTCTATCATTCCTTCCATTTGACTAAACTCTTAGCATTTCTTGACGCGCTGCCGGAGAAACGATTCCTTGCTACTTTTCCTGTTTTTAATACATATATCTATATTTGTACTGCATTGGACTATGTCTTGGTAGTTAATTCCTCAGAATACAGTGTCGGTATTAATTCAAATTCAAAAACTTTATTTCGAGCGAAAACTCATATAGGGTTAGTAACAATGTGCCGTACCGTATCATGTTGTTTACTAACACTTAGTTTTAACTACACTAACACTTAGTTAAAACTAAGTGTTAGTAAACAACATGATACGGTGACACATGTAACTGACAGCAGTGAACTATATACGGATAGTCCACTCTGTCAGCAATCATTTTCAGAACCCTGTTAGGGCTGTACATAACCCGGGCCACAATTGATGTTGCGCGCTTGCGCATTATCGCGTAAAAACAATCCACACGCGCCGCTGCAAGCATCCCTGACGCACTGCAACGCCAAGGCAACCCCATCAGTTTTCTGAACGCGTTATTATACTGGACCCGAAGGGCCCCATACGACGCCCGCGAATACTTCTCCCACAGGCTGCAAGTGTAGAAGGTGGTACAGAATGCTTTAAAGAGCGTCACCTTTACTTCTGCAGTACAACGTGCAAACCTGCGAGCTATCATATTCGCACGCACGGAAAGAGCCCTCCGTTCCCTTTCAATGTCAGCATTGTCCTTGAGGTCAGTGGTGACCAAGTGACCTAGGTACTTAAATTGTTCCACTCGCTCAAGAGTAACACCGTTTAGCCGTATGGGAGGCACATCAGGAAGGTAACTGGTCCCCGCGTCAAAAACAATGTACTGACTTTTCTGAACGTTATATAATAAACCATGTTCACTTGCGTAACGCTCACATAAGGCCAATAGTGTCCTAATACCACCGACTGACACGCTCAGCAGCACCATGTCGTCCGCATAGCTTAAATTATTGACACAGACACCATCAATATGACAACCGACATGATGACCGCTAAGCGCCTCAATCAGGGCATTCATATACAAATTGAAGAGGGCAGGGGAGGTTAACCCCCCCTGTCTCACTCCACACTCCAATTGATAAGGCTCCGACAGCACACCTGCCCACCGAACACTGTTGACCTGGCCTCCGTACCAATGCCTGAAGATACTTATAAGCTCGATAGGCAAGCTTATAGCTTCAAGTTTCCTCCATAATATATCGTAGGAAACCAGACCAAAAGCCCTAGACAGATCGAGGAAGCAAGCGAAAACAGGTGTTCCTCTTTTTGAGATTAATAATAACCTAAATAATACCAAAAAATTAAGTTAAAATTTACTTTATCTAACAGTTACAATTATTACTGATATTGCTTTACAGCTATGGTGAACACAACGACAGCATCTAACACTCATGTAGAAAATAATATAACTCTTACGAGCATGACCGTCACACCAACAAGTAAGTATGACATTTCAGTTATATCATCTATTGGTCATCCTTGCTCACTTATTTGGTCACAATCACAAGAAAGTTATACGCTTCAAGATCCAGACTGTCATTCCTATCCATCATATATAATCATAAATTGTTTTTTTCCTGATACGTAGAAAGGTAAGCAACTGTTTCGTTAATTATAATTATTGAAATTGTCTATAGAAAAGTAGGTCTGTGTAATCGCTAACTTCGGACTCACTCTGTCTACTTAAGGTTACCTGAGAGACACGTAAATGTCGAACTAGCTTTGATATTGATAAGATTTGTATTTAACAATATTTTATATAAAATATTGCATTGTCACAAGATACAAACATGTGTGCAAAATTTCAGCTCAATCGGACTCTGGGAAGTGAGTCAAATTTATCTTGCAAGATTTGATTACAGACACCGGGACAGGTGAAAGTAATTAAAAACCGGCCAAGTAAGTTTCGAGCCACGCGCAGTAATAGGTTTCCGTAGTTGCACAATAATGCGGACTAAGAAGAGGGCTTTTTATTGTTACATGAACATTGAAATGGTTTCAGCGGCTCACGTCTAAAAACGGGCCCACATAGGATGATGGTAACTGAAGAAGGAGTTATAAAATCCATCTTCACAAGTGAAGTTAGAAAAAATATTATCTAAGTATTTGAGTACCACTGCGTGTTGAGGCAAGCGTTTGTAATAAAGATTGATAACCAGCGTCACGTAATAATTTGAATACTGCAATATTGCCGTTGTGGAGATAGTCGTCATTAAAATCTCTAAAATTAAATATTAGGTATGCAAAGGCTAGTTAGGCGATAAAAAAATACGGACGAAACCTACTGCGACACTATTAAGGCATTTGCCTAAAAATTACTATTTTCACATTGTTTACTTCGACAGATACTGCTTTAAAATGTTCACCTCCAGCAGTGTAACACTGTCTTGATAAACACTTTGAAAGTTGCGGCTTGGAATTAGCTTCACATAACATTTTCATAATAGTTTTATATAGGACACCAAATTCAGATTTCTCTATATTTGTGATGAAACTAACTGCAGTACTTTACTATATAAACCATAAATACGAAGCGAAAAAAATAATTCTACCATAGTGTACTAAATCATTAAATGTAAACACCTTAAATCAGGATTACAAAACTAAACATCTTTAGAATCTTGCTGCAAATTATAATTTAATTTTCCATATTACTGGCCCGACGCGGCAGAATACCTGTATCGATCACATCATAAGTAATTTTCCACTTGCGAAAGGTGAGCTTCTGAATTGGGATATATCTGACCATAATACGGCGCAAATGTTAAGTGTCCCTGTTAAACATAAGGAAATACCTCAACAGTACTATACTTTTAAAAGAGACTTTAGTTCGGAAAACATCCTTAAGAGGACCCTTGACGAACCGTCTATCGCCAACGCGAGCACGGTCGAAAAGCTTGTTGTTTCATCCAGCGCAATGCTTGAAAAAGAGGCAAAGCGAAAAGAGAGAGTTGTCGTCAATTTGACACGTATATACTTATGTAATATTATTGGAACTGCACAATATTCGCATATGTTACTCTATGTGGGCTTCTAAACATGTGTGCCAAATTTCATTTATGTTTATAGAACTTGCTCATTTTAGTGATAGTGTACTAAAACTATAAAGAGAGAAATAAAACTTTTTCACAAAAAAGAAATCTACTTCAAAAGCAAATACAATAAAAAGTGTAAAATAACTTTTTAAAAATAAATAACTTTAGTTTCGGAAGTCGGAAGTAGTTATACCTAAAAAATTTAGCTTTCTCGATACGGATTGGATAGATAAATAATAATGTGGTCTGCTTGTGCTACTCCGTAAGCAGAATAAATCATTCAGGTACCTATACATTTTCGTACTTTATGTAGGCATCCTACATAAATTACGACACACTTGGTTGTTGTGAAAGTTGGCGTAGTGGTTGAGCGATCAGCAGCTGCGCTGCGTGTCGCGGGTTCTATTCCTATACGGCAAAAATACTTGTATGGCCTATAGATAATTGTTCCGGATATGGGTGTCATTGAGAAAATACCTATAAAAATACTTGTAATAACTAAATTTACTCATTCGTGCTGTTTGTTGCTAAGGAGTTCGGTTGTATGCTCCATATTTTGAAAACTGCTGGACCGATTTTAGTGAAACTTGCACTTTTCCCTAAGTTGAGAGATACTCAATCCAACACAAAAAGAATGATCACGATCCGATAAGTAGTTTTGGAGAACACGCATTTCTACACAAACATACATACACTTATGACATTTTGCTCACGTGTTTAGAAGCCCAGATAGAGTAACATATTATGTGAATATTGTGCAGTTCAAATAATATTACATACATACGTGTTGAAATGATTATCTCCTTTTTTTTTGAAGTTGGTAAAAAAAGAAATCCTGTTTTTTTTTTTTATTGGTCTACAACGATATTCGTTTTATTGCCATAAGGAAACCGGTTTAGGTCACATCGGTTGAATGGTATCAAAGTCTGTAACGGACATAGGTAGAAACAATTTTTGTGTTTTATATATTAGGACAACTGGCTACCAAAACTTCATCGTCAAAATCGAGTGAAATTGCGTATTTTTCAAATGAAAATGGTTGTGTATTGTAGGTAGGTACTTACAAAACATAACCATTTGTCGGTAACTCGGTGTAGACTTATATGAATAATAATTCTAATTAGTCCGTCAGACAGATTATCGAAAAATATTGGACATTGGTATTTTTTTATTTATTAAATCCATAGAAATATAAAATATCTATGATTAAATCATTAATTATTGATTAAGATAAAGCTCGTCAAAGTTCAGGAGTTGGGATCGTGATGTCACGCGGAAATTCAACGCGCGGAGTAAGAAACTGTTGCGAATCGAATGGTTGCGAATGCGATGCTTTTGCTTGCTTTTGATCAAATCAAATATACGCCGCACACTGCACTGTGGCCGTTCCGTCACGCGTCAAGTTCGCGCGCGCCGTTCGCCCGCGCCGGTGATGTGCGATCTCGCAACGTTGCGTTGCAGCCAGATATCAGTACCTGAGTAGCGATAAAAATATCTATAATTTTATACCGATACTCAAGGAAGTATTGCAAGCATCTGGCAGATGTTACGAGGGTCCCTACCTACCCTACTTACCCACATATGACATACCCTACTTACCTACCGACCTACCCTATCTACCAGGTAGGTAGAGGAGTAGGTAAGTAGGTCCTGCCCATCCTATCTACTTATCTACCCTTACTACTAACCTAGCTTACAGCTACCCAACCTAGGTACCTAAACTAACTACCTACCCTACCTTCAAAACCTACCATCAAAACAAATTCGGTCCGTATTCACTAACGCAATGCCAGGTTCGTTTCTTATAATAGTACTAAATCTTATTGAAAGCAAAATCAGTGTCCGGTATAAAAAAGCAAGTTCGTTGTAGTAGGTAAATAAATGAAATAGATACGATGCACACTCACGTACGCGCAGTACTCAACAAATTCATTACCTACTACGGTAGTACCCGAGCGAGCGGCGATCTTCATTCAACTCCGGCGGCGTCTCACCCCGTCCGATCCCGCACAACTCGTCTCCCCGCGCACCTCATACCCCCTGTTGACTAACAAGCAAGTGAGAACGCGATAACATTGAGCTAAAAATGGTGTTCGAAAATTTCATAAATCTTGTTCCGGGAAATACGTGTTTTTGAATAAGCCTTATAAGTTTGTGAAATAAAAATTTGTCATTTAGAATCTCCATTAAATTTGTAAGGTTTCTATCGAAATATTTTCTTTACTTTTACAATTTATGAATATATTATGAACGGCCAAAATTCAGGTAAAATTTGTTCAAAAATCCAGATTTTTGGAGGCTTATACTGAATTGGTTTCTCCAAATTTTTAATTTCTGCTTCGATAGAAACCTAGATATAGTGCACAAGATACCTATTAGTTCAAAAAAATCAAAGATATATGTGTTACAACGGCATAATCACGTACGAGCGTTTGTATGAAAATTATGTCGGATTGTCCGCTCTTAAATTCAAGGAATGTTTGTCTGAACTTTCCTTCTCAGAAGTCTATAGCCAACTTAACATTAATTCGGCATATGAATCTTTTCAGGACTTGTTTCTGTTGTTTTATAAGTTGTGTTTTCCAAAAGTTAGAATTAAAATGACAACCAATTGTAAGAAAACGAATTGGATAACTAAAGGGTTAAGAATTAGCAGTAAACGTAAACGCTCATTGTGTTTTATATATTATAAGAATAAGTCAAACTGCAACATGATAATATATAAAAAATATAGTAAATTGCTAAGATGTTGTATCACAAGTTCTAATAAAATATTAAATGGCAACACGTTAAAATATTCAAAAAATAAAAGTAAAGCAGCTTGGACACTTATAAAGCAAGCATCTCAATATACTAACAAATTATCATTGATAACGAATTTAAACATAGATAATAAAGTTACAGACAACAGCAATGTGTTGAAATTCCTAGTCTTAATGAAAATAAGGAACTAGAGGGAATTAGGTCTTTTTCAAAATTTAACAACACGGTTGTCCCACAAGGGAGCGTTTTGGGACACCCTTTATTCTTATTATATATTAATGATTTTCCTGAACATACACCGAATCCATGCACTTTATTTGCAGATGACATTTCAATTATAATGACATCATCAATTAATACTTACATGGATAATTACAGACTTGACATTAATAATACAATTGAATCAACAATTTCCTGGTTAAAATGTAATAATTTGAATGTAAATATATATAAAACAAAAATTGTTCAATTAAGGACATACGGTCATAAGCGAGAAAAACTAAATATTAATTATAATGGACAGCCGCTACTAGAGGAAGAGAAAACTACTTTTCTGGGAGTTACACTGGATGGCTACTTCTCCTGGAAACCACACGTAGAAAAAGTATGCAACAAATTGAACAAATTCGTTTATGTTCTCTACACACTGCGAAAGACCTCGTCACAGAGTACCATGTTAAGCGCATATCACGGCTGCGACTCATCGACTTTACAATACGGCCTTATACTATGGGGTAACTCAACACGCTGAAAAAATCTTTAGGGTAAAAAAAAAAAATGCGTTCGAGCCATATATGGCATTCCACCATGGGAATCTTGTAAACCGTTGTTTCAAAAGTTGAAACTCCTTACTTTGCCCAGTATGTATATCTTAGAATGCGTTAAATTTGTCCGACAGCACTTTGACCTGTTTAAGAAGGCACAAGACCGTTGCCCTAGAATAGTAAGAGATCCAGATAGAATAGTTCTGCCAGGGCACCAAAGACCTCTCTGTATAAAAATAACTGTTATTATATGTGTGGCTTTATATATAACAAAATACCAAAGAACTTTAAAGAGTTACCTAACAATTTATTTATTACAAAATTAAAATTATGGCTACTAGAAAAACAATTTTATTCCATAAATGAATTTATAAATACAAAATGGTTAATGTGATGACAATTAATAAATAAATGAATAATTGTAAAAGAATTGAAAAAATCATGCATACCATTGGACATAAACACCTAGTGCATAAACGCCTAGCATTAAATATATTGTAATGTTTTGCATGTCAAATGTTTGACTATGTATTAGAAAACTATTTATAACTGACTTAAACACCTACACTGTACCAAAAGTTATAGCAAATAAATGATTGATTGAGTGTCACTGTAAAATCGCGGTTTGTGTCGCGCAAAATTCGTCGCGGAATTTACGCATTCGGTTTCATACTAAATTCCTCGCGATACAAAATTAGTTGTTGTTTGCTGGCTGTTCACACACATTATTTCAACAGAATTGCACTCGAAATGTAGAATAACAACTGAAATTTCGATCGTCCGTCTGGCTGCCTAACCGAATTTCAGTTGAACTTAAATTCCGCGACTCATTTACGCGACTCACAAAATTACGTACATTTAGCCTCACCCTAAAACACCGACGAAGTATAAATTTTACAAAACAATAAGAAGAAAAAACTAAATACTTATAATTTCAATGTTATTTACAAACCGAGAACAAATATATTTGTATGAGCATTTTCATACAACCTAGTCAACAACTACCAAAAAGTAAAATCAATGATAGGAACAAACATCTAAAGTACGACAAATAATCTGTATGAAGGACGTCAATTAATTTTTCGAAAGGAGCCGATATGACCGCGCGTTAGAGCCACGGGGAGTGGCATGATTCGTTCCTGGATCCTCTCACGCACGCTAATTGATTCTTTCTCTTTAGGAATTTGAAAAATTTTGAATGTATTCACTATTTACACATTCTGAAAGTATCCTTATTCCGACCTTTCCGTTATCCAACGGTTATGTTATATAAGGAAGCAAAGGTGTTAACGGCTCGCCAGCAATTCATATTGCAAACGGTTGTAAAACAGCATGGCCTCACTACCTTCAACCTCTCAATCTCCCTCAGAAGAAGACGATTCGATCCCATTGTCCGCCATCACATCCGGCTCTCGACTACTTCCTCTCATCGCTTCTTTCGCTACCTTGGTTGCTTTCTTTATCTATACTAATTACTAATCTATATATATATATATAATATTATAAAGCTGAAGAGTTTGTTTGTTTGTTTGTTTGTTTGTTTGTTTGAACGCGCTAATCTCGGGAACTACTGGTTGGAATTGAAAAATTCTTTTTGTATTAGATAGTCCATTTATCGAGGAAGGTTATAGGCTATATAACATCACGCTACGACCAATAGGAGCGGCGCATAAATGAAAAATGTTGCAAAAACGGGCAAAATTATTCCTTTTTGAGAGCATCCGTTGCGTGCGCTGCGTAAACGGTTTAAGTTACGCAACAATCATGTATGTAGGGTAGATGGGTAGGTACCCAGTTGACGGGAGCGAAGCCGCGTGGGACAGCTAGTAATATTATAAAGCTGAAGAGTTTGTTTGTTTGTTTGTTTGTTTGAACGCGCTAATCTCAGGAACTACTGGTTGGAATTGAAAAATTCTTTTTGTGTTGGGTAGTCCATTTATCGAGGAAGGTTATAGGCTATATAACATCACGCTACGACCAATAGGAGCGGAGCATCAATGAAAAATGTACCAAAAACGGGGAAAATTTATTCTTTTTGAGATGCAACGTATTTAGAGTAGGTGGGCTAGCTTGGTAGGTAGCCAGTTGACGGGAGCGAAGCCGCGTGGGACAGCTAGTAATAAAATAAATAGGATACTCCCAATTTATAACCTCACCAAAACCAAATGCAAAATTAAACTAAGCAATTGGCTCCGGGAGTTGTACTATGAGGAAACAGAAGAACTACTTGCTGTACCAAAATAGCCATTATACGCCATACATACTATTCCCGCCACCCCACACACACTACCCCCACACATTCACCCACATATACACCGTACCTACTAAACATACCTACTAACACCAAGCACCAATAATTGAAACCATTTTCCTTTTCTGATTTATTGTATTTTAAACTTGAAAGCCTATGCTTTTAGAAATTCTTGCCGCACCAATTAATGTACACAAAATTAAAATGTAAGCACTACCCAACGGGAGGAGACCTGGTGTCCTGAAATACAGACCTCACGTCTAGTTTACCTTCTAGGGCACCAGTCTCCCACAGTATAATTATTGCTGTTACGTACCTACTTTGTATTGATACCTCTCTAAATGTACCTATATTGTGGTGAGAAATAAATCATTATCTTATCTTATCTTATTCATTCTCGAATTTTTTTCGCTACTCATTTATTGATGTAGTTGGATGGATATTGACAAAAGAAAATAAGTCATTTAATATTTCTATACTATAATATTATAAAGAGACCCGCCCGCCTCAGTGAGTATAATTAAATTAGTACATACTTTCAAATTGATTTCATTTATAATAAAAAAACTTTTTGCAAAAAAATACTACCGACTTCCAAATACAAAACTACAAAGTGAAAAATAACTTAATTTTTTGAAGTCGGTGTCTTTCGTAGGTACCATTTTTTTGCGTTTTGGACACCGACTTCAAAAAATTAAGTTATTTTTCACTTTGTAGTTTTGTATTTGGAAGTCGGTACTATTTTTTTGCAAAAAGTTTTTTTATTTTTCACTTTTTAGTTGTACGTACCTAATAGGCAAGTTAGTAAGGGAACTATTTCTACAGAATAGATTTCATGAAACTTGAACATAATCGGTGAAATGAGAGATCTGCTTACCCCTTAAGAGCGAACTGGCGTGATGTTATGTTATGAAATGTTATAAACAACAAACAGACATGCGATTGCAGCAATCCCGAGAGATTTGCCGTTATTTATTGAAGAGTTCTGTTGTATATCTCCGAAGTTCTTCATCAGATCTTCACAAAATTAAAATGGGACCAATTTCGGAACATACTTTTTCAAACAAAAAAAGAATTTTCAAAATCGGTCCACAATTGACGAAGATATCGGTGACATACACAAAAAAAAAAAAAAAAAAAAAAAAAAAAAAAAAAAAAAAAAAAAAAAAAAAAAAAAAAAAACTTGAAGTCGAACATAGAACCTCCTCCTTTTTGGGAAGTCAGTTAAAAAGAAAATAAGTCATTTAATATTTCTATACTATAATATTATAAAGAGACCCGCCCGCCTCAGTGAGTATAATTAAATTAGTACATACTTTCAAATTGATTTCATTTATAAAAAATATATATGGACGCTATGGAAGAAGAAAACGTGTTGCGGCGACCCCAAGTAAAACGGGATAAGGGCAGGAATATGATGATGATATACTTCCAAATTAAATAAAAAAATACACGTCCTATTTTTTCGTTTCTTTTTTTTTTCTATCTTTTTTTTTATTCTATCATTTCATCTAAAATGCAATGTGTTATACTGCACTGATGTGGCCTTAGTTAATATCGACGTATGATGTGAATGTCAACCATAAGGCAAACGCAATTAAGTCTATAATTGCGACCACTGAGAATGCTGCCATCGATGGTCGGATAGCGGAATTTGCTTGGCATTTGAATCTAGTTTGACTTTAGATTACAAAACATCGAAAATGCTATTGATACTTACACTAACACAACAAAATAGAATACACGCGCGCATGCGCTGTGCGGACCGGTACTGCCAACGACGCCGCCCACTCCAATGCGTTATTCGTGCGTAAATATTATTAATGTACAAAACATTATTATTAAGTTATGATTTTATTATTTTATATTTAACATGGTTCATAAACTTATATTTACTATGTGTTTTACACAACTAAAAACGTTATATAAGTAATTTTACAATAGCATTTGTACAAAGTTGTTCAACTAGTACTCGTAAAGTTGTAAAGCCTACTTAGCTATGATAGTTTTCCTTTTAATTTCGTTATATATGCTACTGCCAGAATTTTTTTACATAATGGACACTTGACTCTAACAAAAATAAGCAATTTAAAGCTTAATATTACGCAAACGGATCGCTAAATTTGAAAATGGATTTAACAGACCCGTAATATTTTTAAAGGCCTGTCCAACGATACCCCAAACCATGGTATAAACGAGAAAAAAACATCCTACTTTACGTCTACAGGAGGTAGACAAAATTTCTTTTTTTCTTTGTCGGAGTGATTAATACGTTTATAAAGAAAGAAAGAAAGAAAACTAGTTTATTTGGCACACACAGATACACACAATGTAGGTACAAATAAAAGGAAACTTAATTTAAAAACAATTACTTAAATATGCAAGCCAAATTATAGCTTTCTAGTACTAAGAGACTCTGAGCTAAGCTGCGGACGGACATAGCGAAACTATAAGGTGTTGACTACGGAACCCTAATAAAAATAGTCGTATCGACCAGGGTAGAGAGAGACTGTCTTTCAGCGCCCTTTGGTCGAAACTTCTCCAGCGCCTCTCAAAATCAGATTGAATAGGCTTCTTCTGCATAAGCTCACTCCATCGTCGAACTTGTCTCTGTCACCACTGACCTAGACTAGAGTCAAGAGTAAAATCGCCATCGAAATTTAATTTTGACGCTGGAAAGCATTTGTCGCATTGGGTTTTTGACTCCCCTTGCCATCTTGCGCCTAGAACGACTGCTCCTCTCGCTCTACCCGAGGGCCGGCGCTGATGACACTTTATCAAGGGTGAATCCAGAATTCGTTTCTAGAGGTTCACAAAGCACAAACAAGAAGTGTGTACTGCATAGCACTTAGTTTTTTTTAAAGATTGCATAACTTAATTAATAGTAGCAGACATTCTTCAAGTAGAACTGGAATTCTTCGTTGATTTACGCAGAAACGCAATAGTATATTGTGATACAAGGGTGGAAAGTAGGTTATTGCAAACGAGCTGTCATTAACAAGCCCGAGCCGAAGGCGAGGGTTTTTAATGACACGAGTTTCCTCGTATAAAATCTATCCTATTTTATTCTATCTATGAAAACTCCTTGCTACTAAACTTTTTTAAATTGACTTTTAATAAACTCAACTGCAAAACTAATTATCGAGCTCGTAAACAAAAGTCACGATCGCGTAATAGAAAGATGCCTATGCAAAAGATTTAACTTTCGAATCATAATTATAGCCTCTGAAAGTACGCCATGTTTAACAACTGTATTGAAAAATAATTATTTTGTTTAGATAAAAATTAAACCCTTCAACTATGCGGCGTTGCTTGAATGATGAATAAAATTAACAGTAAAATGTTTTCCATTATTACAGGCTCACTTCAAACGCCTCATGAAAGATTACACTGGCTTCCTATGATAGGTGGCAAATTGCCTCCAAATGCCATAGTTGGTGGGTTTGAAGACGGAAATGCAATTTACATAGCCAGAGCTAGCTACAAAGGTTCGTTGTGTCCTGGGAAGTATGTAGAGTCAACTGGTATTGCTTACATCCCTTGGGGGGGCAAAGAACACAGAATAAAAACATTTAAGGTAAAATAATGTTGTCTTTAAGTATTTTTATTTTTCCTTTATAGTTTTTTTCAATACAGTTGTTAAACATGGCGTACTTTCAGAGTCTATAATTATGATTCGAAAATTAAATCTTTTGCATAGGGATCTTTCTATTACGCGGTCGTGACTTTTGTTTACGAGCTCGATCATTAGTTTTAAATTTATAAGTCAATTTAAAAAAGTTTAGTAGCAAGGAGTTTTCATACATAGAATAAAATGGGATAGATTTTATACGAGAAAAAATAATGATTCCGTACGTTTTAGCATTGAATTCTCAAAAGTCTTTTAAATGGTTGTTTAATATATTTAATTACCAGTTAGGGGCGGGTTATTTGACTAGTTATATGACAACGCTTTTTGACGTGTCGTTGTGACTTTGACATCTAATTTGTTAGTCTTAGTTAATTAAGTATTGTATAGATAATTAATATATACACTTATTACCAGTTTTAATTTAATTATTTTCACATCAACATTTGTCAAAAATCGAAAAGGCTGTATAGGCTGTTTCCGTTGTAAAAAAAATATGTCTAGTTACAAAAACGCGCCATTTTCTGAAAATTTATATTTGTGTGAATAATCAAATAATTCTTTGATTTGTTTTTACTATTTCCCACAACTGTACTGAAAAACGTCGTGTGATACACGGGTGTGTAGGTTATTGCCTACTTTCCACCCTTGTATCACAATGTACTATTGTGCATTTTGAATTGATTTATTTTTGCGATAACAATAAATTGCATGATGTAATTTTGTTTTCAGATATTATGTGGGCACAACCCTAAATGGGTTAAAACAGATTACGATAACATACCCAAAAATGCATTCGTCGGTGGAACTTCTGAACGTAACAGTGAACCCTTGTATATATGTAGAGATAAGATTGATGATATACTTACATATGGCAAAGTCCATGCTTATTACAAAAAGTGCTATTTGCCATATAAAGGTGAGGAGAAAGAAGTATATTCGTATGAAATATTAGTCGAAGAGTAGGGAAATACATCAAGCTTAATCTCCAACAACGTGGTACATACCAGCGATGGAAATTGGTGTCGACAGTTAATTCTATCAAACAATCAGCCTGCCTTTCCCCGTTTATGTTAGAGTCGGCTACCAGTCTAACTGGAATTCAGAAACAAGCAGCATTACAAACAATTACTATATTATAAGTAAAGTACTGGAAGGTGACAGTATTTGTTACTACTTATATAAAAGTCTGCATTCTAGAGATAAGTTACCATCGAGATTTTTCAATTCTAAATCGAAGTAACTGGCAAGTACAATAAATTCGAGTAGGTCTTTTCGATTATACATTTTGTCGATGTATCAAATCAATGTATTGTAAATATAAATGTTCTTGTTAAATACTATGTCTTGTTTATATTAAAACTGAAAGAATATGTTATATTTTTTCTTCAACGAATAAATGGTTGGTATATATAATTAAACTGATTGTTTCATTTGTGTCCCAAGTCCCAAAATTCCAACTTTGTTTATTTACAGAAATGTCTTACATAATTCACCTTTTTTTTTCATTTTGACAACCGACGCCGACCATAGATAAAGATTGGCGCGCTCTGTCGTTTGTCTACTGTACAAATGATTATTAAGCCGTCGGGATTTTGGTCGTATATTTATTGTGATTTATTTATATATTTGTCTACGTTATACACATACATACTGTGACTCACCGTCTGTATTTATACTATTTTGTTATTATTTATCTTAATCTATTTTATTCCTTTAAATATCGTATGTTCCGTTTCCGTGAATGTGCCCGTGGCATCAACTGTGGGCCCTATCAGAATATTAGCGTAGCGTTATTTTCTTTTTAAATATCGTTGCACATGCTGAGATAGAAGCCTTTTTGGTCACGCACGGGGTTATTTATTTTTTATTATAGTATGTATTTTGCTTATCTCGAGTCTCCTGTGCGGGTCACAAATAAATATATTTTCTTTCTTTCTTTCAAAATTCTATGACATCTTATTACTGAAAATGGCAGCCACAGTAAAATTCAGTATACTCGTAATTACAGTAAAGTTCGGCAGTCCCTAAAAGATTTCTTTAGGTCAAGTAAACATGTTTTCAGGGCTCCGTAGGAAGCCGTAAGGTTTATACGGAACCCTATATATTTAAAGAATAAACTAAGTACTACTACTTATATTTTAGTTTTTTTATTATTACAAAAAAAAAACCGGCCAAGTGCGAGTCTGACTCCCGCATAGAGGGTTCCGTATAAACAGCGAAATTCACCAAAATAAATAAGTAACGTTATACTAACGTTCATAAACAATGAAAGCACTGAACATTGCTCTAACAAAGGGACAAAATTAACTTTGCCGTTCGAAAACTGCTGTCCCCATACATCATTATTGAAAATGTTTACTTTACCAAGTACGTCTTATAAGTTTGTCAACTATTACTCGTAAACTTGTAAACCTACTTAGCTGTGATAGTTTTCTTTTTGATTTCGTTATATTAAGTATACTACTACCGTGATTTTTTCACATAGCCAAACGCAACCATTTAGCTGGCAGGGGCGCGGACACTTGACTCTAACAAAAATGAAGTGAAAAATGTTTTTTTTCAGAACCGTAATATTTTTGAATGGTCTATCCAAAGATACTCCACACTATATAACACTGGCACACCAGAAAACACTGTACGCCGGCACCACCCAGAGACCAAAACAGCACATGGGCGCCAGACGATACCGTGTATGGTACCCCTGGTCCCCTTGTGACGGGTCAAGGTCAATGGCCCACCACCTACCATTTTTCGTTCGCAGGGGAAAGGGAGAGCGGTGCACCGCAATAGCAGCACTCCTCTCCCGCCGCGGGCTACAACCCTCAGCTGCGTATGGGTATGCGAGGCCCCATACGACATCACCGCCTGAGTTGCGATGTCACCCAGGCGGCCCCTACGTCATCGGCTTATCGGCAAAAGCCCTGACGAGCGGCCCCCCCTCGGGTTAAGACCTACCACAGACATCAGCGTTCCACAACCACTTTATTGTGAACTGTTTATGCCAATATTTACTTAGGTCTTTTACCAGTCAGCGCTAACTTAAGCAAAACCAGCTTTTTGTTTGCCACTTACTAACTAATGACGTTTTATTAAGAGATCCTACTGCAAAAATCTACTTCTATTTTGTTTTACATAAAACATGATTGCAAATTGACTGTACCAATCTATTCTACTATCAAGTATGATTCTTGTAAATTAGGTGAAATCAAAAACAAAATTACCTACAGATTTTAACAGTGGGATCTTATGCTATATACGGATCATAATTAAGTGTAATTACAAACTTCTTATCCAACAAGTAAAATTTCAAAATTTAAAAAACCCCCGACTCATTTTTATTTCATGCTACATAATTTATATAGTACATAGTAGATACGCTTCGATTGGCAATCTATTGAACACGTAATTATGACCCGATATCTTGAGAAAACACCCCGATTCAAACAGTAAAGCGCCCATGAATTTTTAACGGCTAAACCGATTGTATTCAAACATAGCTAAGAGCACTCTCGATTAAGTTATCTTTTAAGCAAAACAAATTAAATCAGAATCGGTTTACCCGTTTGGTCGCTATGATGCCACAGACTGAACCACAGAACATTTTTACTCTAGCGAGATACTGAACACAGATACACAGCAACACACGTCAAACTTATAACACCCCTCTTTTTCCGGCGGGGATTAATGAATGACAGAAAATCAGTAATATGTTAAAAAATAACAAACATTTGGAAGTGATAAAATTATTAAAAGAAAACTGATTGTACTTTTAAAAAAAAATAGTAGTCGCCATAATATTTCCAGCCTACCGGTGGTTAGAGGTCCTGAGAAAAAAACTTCTTAATAATACGCTAAATATTCAGGAGGGCATACTGTTTTCTTGATTAAGGGCTCGTTCACACAGAACATGTGTATTTCCAGGATCGTTTTAATGAATCCGTCGCTACTGGAGGTGATGTTCACACCGCATTTACAGTACCGTTTTATCGGATCCGTCACTCCTGGGGGTAATGTTCACACCAACTAACCTTCTACAAGGATGGACGTCCGATAAAACGGATCAGTATTTTAATACTGTTGTGTTTGTGAACTATCCTTTAAACCTACGCCATTGCCGAATAAAAATGTATACAATAAAACGGACCTGTAAAACGGACTGCTGTATATATTTTGTCGGATTGGTAGTTTTTACTGGATTTGAAATACTGTCTTGTGTTTGAACTCGCTATAAGCCCTTGATCCAACCACCCAACAAAAGCCTCCTAAGTTATTGTTCGAGCTTCTTGGCTTATATTCCTAGCTGTTATGGCTTAGGCGGCCGTGACGTGGATACTCACGGTATGACTCGTCTATAAGGTTAAGGTCGCTCAGCAAGCTATGGAATGCTTGGCAGAGTTGTGATCCGGCAGGGAACTAACGTTGTCGTTGTTGACGTAGCTCCCAGAGTTAGCAAACTGAAGTGCTAATGGACCGGCCGTGTTAGCCGTTAAATCATTGATCTTGTAGAATATGTGTTCTAGAGATCGAGAATCAGCATTCGACACACAACCTTAGATTAGATGGAGCCACGATCAAATTTAAAGTGGAACTACTTGGTCCAGTGGTATCCATATAAGAGGGCTTTTAAAATACATTTAAATTGTTTTTTCGTACCACTTGCTCAAAAAAGTGACATTCTATGCCACAAAAAGCGAACATAACAATAGTCATTTTTAATCTGTTAAAAACAGGGAAAGAAATTGTACTGAATTTCATTCATCCTCTAGGGGGCAAAGACCTTATAATTCTTACTACGAAAAACGTATAAGGTCTTTGCTAGGGGGAGAATGTGATTTAAATTTGGAATACTTACCGAAATTTATACTGAACTACATCTGTGTTTACACCATTGAGTTTGTATATAAAGCATTATACATCTTTTTGAAAAAGGAATACGCATTTATTATACAGTTATGATTATTAAATAAAATTACGAAAACCGACGAGGCCGTACGAGCTTGATGCCTTTGCTTTTCCGACAAAAAAATATTAGTCTAGGACTTCTACAATGAAACGCAAGTTCCTCAGACGCAAGTACAGAGAAATACTCAAATCAACTCATCAACATTAAATGTACCAAAAAAAATGTAACTAACTCTCTCTATCAATAATTGGTCCAATGTTTCGAATGTTAACTTTTACTTTTAATTGTCATTATTTTGAATAAATGCTTATCTAATATTATTATTGTGTTATTTTTTTCGCAAATGGTACGAAAAGTAGAGTATTTTCCTCGGTGATAAAGCTGTCTTAGTCTTGGGTGAACTTAAATCCCTCGCTACACTCAGGACTCGTCTTAAATCCCTCGTTTCGCTCGTGATTTAAGTTTTTAACACCCTCGCTGCGCTCGGGAGAAAACCTCGAGTCCTTCGTTACGCTCGCGATTTAAATCGTCACCCGCGACAGAAGACACTGCTTTATCCCCTTGGTTAATAATCTACTATTTTTTTTATCTCTCGCCCCCGCCGATGCGAAAATTTCATCCTGCATCACTGCCCTCAAAATAACCACGGCCATTAAATCTAATTGTAGGCCAATCCCTTAAATATGAGTCTGGCCCATCCTCGCATCTCTTCTTGAGCCTGCAACGTTGCTATTTGCTGCTGATGTATCCTCATACTCAAAGAATAATAGTACATTATCGCAAAGGCCGGTAAATAGGCAATTGCAGGTCGAGTATGAGATTGAAGGCCGAGCCGTAGGCGAGGACTTCACTAATACGAGACAGGAAATTGCCATTTCCACCAAGGCATATATAGTGCTTTTCTCAAAAGAATGCAGGGAAATAAAACTTAATTTTTATATTATACATTTAATTTAGAGCAGTGGTGGCCCAGTGGTTACGGTCCCGTCTTAAGAGTTGTAGGTCGTGGGTACGAACCCGAGCAGGCGTTTTACTTTGTGTAATTTATTTCATCACCACTGCTCTCAAAATGGTGAAGGAAAACATCGTGAGGAAACCGGCATGTCCTAGAACCAAAAAATCAAAGACATGTGCCATCTACCAATCCGCAATGGGCCCGCGTGGTGGATGGCCCCACACCATCTATGAGAGCCGGCCTGTGCCCCAGCAGTGGGAACATTAAAAAGGCTGATGATGTGATGTGTGATGTGACATTTAATTTATTAAAAGTTACAACAACATTGCTGGAGCGTTGTAATGTTCCGAATTCAAAAATTGCTCCTGCAATGGATTTTATCAACATTGCTGGAGCATTGTAATGTTCCAAATACAAAAAACGCTCCTGCAATGGATTTGATTTTCTTTGTCCGTAATTCGATACTTCGCGTGTTCTGTTTTCGAAAATAATGACAATATTTCCATGCATGTTTGAGAAAAATCTTTTTTCATACCTACATAGATACATACACAAACTCACAGACTACTAAGGGCCAGCGCTCACAGACGGCATGGCACAGCAAAGGATTTTTTCGTGGACAAATGATTTTCAACCTTATTTCTATTAATTTAGCGCTGAAATACCTTTATTTCTACACGCATGCTGCGGCATGCAGTGGCAGAATGGTTTGGTACGCTGCAAAGTGTCGAGCCGTGCCGCGGCAAGGTCGAAAATCATTTGTACACGAAAAATCCTTTGCCGTGCCATGCCGTCAGTGAGCGCCGGCCCTTAAAGATACTACGTTTTACGCTCTTTTCCCATGTGTGAAGGGAACGCCACTACAATCCTTATATACTCCTTTTGCTTCAACTCTTTCATCGGCCTATATTTTTCCAAAGTAACCAATTGAAATGCCAAACATCTCAGAAATGTCACTTATTTGACGTCAAAATTATGAGCGCATCAATATAAAATGTTAAAAAGATATTGAAATAATATTAAACATCTTTAAAAAATATAAAATGCATGAAAAACATTGGAGGGAAAAGAGTATAATAAATATAAAAGTAAAATAAATAAATTACTTCCAAATCAGTATGTTTGCGTGAGTATTTTATACCTATTTTTAAGTTTTTCTAGTAACGGGGGATCGTGGATTTGGGCTATGTAGTAGTCGTTTAGTCTCGATTTTCAGAGCAATTCTTGCCGAGGTAGGCTCGAAGATCGGTAGCCGTCCATTACAAACGCCAAGCCGTTGGACCCAACGCTCATTTGAAGATCTTTGAAAGTCTTGCCAAGGGGTAACTTAAGTTAAGACGGGCTGGTGTCCGCAACTCCAAGTCTAAGCGCGTATTTTCCATACGGCTGGGATTCGTCTTCCTCACTTGATCCACCCCAGCTCCTCGAGGAAAGCCAGCAACGCCTTGGTGTTGCCAACTATCCCCTGTACGGTACCTGGGTCATCGAGGAATTTGGCCCTGTAGCCAGCGATTTCTGGGCAGTTGCCAAGGGGTATCTTGTTACTCATTTACTGGGTTGTGGAGGTAGTCGCTCTATGTAAAATACCTACTGGTAAGTATATAATTAGATCGGGAGCCGACTCCAATTAAGATTCGGTCATCATCGGGTAAAATAGTAGGGAAAGCAAGGCTCTCAATCTTACTGATATTATAAATGCGAGAGATTTGATTGATGGATGGTTTGTTACTCAATCACGCCAGAACGGCTGAATGGATCTGGATGAAATATTGCACAGAGATAGGTTGTAGTCTGCAAATAATAACTTTTTATCTTTTATATTTAATTTCTTACCACAATATACATAAATTATCTTACATTGGTCAGATTCGATAATGATACACAACATAGGTAAGTATATATTGTGGGCGACTGGTGCCTAAGCTAGGCTCGTGGCCTGTGTTTCAGGACACCAGGATCCCACCCCCACCCCTTTACATTTTCATTTTATAAATTATGTACTAAGCGTGCTGATAGAATGTAGTAAGGTATTATACGACATTTCAAAGGTTTATTTATTTTGATTAATATCTAGGTTAAGTATGCGAGACGAATGTTAGTAGATGTATACAGTGGGGCCCACATATAGATAAATTGTCAAAGAAGCTAAGCTCCGCAGCATATGCTGTTAGAAAAATTCGAAATTTAACTGACATAGAGACAGCATTTTTAGTATACTTTAGCTATTTTCATAATGTAATGTCGTACGGTATTCTGTTGAGGGGAAATGCCGCCGGCATCCAGACTATCTTTGTTTTGCAGAAAAGAGCTGTTCGATCAATTTATAAGTTAAGCCTGAGACACTCTCTCAGAGAGATTAATGTAATGATTGTCCCTTCTCAATATATTTATGAAAATCTTTCATATGCCCATAAAAATATAAAATTGTTTAAAAAGTACAGTGATATCCATAACATAAATACTAGGAACAAACACAAATTCGTAGTACCTACAACAAGGCTCAAGAAAATGGGTGGTTCGTTTAGATGTCAATGTGTACGCTTTTATAATAAGCTTCCAAGCCACGTACAAGATCTAAGTCTTAATAAATTCAAATCTTTCATTAAACGTAAGTTGTGCCAGAAAGCGTTTTATACAAATAAAGACTACCTTGAGGACGAAAAGGCTTGGGATTGAGCTGCACCAATTAATTTTGTTTTTTTATTATATTTTGCACCGTGAATTTTGTTATTACAATATTTTTTTAAATTATATTTTTGGTTTTCTTGCAATGACAAGAATATTTACTTTTTAAAGTATTATATTATTTTATTTTAATTATTGTGAATGTGAAGACTATGTGGATCATTCTTTTTTTGTTTTAATTTTAATTTATCTTATTTTTTAATCATGGTCTGGTAGTTTGAGTAGTTTATTCGGCCTACCCGAATGTCCTTTCTTTGGTATTGTTCGTCGAATCGTTGAGCTCCTTAAATTCTGAGTTGAGCCGCTCGGTTATTGACAAATGCGTGCACTGACTGGTCCACTCAATCTGACTGGTTCTTTCCTCAAAAGACCATTTCAGACATCAGTCTACATGGTCTTCACATTATCTAACCAAGATTTTGTCTAGTCGTTAAAAGAGTCTGTGACCTCAGACTTTGTTTCGGCCTTTGTTCTCAGAGTAGTCAGATAGGAAACGCCGACCTCATCTGGTTTTAAAAAATATGTTCGACATGTAAAAGTGTTTGTACAAACCAACTTACAGAAATAAAATCATTTATCATTTATAGTATGGGTGAATATGTGTGTGTGTGTGTGGGTGTTTGAGAGTGTGTAATTTTTTGTTCTGTTTGTATTAGGATGTTTTCAGTATGATTATAGTTTAATTTTAGTAGCCAGTCAGTTAGCCTCTCTTTGCATTTATTCTTTGTGAGACTAAATATGTGTAACAACTTATGAGTTTTATTGTATAAGTAGCCACCTAGATAGCAAAAAGCTGATGTTTGGTGATGGCGCTCCACTGGGTCATATCGTCTTTTCCCCCTGGACAACGTTGAATTATAAACCAAGAGAGTATGCTGTTTTAACAGAATGTGCAATATAAACTGTCAGGACTTGATTTTCTTTGTATAACTGCTCAGTGGGGTAGTGATACGGTCGAAAAGACGACACTTTCAGTGAAAGAGCTATTCTTTGGGTTCTTTCAATTTCAATTAGGGTAGTTCTCGGAGCCCCCACCCCAAGAGGTGATGCAGTAGCATATTATAGATTGTGCGAGGGCATAGTACACTGATTTCATAATATTTTAATCGACTACAAGTCTCAGCGTTTTGAACACATATTATAGTTTCCGTAATCTGTGACTAAGAGTGGTTATGTGGTCTTGAAATCTTAGATTTTTTCGATTGTTATTGCCAGGTATTTTACATTCTCAGCCCTGTTCAGTGGTTCGCAGTTACAACGTACGGGTGAGTGGGTTATGAGAGGATCTATTGTTTTTCATGCAAAACACCATGTAATTGGTTTTGGTTGTATTAAGGGTCAACAGATTGTCGCGTAACCAGTTGGATACCATATTAAAGCCCAGTTGTGCACGCCCATAGACAATTCCCACGAGTTTGCCATGAACAAGAGAGCAGTGTCATCAGCAAAGCTAATGATTTTGCCATTAGGGATAGTGAGTGTACCCAGATCGTTGATATAAATGAGGAATAGTGAAGTTCCGAGGACACTACCTTGAGGCGTGCCGTAGTTAATTATTTGTTCCTCACTGATGAATCCATCTATCTTTACTCTCTGGGTACGCTCACTCAGATAGTCTTTAAAGAGATCCAGTAGAAGTCCTCTCATTCCCAAGCTTTCCATCTTACGTACAAGAATTGGGAAAGAAACCGTGTCGAAAGCCTTAGCAAGATCCAGAAATATGGCCATAACTTTATTCATGTTTGTGACCACATAGTCTGTTAACTCATGGACCGCGTCCGAGGTGAATTTGCCTGAGCGAAACCCAAATTGCGCTGGTGCGATAAGCTTATTGTTTTCCAAGTAGCTCAGATGACTGCTGTTCTTTACCTATTCCAGTATTTTGGAAAAAGCAGTTAGCACAGATATAGGTATGTAGTTATCAACACGGCTCCTGTCCCCACTCTTGTAGATCGGATGAATAATAGCTTTTTTAAACACGTTAGGAAATTTACCTGTGGATAGAGAAAGGTTTCTTAAGTACGTCAACGGAGGCACAATCACGGCTGCATGCTTTTTCAAGAGGTCACCGGATATCCCATCCCATCCCGCGGCACAGTTATTGCGGAGCGTCATTAATACTCCAGCTACCTCTTCCTCATCTGTTGGGAGCATTACCATGGATTGCGTTCTGTTAGTTAAGTTTCCCTTTGTAGCTTTTGTTAGTGTACTCTTTATGTTTTTAGCTAGTTTTTCCCCTATTTTGGCAAAAAAGTCATTGACTTGGTTTACAGAATTTTGTGGTGTAGATTGATTAGGCTAATAATTATTGTGATGATGAGTTGCTTTCCTTGTCGACCTGCTTGAGATATTATTTATAGCCATCCATAACTGTTTAGTGTTTTTTCCAGCTTTTCTGATCTCATTTTTTTAAATTCCTTAATAATTTATTACAATGGTTTCTGTACTTTTAAAATCTCGTTATTAGGCGCCTTCTTAAAATATCTATGCAATGTGTCTCGATGTCGCATACAGCGAAGTAAACCACGAGTAAACCATGGCTTTAATACTTGTTTACGGTTCGAGGTCTTACTGGATTTGGAGTTTGAGTCTATCACGTGTTTTATTAAGCTAGTTATGTTTCCCCCCTGCCACATGAGGATCTTGGTTATTGTATACTTCACCAAAGTCTAGTTGTTTTAGGTCTGTCTCAATCATAACATAATTAAAACGAATACAATTTTTTGTAATTATTTGCATTCGTTTTGACAAGAATAACATTACTGTGTCATGATCAGTTAAAGCAGAGTGTGCGACTGAAGTAGAAGCAAGTAGTCGAGTTTTCAGTATAACGCAGTCAAGACATGCTTGTTGTCGCGTAGGTATTGTATGAGCTGGTAAAAGTCCATGGGTAGCCAGTAAGTAAATAGGCTATTTTGATCTCAGTATAATGTTCCTTTGGCATAAGAAAACACTTTTCACGCGGGCGAAGCCGCTTGGCAGAATCTAGTAATGAAAATATTTTTTTTCGTTTATTCCCAGGGCTTTCATATTAGCGACTGCTTCAGTGACAGCCAGCATACTGATGGTTCCTGTGGCTGTACTACCCCTAGTCTTTAAGTACAGTAAGTCAGTTCAAAGGAAAATGGTATTTTCTAATTGCAGTAAGTATATATGTTAAAATAAAATTACTTTTCTAAAAAGTCCATAAACAGTGAAGGCCCAGTGGGTGGCTAAGACCACACTTCTCCTTTTTGGGGGCTTAGGTTGTGACTTTATCAATTAATATGTGCTTTCTAAGTTTATCTTGGACATTACAAGTAAAAGACATTGCAAGTGGACGTTGCGTGGTGAGGAAACCTAGACTTTTTTATTAAACATATAAGTGTGAAATCGCGAATTGAACCGCATTGAACAAGAGTTGCAATATGCTCGTGCCTTCTCTTTATGAGAAGAGACCCTTGCCCAGTTTGCCCTGCAGTGGGACAGTAACATACTGGTATTATAATAAAAAACATCTGCTATAAGATGCATAGCAACTAATTGCTGATATTAAACTTTGCTATAACAACTTTGTCAGGCGAAATTAATTTGTTTGCAGTAAACTATCCGAGAAACTTGGACTATGAGAACCCGTCGAGTTGCAACGTCGTCGGAGGAAGACACTTTAATGTCGAGTTCAAGTCTGTTGCAGACGACTGTCGTGTCAAACTTGGTAATTGTGTTTACGTACTTGTGTTGGAATATTATATACCTACAAATAATATTGTTTTAGATAAAGGGACACATTATGATAGAGTCATGTTTGTTTTCCTGTAAGGTCAACATTTTTTCCATCTTTTGTTTGTTACGTTTACACGCCTAACCCTAAGACCTGGACAAGGACCTAAGATACCTTTCACCAACATATCAAGCAAACTGATCTTTGTACGAGGCACAGTAGATTATGTGTTAGTCCCGTGGTCGCAAGCGCGACTGCCAAGCGTGAGGTGCTGGGTTTGATTCCCAGGACAGACAAAAAGTGTTATTGCGTTTTTCCATAAAGGATTTTTCAGTTACTGTCCGGAGGCTAGGGTAAGCGTTGGTGGTGTGACACCCCGTTGCCTTGGAAGGCATGTAAAGCCATTTGTTGGTAGGAGCCTGATCTGACTCCGGCTGTGTCTTATTGTCGTCCCATCGGACTATGAGAGTGAAGGAACAGACAGCGCATCTGTGTTTGTGCACACATTAGTGCACTATAACACAGATAATATAATACTAGCATACAGATTCATCCCATACAAAGATACCGTGCCGACGTAACTAGTGTTTTTACTACGAACATCGATCGCGTTCGGTTGCGTTCCACAGATATAGATGGTGTTAGCAGCGACTTGCAAGTAAAAGGGTTTACTCGGTTTGTGAATACTTTTTTTAATAATAAAAATGTTGTCGTTGTTTTATAGTATTTTTATGCAAGTTTTTAGTTTCATTGTACCAAAATGTGTAAAAAAACAAATTTCAAAAATCGAGTGGTTGACTCAGAAATTTAAAACCGCGCCATCTATTGGAATCAATTTTAAATGATTCATTCAAATTATCATTATTATAATTAAGAGCCCAATATTCCTTAATTTTGTGCTTAGGAGAGTTAATTAAACCCAGAACATATTTTTTTTTTATCGTCTCTAAAATATCTTATAGTTGAACCAAATTTTCTTTCTTCGCGTTGGGTGCCCGTAATTATAATATCGCCTGTGTATTGCCCACCATTCCCGAAATTCAGTCGGTAGGAATATTTTTAATAGTATACCGGTATTTAACACGTCTTGAAGGAGACTTGCTACCTTGTTACACTGATAGGCATGACATATTTTTTTAAATCTAGTTTCATCAAATCTTGCAAGTTAAATTTGATTCATTTTCAGGTGTTGGATTGAGTTGAAATTTTGTACACACGTTTGTTTCTCGTGACAATGCAATTTTTTACCCCCAGCCCCGGTAGCAAAAGAGCAGTATTATATGTTTGACGTGTGTACCTTTGTGTTTGTGTTTCAACTATCTGTGGCATCATAGCTCCTAAACGGATGAACCAATTTTATTTCGTTTTTTATTGTTTGAAATGTGACTTTATCGAGAGTGTTCTTAGCTATGTTTGATGTAAATTGTTTCAGCGATCTACGTTCGGTCTACGTTCGTAAGTTATGGGCGTTTTACTGTTTTAATCGGGGTGTTATTGTGTCATAATTACGTGTTCAATAGATTGTCGATCGAAGCATGTCTACTACTAGATACATTATGTACATGACATATAAATTTGTCGAAGATATTGTTTTTTTTTTTAATTTTGCCTGTGTTCTCTTAAGTTATTTATATAAAAGCTTGTTTTTTTTTTATATTATGGCTTGTGTAAAATCTCCGTCTAAAAGAATGTCTCCATCAATGTTATTGTTTTAGGTGTTTGGCACATAGTACCATGTTCCATGTTTCGTGAAGTGTTCGTACTTCGAGACGGTTTGTCAATAGACACTCGTCTCCATCAGGAACTGAAGAAAACGAACAACCCAGTCGTATTATACTGCCATGGTGAGAAATAAATCTTTAAAGACTTTTTTCAGAAGTTTTATGAGAATTTGAAGCGTAGATGATAAAGTTGGTATAAATAAATGCATAGAGAGAACTGTGAATTAAATGGAGTACTCTCCAAAGTTTTTTGTAGCGCCTACTTCTTTTATCTTAGCAACAAAACTATTAACTCAAAGTTGGTACGATAAAACTCACAGGCGCTGGCTCCATATATTATTATTGAAAATCATGTCGCTAGGTAATTATTATGTGTTTCCACGCTTTTAAATTAAATGATCTAATTTATTTAATAAACGTGATTCATTTACAGGTAATTCAAATCACCGCGGGTCTCCACATCGACTACAAATGTACAAAGTTTTCCAGGAACTAAATTTCCATGTCATCACATTTGACTATCGAGGTATTTTCACTGATATTTACGGAGACATTCATGATATTTCACCAGAACAATTCCAATCAATTGTGTTGTTGAGAAGGCATTCGTAATTACCAATGTGGTGTGATTTTGTATTTGAAACAGAATTTCGATTTCAAACTATTATTGCAACCAGACCATTTATTAAAATTCACCACAAAATTGTGTAGCAAAGGTGGAATTCAAGAGTGGTCAATTATTTAAATAAGTAGAAGTCATTTCACCATCATCAACGGTTTATCCGAAAGTCATCCATTTCTGGACTTAGGCCTCCCCAAGCGTCACTTCATCGACCGCTTCTGTGCCCCTCGCATGCAGCAGACTCCTCGTGAGCTCATCGGTCGCATTAGTGACAAGCCTTTTAACTGTGCATTTGCCTGGATCACGGAAAGAGACAATTATAAGAGCGACATAAGGTGTCCCATACACCTACAACACAATACAACAATACAAGAAAATTGACAAGCCATTCGCATCAATATTTTCGTGCGAGCTATTTCTGCCGACGATGTTATGGCGGCAGCCATACTGGTGATTTTGTTTAACAAAACTTATTAAAATAAAACGAAAACGAATATAAAGAAAGCCAGTCCACACTCACAAACAGTATTCTTACTCGGCATGTTGCTAGATTTTAATACACGACCCTACGCTACACCGTGACTGACCGATCTCGACCGCTCCAAAGAGTGAACTGAAATATATTGAGCAATATTAAGCCTACAAAAATTTAAGCTCGCAAACTTTTGTTAAATCATTGCGCAATGTTTCAATACTATACACATTGAATAATATTGTGCAATCAAATATAATGTGCAATATTATTGTAGGTGTATGGAGCGCCTAACACAAATTTTATGCTTACTGGCCTTCAGAAAACACGGAAAGCCGTTGATCCCAGCTGCCATTAGTAGGTATTTAAATTGATAGTCTAGATGCCTTCCAGATTACGAAAAGGGAATCGTTAAAGAGATACAGTACAAGTTATACAGTTTTAACAATAAATTGAAATACAAAGACTATCTTCTTAAAATTTCAGGGTACGGAGACTCAACGTATATGAGGCCTACAGAAAAGGGTGTGGTGGAAGATGCTCTGGCGGTGTATGCCTGGCTCATGGAGTCTCTAAGTCCTACGAATAGACCCACGGTCATTATATGGGGACACTCTTTAGGTAAGTTCTTATCTTACAATTCTTACATTAAATAAAATAGCGTGGAAATATGCTCATGCATACTGTGCTTCCACTGGGAGATAGCGCAGTTATGTGGCTCCGCCACCTACCATTATTCGGCCGCAGGGGATAGAGAGAGTGGCCAAAGATATACCGACACTCCTCCTCCCCTGCGTGCCCACCGCGTCCGCCATCAGACGGTGGCGACCCGTCCAGGCCGCGTAAGGTAGGGAGAGCGGCGCACTGCAATACCGGCACTCCTCTCCCGCCGTGGCCTCCAACCCTCAGCCGCGATATCCTATGGGTATGGGAGGCCCCATACGAAACCGCGGCCCGAAGCAGTCGCGATGTCGGCCAGGCAGCACCGCAACCTACATGTTGCCCGCTACGTCGTCGGATTATCGCCAAAAGCCCTGACGAGCAACCACTCCTCGGGTTCCTCTTCGCTTCACTGTGGGTGACCAAGCCACGGCTACTGAGCCGGGCTTAGGCCGAGGGAAGGGAATAGGCCTGGAAGATCATAATGTAATAATTAGGTACCCTTTTTTCTAGTAAATTCCTTCTTATACATTTATGTCTTAATTGTTTCACCAGGTACGGCGGTAGCAGCGAATATGACAGCACATCTATCGGAGCTGTGTTCTGAGCAGGGAAGGCCTCAGCTGCCCTGTCCTGACGCGTTGGTGCTCGAAGCGCCATTTAATAACCTTTTGGATGAGATCACGACTCATCCACTTGCTAAGGTAAGAAAGAAGCATTCTTCAAATGAATGTTTTTTACGGCCGTATTGTTTGACATCCTAGATTAGATGGGCAATTGCAAACGTTTTTAAAAATACGGCAATTTCCGTCCTCGCATGCTTATCTCAGTCTTACATCATTATGAATGAAGAATTTTAGTAGAAAAACCTGTCAAATACTAATTTTAGTGGCGTTCAACAAATTCTTAATTCAGAAACCGCGAGGATAATCTGTAAAAACAACCTTTTTTCCTATAATTTTGGTATTTAAATAGTCGCTGAAATGAGATTGCGCTGTCATTTGCTTGTGTTTTTTAATACAAGATTTGGACTACTAGAATCAGGATTGAAATGAAAAACGTCGTTGTTCGTGGAAAAATAACAATTATCAATCAATCATCAATCAATCAATGATGGCAAGTTCACAATTTCAATTCGGGGTAAGTCTACGAAACTTAGTGGAAGTTGGCAAAGTGACATTGCTCGCAGAACGGATGGTCGATGGTCCGAAAAGTTCTGGAGTGCCGACCACAAACCGGAAGACGCACGCTGAGTTGGAAGGCCTCTCACTAGGTGGACCAATGATTTAGTTAAGGTTGCGGGAATCCGCTGGATGCGAGATGCACGGGATCGGTCAATGTGGCAACATATGTAGGACGCCTATGTTCAGCACTGGATGGCTTTTGGCTAAAATGATGATGATGTTTCTACGATTTATAAGCTTTACAATTTTCTACCAATAGCTGGTGTCCTGGCTACCGTACTATAAGAACTCGTTCGTGAAGCCCTTCTCAGAATCATCGGAGTTCGCCTTCAAGACGGACCAGTACCTCTGCAGAATACCACATATCCCCATCCTGATGCTGCATTCTAAAGGAGACAAGATTGTACCGTACAATCTGGCTTGCAAGGTAACAAAGATGTTTTAACCCTTAATTTGGTATTTTCTTGCCATCCTCGTTGATCAATTGGTCACAAGTGAGACTTTTGAACGTGAGTGTTTAGTTTTAAAAGAATGTTTTATTGGGTCTTTCGATAAAGAATTATTAATAGTAGCTTGTGCACGATTAATAGATTTAATAAAGGCTTATAATTATTACCTGGGACTTTAAATCTGGGCAAATTTGGGTATTCAAAAGTTGAAATTCTGCCTAAGCCTAATAGAAATACAAGTGTGATATTAGATTCATGTTTAGACCGACTATCAGTCAATTGGTATTACAAGGTTAAATTGCCACCCCAATTAGGTATTATTTTGATGAAAGAAGTTAGTGCTAGCATCGTTCCAGATTTAACAAAGCCTTTTGACATTTTAACATACCTATAAGTTGAGAATAAGAACTAGGAACTGAGATCCCACAGGGAAGCATATTTGGTCCTACTCTGTTATAGATTTTTTTTAACCCATTCAAGACGGAAACAAGGTTATCGTAGTACCCAGTAACTGGGTTTTGGAGGTCAGACAAGCAGTTTTTCCGTGTAATATACTGATAACGAGTCGCGTCCGTCTAGACTGGAAGCAGAGTCCAGATTAGTGGGCAAAGCTTAGCAGATGATAAGATCATGACTATGAATATTTCTTACCATCCTCAGTTGTATGAAAAAGTGAAGCATTGTCGATCCACAAGGGGTGCTCCGCTAGTGTTCCACTCGTTCGAGCGAGGCCTAGGGCTCGGACACAACAACCTTTGTGAAGCGGCAGATCTCAAGGAAGTTGTGAGGTGAGACATTATTATTTTCTTTAATTCGTACATAATTTATACTCATTTCTAGTTGTTCAATTATCTACTTTAGTTTTTATTAATTTAATACTTCATACACACAAACATATAGAAGCGGACTTAATGCTATATAAAAAATTAGGATTTTACTACCAGTCGAGTGTTCATTTTTGACAAAACATTTGTCAAAACGTCAAAATCAATTTAATCATAGCGTTTGTTGTTCTAAAACATGACAATAACCTGAATTCTTTCTAACACGTTTTTACATTAGTCTAAAGGTCGTAGCTCACCTATACGACCCCGCTCTAACACCGCTCCCGCACAACAAAGCCTTAAACGGACATGACTGCGCATAAACGGAGCTGACAGCTCGTTTTCCACACGCCGACAGCTAGCAGGCAGCCTGCTGTCCACAGGCTTACATCAAGCAGTCAACTAGCTGCCCACGCGCCGACCGCTTTTACCTTTCCTTTTTCGACAAGCTAGCAACGTGTTTCAAGTGAGCTGTATTCGTTCGTACACCGCGCGGGCCGCCCGCTTGAAGCGCTTGGTAAGCATGCGGTAAGCGAGACGTTAGCTGCCGAGTGGTACAATTTGCGTTGTCAATTTAAAGTATTTTTAAAGAGGATGCCCTGAAGCTCATATTCCGATGAACATTATTTTTCCGGGTGGAGGCGATGTCGTATAAATCGGCTTCGACCTTAACCTGTAAAACGTTGTGAGGCTACTGACGGATACTCCAACAAATGAGACGAATATCTACTCGCACTGTGCCCGATTTGTCACCCACAGATAGGCTTCTGTCTCAGCTTTTCGCATGGGAACATTATCTTCTGCTTTTCATGTCGATTGATTATACAAAAAAAATCCTTGATCAGCTATCGCCACATGAAGAACATGAAGAAGTTCGTACCATAATTTAAACAATTTATTTTATATTTCAGAGACTTCCTTAGCCAAGTCGAGATTGGAGACGCCTCCTGACAATTACCGTCCAGTGCGCCGCCACCACCACACTTATGACCACCGAGAATTAGTATCCCTGCCTAAAGGAGAATCCAGAAAAATTAACATACACGTAAAACTATGAATATTGTCTCAATAGAACTTACTAGTATTCGTCTCCGTTCTTCTGAAAAGGAGAAAAAATAAAAAGGATTTCTTTAGCACCTTCCTAGGCTTCTCGATCAAGCTGTAAAGGTACGGGGTATACACTTAGTGTCCGACCGAAACGGGTTTTCAAAACCGAAACCGAATTTCGGCAACAGTCGAAACCGAAAGCGAAACTCCCTTACAGGAATCATGTTTTGAGGGAAACATAAAGAAAACGTTATTATAAGCAGTCGGTCTTTATTTTTTCTATCTTTAAGTCACATTGCTATGCAGTCTTCGACATTTTCACTTATTGCTATGATAATCAACATAACAACCACTCATTCAAGAAAAAAATCATCATCATCATCATTTCAGCCGAAAGACGTCCACTGCTGGACATAGGCCTCCCCCAGGCGTCGCCACATTGACCGATCCCGTGCGTCTCGCATCCAGCGCCTTCCCGCAACCTTAACCAGGTCATCAGTCCACCTAGTGGGAGGCCTTCCAACGTATCGTCTTCCGGTTCGCGGTCGCCATTCCAGAACTTTTCGGCCCCATCGGCCATCCGTTCTGCGAGCAATGTGCCCTGCCCACTGCCACTTAAGTTTGGCAATTCTTTGGGCTATGTCGGCTTGTTTGGCCGATGGGGCCGAAAAGTTCTGGAATGGCGACCGCGAACCGGAAGACGATACGTTGGAAGTCCTCCTACTAGGTGGACTGATGACCTGGTTAAGGTTGCGGGAAGGCGCTGGATGCGAGACGCACGGGATCGGTCAATGTGGCGACGCCTGGGGGAGGTCTATGTCCAGCAGTGGACGTCTTTCGGCTGAAATGATGATGATGATGATGATCGGCAGATTTGCCGCCAAAACCGAAACTCGACCGAAACCAAACTTTCCGTCGGACACTAAATGTACTAGTAACTCTAATCCCAAACCAAATGTTTGGGATTGATCACCTGTCATTTCAGTAGCGATTGTCAATCCCATAAATTTTGGACATAGGTACAAACTATAGAGCCTGAACTGCAGTGGCAATCTGGAAATCCCTTAACCAGGCCAAATGGGCTCTCATAGACCCATTTCAAACATATTGCCAGTGTGAGGTTCCCTCGCAAGATATGCGCCACCTTCTTGTCTGCTCTTTGTGCCCAGCCACCTACACCTTTCAGGAGGTTAGACAAAATTTGAGTTTATCGATACGAAAAGAAAACGAAGGTTTGCACCATGGTTGCGCTGAAGATAGAACTTAAATTCAGTAACGAAACTGCGTAGACGTGAAGCGTATCGAAATCTAATAATGATAAAATGATTAAGAGGAAATGCGGGTAGAGAGATCCGACTGAATTTCCTTAGTAAAAAGGCATAAACCGAGGTTTGGCTTTCACCTTATTTTCTCGTCCAGTATTGGACAAATTTAAAAGATATTCCATAAATTTAATAAAAAAGCCCACCTACCTAAACCTACCTATCCTTTCCCTATATGTGGTGCGTATATGTCTTTTTTTCTTTTTAGGTTTCTTCTAGGCAATCGTGCTACATCGTCGACCATATCGCTTACCATCAGATGATATAGTGATCAAGCGTGAGCTTATCAATAATAAAAGAAAAATATATTGTTGCCAAATTTGTACACCAGGCCTCTGTCGACAGCGCAATTATGAGCATCTTTTAAAGTTTCTAGTGCTTCTAAAGATAATGTATCATCAAAAAGAAAACATAAGGGCACAGTATATATCTTTATTTCTCAGTTTATGCAATATCATTTAATTTGGTCCAATATTGGAGTAGGAAATAGGCCAGTGCCAAACCTCTAATTACGACTTTTTACTAAGGATATTCAGTTGGATGTCTGCGACCGCATTTCCTTTTAAAAACCTATAATTTTAATTCCAAGTAGCTACGATGAAACTGGGTGTACTATGCCAAATCGAATGCCAATTAATTGAATTTCAATTGATCGACCACTATAAATCGTACGCCTAAAATAAATACTCGAACGTAAAAACGTGATTTATTAGTAAATTTTGTGTTTTTCTTGTATTCTGTAAAAAAAATATTCAGTATATTGATATTTCGATAGAATGGATATGTGATATGAATGTTTGATTTATTAGCCATTCAATATTAAGAACGTTCGAGTATTTAATCGTTTGATTTATAGTGGTCGATTAATTGATATTCGATTATTTGGCATTCGATTTGGCATAGTACACCCAATCTATAGCGTCAACAATCGCTACTACTATAGTTACTTGAATTTTTGTCTATTGGTTGTTATTATTTCAGGAAGGCAATGAGAACAGCCCATTTTCATTGGCCTTACAGGAACACGGTGGCAGAGCGTTGGACAATTTTAATTGGTCTCCAAAATTAAATAACATTTGATTAATGAATATTTTTACCGTTATAAACAAAAAAAACCGTCTCAGTAAAAATATATCTACTGACATTCGTAAGGTTCTTTTTTTAACTTGCGGCGTAGTGCACGTGTGTTGAAGTTTAAAGTGTTTTTTTATATGTTTTAAATAAATGATGTTTATAAAACTAATTCTATAGATTTTTATTTTTAGAAGCTAGTATTGTTACTATTCCTAACCACTGCAACTCCTGAAAGCTAGTATCAACTCTGGCGACCACCAGATAAGCGCCTGGATAATGAAGTACCACCAGTCCTGGAGAAACGATTCAACTGCGCGTTTCTTATATACATGAGCTTCTGCATCTTTATATTATTTCAGACGTAACCATGCGTGTCTGCTGCTAGAACCAATCAATTGGCAAAAAAACACCTCTCACTCGCACAATGCGTGCTCAACGAATTGCATGAGAGGCTATACATATTTTCATGCAATTGGATTGAATTCGCAAGAGTTTTGTTGAATTTTGTTAGTTATACCTATTTAAAATTTTGATGAGTAAAGTTTTATTATTAAACCCCGACGGAAAAAGAGGGGTGTTATAAGTTTGCCGTGTGTTGCTGTGTATCAGTGTGTCTGACTGTGGCATCATAGTTCCTAAACTGATGAACCGATTTTGATTTAGTTTTTTTTGTTTCAAAGGTGATTTTGTTGAAAGTGTTCTTAGCTACATTTGAATAAACCGATTTCAGCCGTTCAAAAGTTATGGGCGTTTTACTGTTTGAATCGGGGTATTTTCGCAAGATATCTTGTCATAATTGTGTTCAATAGATTGCTGATCGAAGCGTATCTACTATGTACTAGATAAATTATGTAGCATGAAATAAAAAGGGGTCGGGGGTTTTTAAATTTCGAAATTTTACTTGTATATTAGTTGTAGTATTGTACACCATAAAAACATACAGGAAAAAAAAATGTTTATTGGGCGGTCTTATCGCACAGGGCAATCTCATACAGACAACTTTTGGATGTACTGAATAGTGTTAGAAGTTTAGGTTTTATCATTTCAGCCGAAAGACGTCGACTGGACGCTGGACATAAGCCTCCCCCAGGCGTCGCCACATTGACCCATCCCGTGCGTTTCGCATCCAGCGACAGTTTAGGTTTATATAATTATTATACATAGCTGACCCCCGCGGCTTCGCTCCCGTCAAAATTATAGCCTATGTTACTCGGCAATAATGTAGCTTGCCATAGGTGAAAGAATTTTTGAAATCGGTCCAGTAGTTCCGGAGCCTATTCGGTACAAACAAACAAACAAACAAAATTCTTCCTCTTTATAATATTGGTATAGATTTATGTAAAGTCTGATTTTAGATTAAGATTTTAACCAGTCTATTGTATTGAGTACAACCTGTAAGATAGTGTGTGTAAGATAAATAAAAAAACCGTTAACTATCGCACAGTTGCCGCCGTGTCTGAAGAGGCTCTTAGATCCCGCAACGATATCAATCAGAAAATAACAGCGGCGATAAAAACAAAGTTTCCATTCTATATCAAGCAGGGGACAGAACAAACCTAGGTATACAGGCAAAAAGGGATATATGATCCCTGTATTCCAAGTCATATCCTCTCTCGAATCCACCTCGAATCATCAACTAGATATTTTTACCCGACTGCCGAAGGAGGGTAATGTGTTTATCAGTCTATGTATGTTTGTTCCTATGTGGCGATCTAGAGACCAAACGCGTTCTTACGTCAATCGATTCGTCTTAACCCTGCAAGTGTCACTGGCTACATTACAATTGGAAAATGGCGGATTTTGGGTGCCACATTGTGAGGGCCAAATTTTTTTTTCTTCGTATCTTATCATGTGGGGTATCAAAATAAAGGGTTTTAAGAGGTGATTTCAAAAATATATTATACTTATATGTTTGAAAGTACCTAATTCTAAAAAAAATATAACTAAATAGCTGACCCCCGCGACTTCGCTCCCGTCAAATTCATGGCCTATCTTACTATAGAATAATGTAGCTTTCCATAGGTGAGAGATTTTTTTAAATCGGTCCAGTAGTTACAGAGCCTTTTCGGTACAAACAAACAAACAAAAAATCTTTCCTCTTTATAATATTGGTACAGAACAGTTATAAATAAAAAAGTTAATTCAAATAATAAAAAACCTGACTGCTTAAAAAGCGAACTAAAAAGACGTTAACAAGGAGAAAATCATGCTGTGCAAGCGGAGGATACATCTCATAGGTCTTGGTCAGCCAGCTCCCGAATATGTATCCTCCGACTGCACTGCATCATTTTCTTCTTGTTTACGTCTTTTTAGTTCGCTTTTCAAACAGTCGGCTTTTTTGATATTTTGAGTTAATAAGCATTGTCATGGCATGGTTGAGTGAAGGTCCTTCAAACTGACTTGCAATATAGGCATTAGGTACAACAACTAGGACTATTTACAAATTCACTGAGGAATACACTGGAGGAATTGGTACCAAACCTGGAACTGTTCTCCGCCGACAATCTCAGCGGAAAATAGCCACAAATGTGTGCGGAAACACAGGAGCACTCTTTATAGTTCGACCGGAGATAGATCACCCGCGGCATCAGCTGAAACTGCTTTCCCAGGTACGGGGGAAATCGTCAACTTCCAAACTCCGGGCTGCCTGACTGAGGAATTCTTAAAGGAAAACCCAATAACAACCGACCTGGGAATCGAAGTCGAGACCCCATGCTCAGCACAGGTCCATAACACAAGTATCAAAGAGGCAGTGACAGTTATTATTATTACACCTTCATAACCTAAAAGGACAAAGCAAAGGAAGCCCGTAACGATAAATCAAATATTTCTTGAGCCGTGTTCGCTCTCCTTGCTCCAATAAAATAGGAATCTTTTTATGCTGGTAACACTTTACGACCGAACTCCGGAAATACGTCGCGTTCCAAATTAAGTAGGTTAAAAAGGTCTTGTGTTGAATTCGAACATTCGAAATACAAATAGTTTGAATTTGTTATGTTTTTTTTTCTAAATAGTCGGCAATTTCGCATTTTGAAATGAGAATCATTTTAGATGATTCTTTCCTATCATAGTCACAACCGGTATTGCTGAGCTTGAAGTCCTAACTTCGATTTCTTGGTCGGGCAAAGGGCTTTTTGGGCTTTTCTTGAATAACTGATTACGTTTCTTGCGAGAAGTTATCAGTTCTATTTAGGTAAACCGCTTTTCCATTACCTATTCCACAGGAACGGTAGACAATTCCGGGTCAAAAATTAAGTTATAATAATCAGTGTTAATTTAGTTTTTAGGGTTCCGTACCTCAAAAAGTAAAAAAAGGAACCCTTATAAGATCACTCTCTTGTCCGTGTGTCACCACCGATTTTCTCAGGAACAGCTGCACCTAGCAACTTGAAATGTATACCAGATACTGAGGTCTATAGTCCCTATTAGGTGTATAAAAATCAACCGGAAGTACCCTATGTGTTTTGGGTCAAAAACCTATATGGTAGTACCCGTTGACCTAGAATCACGAAATTTGGAAAAAGAAAAAAAAAAAAAAAATAAAAAAAAAAAATGCAAATTTTGGTACTTACATTACAAGTTTTCGCGAAAATCTAAATTTGCCCATATCTTTTTAGCGTGTTGACTCAGGACCTTGATTTATACGAGTATACCCTGTACTACCACACGTTAGCAACCCAACCATTACAGCACACACACACACTTAAAACTTAGCCACCAATAAAAATGATACCAATTTTATTATGGCGGTGTAATGGGTTGGTACGGAACCCTCGGCGCACGAGTTCGACTCGCACATGACAGCTTTTTTTCACTTTGTACTTGTAGTGCCTTTATTTGGAAGTCAATGCTATTAGTAGAAACTAAAAACAAATAAAATTGTTTTTTTACCTTTTTATAACACCTTATTCGACCTTGTGAATCGCAAACAACCTTTAACGTAACTATAGGATGCTCGAGATAATATACCAAGAGATGAATCCAAGCGTGGGCTTAATTTATTGACATGTTTATTTAGATTATTTTTTCACATATCGAGCAGATACTATATACTATACCTATAGGTAACAAGGATACTAATAGTGCCTGTTTTAATAAAATGTTTCAGTATTTTCTTAAAATACAGCGCCTGCCTGGGTTCGAACCTGAGACCTACAACTTGTAAGTCGCGGCCGATATCACTGGGCCACCACTGCTCTCAAAAACAGTGAAGGAAAACATCGTGGGGAAACCGGGGACATGCCGTCCAAAAAAACCGAAGACATGCGACATCCACCAACCCGCACCGGGGCCGCGTGGTGGATTACGGGCCATCCCCTCTAACAGAGAGGAAGCTTCTGTCCCAGTAGTGGAAACTTTAATAGGCTGATGTTTTTTTATTTAATATAGGTTCGCGCTTGACCACTATCTCACCTGTTGGTAAGCAATGATGTGGTCGACGGTGAAACACGCTTGCCTAGAAATAACCTATTCACTCTTGACTTAAAGACTCCTAGATTGTAGCTGTCGGGAAACACAGACTCCGGCAGGCGATTAATTTTCTTAAAGAGTCGGTAGGTATTTTCAATCGCTTCAGAAGGTCTACAATCTTCTTGTTGATGTTCTTCAGAAAGGCCAGCTGTGCCAATACAGTACTCATAAAACTGGCGTTAGTGTATGACGATTTGTATGAATGAAGGAGTATGTACTACTCGGTCTAAATAACTGTGCACCTGGTGCGGGTCACTCTGATGCCCGACTCTCGCTATTGGGGCACGAGGCGAACGCAGGGTGCTGCTCGGGTAGGCGGGAGTGAGGTTGATGACATTGGATAAGAACAGTTATTATGAACATGTTTTACCTACTGACCGTCAATATGACTATGAGGAACACCAAATGTAGATAACCTAGCTATAAAATTAGGGGTACATAGAATAGTCTCTAAGAATGCCGATACATTTGAACATAGAATAGTGTCTACGAATGCCGATATATTTGAACATAGAATAGCCTATACGAATGCCGATATATTTGAACATAGAATAGCCTCTACGAACGCCGATATATTTGAACATAGAATAATCTCTAGAATGCAAAGATATTTAAACATAGAATATAGTCTCTACGAATGCCAATATATTTGAACATAGAATAGCTTCTACGAATGCCGATATATTTGAACATAGAATAGTCTCTACGAATGCCAATATATTTGAACATAGAATAGTCTCTACGAAAGCCGAAATATTTGAATGTACGTTAATTGCAACGTGAGCACTTACTGTCTTGCTAATACTTTTACCACAGCTTGTGTTTTCTCCTAGAATGACGATTCCACCTCGTAAGTCATTCAGGAGAAATAGTTAAAGTTATTTCCGAGAGCAAGTCGCAGTTTTAACGAGCTTTCTTGTGAATATGGCTTTGATGTACTCTACACCAATGAAACAGTAAGAAAACTGTTAGCACAGCCAAGTACAAGAGGCACCTGCATGCACTAGAACCGTTTTAAATTAATCTATAACCGTCCAAATTAGCTTGAAATTAATTATAATAAAATGAGCCTAGTTTGAGTAAGTACTCGTAACTTGGACTATAGGGAAGTCATAATTTTTCTTTGTATTTATCTGTGAAAGCTTGTTATTAGCAATTTAGTCATATATTATTGTTATTATAATGTTCTAAAATGTAAAAATATATAAAAATAAATTGATGGCCAACCTTCATAAAATGAAGAGGCAAGAGGCACAGACATACATATTAGAGACCACCTAATGTCGCGAAGCAAATCAAATTGCTGATAGCCGATATCGCATACGTATTTTCATAGACTAGTGCATTTTTTTGTTGTTGATTAGTTCGCGCTGGACCACTATCTCACCTGATGGTAAGCGATGATGTGGTCGACGGTGAAGCACGCTTGCCTCGAAGTAACCTATTCACTCTTGACTTAAAGACCTCTGGAATCTAGATTATATCGAATTGCATCCTTATGCACGTAAATAAAATAAAAAAACAGAAATTTACAGTTTACAATTTTTATGGTCTGTAAGTAATAATAATAATTAGATTTATAATTTCAATAACTACAAATAAAAAATTACAACTGGTTGGTAGAAGAGACTTAGACAGGCGCTGGATGAACAGGATCTGTACGCAATTAGTGAACCCTGCCTCTTAAACGAGGGTTACCTGTACCTTAATAGAAAAAAACTCTGTAAGCTTCGTATAAATAAATTGCTTATCGGTATGCCACAAATCGAAGTCCGACTATCATCAGTGTGGCCGCTTATTATTAAAAAAAGACTCTTTGAAAAACTCAGACCACACACCGAGCAAATTACGCCACATGTCATAATTAAAAAAAAAACTCAACACTCCGAAAACCAGAACATACCTCCCATTAACAACAGTTGTTACTTCTTCAATCTATTTGACCCTAGTACCAAGCTGTGATGCAAACTCTCTGTCTGTTGATACCCCTGCAACGCGAGCGTGAAATTGTGACGTACTTGAGGTATGGGTACATTGTGGGCACGCGTAGCAATACTGGTGAATATTACTGGCAACCCCGTCGAGTAATTGCCATAGAGTAGAGTAGGGTATGGTTGTAATTTTGGCGGGCGAGTTTGTCGACGGTTGTATTTATCTTTTTATTTTACAGAAAGCTTACCTACAGTTTATTTGCTGTAATTTCAAACTGAAAGAACATTCGTAGGTAGGTAAATAAAAAAATGGTTATCAAAGTGAAAATCTTGTAATACCGATTTATTCGATTGCTTAATCAGAAAAAGTGTTTTAGGGTTTTTGCAACAGCAAATTCTTAGTCTGGCAACAATTTTTGTGGTGCGTCTAGTTAAATAATACACCACCCTCACAGAGATGAAGACAGTGTGGGATATTTGGCAGATTAAGATGAAAGGTGACTATAGAATTTTCACTTATAGTACCACTAAAAGATCCGTTGGAATTGCATGAACTAATTCCTCCTAGCCCTTTCCATCATCGGACTACAAGACGTACAGCGATGCGTCATCGGTACATGGTGGACTTCAACCCATACGCACCAAACGTTTTGGGAATACTTTCATTATGCGTACCAAGGAAGGAATACTACTAAGGAGTACTGTACTAAGGAGTGGAATTCCCTGTCTGAGTCTGTATTTCCTGATAGCTACAACCTGGGAGTCTTTAAGTCAAGAGTGAATAGGTTACTTCTAGGCAAGCGTGCTCCACCGTCGACCACATCATCGATTAACATCAGGTGAGATAGTGGTCCAGCGCGAACCTATCAAAAATAAAAAAAAACCTCCTACAGCCTCCAGCTGGTCAGCCAACCGTATCATTGCAAAAAACCCTTTTCTAGTAATTACTTCTTGTTCAGCATCACACTCATAAAACTGGACAAAACAATTGAAATTAATTAGTAAAGGACATTTCAAACTATCGAGATATCGATAAAATCTACTTCCAAACATTACCAACTCTAAGCCCCATCAAGTGAGGGGTGAAATGTAATATTCATAACAGTCCTTTGTGCGGCCATTTCGCGGCCGCGGGGTTGAATAGTACTCCCTTGCACTTTCTGTAGTACGGTCAACCGCATGGAGAAGTAAAAACATACAAATTTATTCTTCTATTCTATTCTATTCTATCGTATTCAAAATCAGCACGTCGTGAACGGCTTTACCGATATTTTTTTATTAAAAGCTTTTATTAAATCTGGCTTATTAGTAAGTTGTTTTTAAAAAGGTTTTCGAGTTTTCCTTTTGTTTTGTTCTTAATTGTTAAGACAAGGTTTTTATGAAAGGTTGTTTTAGAAAAGTCTACCGGAAATTCAATTACACCCGTGCGAAGCCGGGGTGGTTCGCTAGTCATCCCCATCATTATCATCTTCCTGCCCTTGTCTATACCAATAATATAAAGAGGAAAGATTTTTTTGTTTGTTTGTACCGAATAGGCTCCAAAACTACTGGACCGATTTCAAAAATTCTTTCACCGTTGTGAAGCTACTCTATCCCCGTATCTCTATATACTTTATCTCTGTATTCCCACGGGAACGGGAACTACGCGGGTGAAACCGCGAGGCGTCCTCTAGTCTTGAATATTATAATAGCTCTCCCCAAACTTCTGAGCCATCCTGAAGTTGACTTTTCGCATGCGCGAGGGACGAATCGGTGCTGTTTTTGTATGAGATTTACTACTGCGCAGCCATTGTAGCCAACTTCAGGGTGGCTCAGAAGTTTGGCGAGAACTTGCAGTCTGCCGTGTATGGATGTTTGTTAATCAATCATGCCTCAACGACAAAGCGGCTTTAGATGAAACTTGGCACACAGGTACACCATGTCCCGTTACTAGACTTGGTTTTATCCATCCGAGTGTGAGCCTTTGGGATAATTCCCGCTTTTAGATGCTGACAGAAGCTAGTTGAACTATGAAAACGGCCCTTAGTTCTACGCGATAAAATAGCTGTCAATCTCAGAGGGATTGGTAACATGTGCGTGCAGTCGATTGTACTTTGTAGTACTCTTTGGTACTCGGATCATTGGCGATTGTATGTTGCCACCTGTCGTGTTTGGTCGACTATTCAGTAATGTAATGATGCAATGTGAATATGGACCCAGTAGCTATATAGTTGGCTTTGATTTATCGGTGACTAGCTTTTAGCCACCGGCTTCCCCCGCATGATAGTCGGAAATTATCCCAAGAGAACTTACTCCCGTGTTAAAAACTATGCTATTTCCAGGGCATTGACGTTTTTGGCTCAGAATGACATCGTGCTGTTCCTTCACATCTTAGAATTTACATAGCATGTAATGTAATAACTCCACTCCACTTCAATAGGTTTAACCATTTTTCTAAAACAATCTAGTGCGTAAGCAATCGTAGCACGAAAGTGACAGATGTAAAAGCATACCACATACAAATCTTTTTGGGGATACAAATTAGGAGTTCTGCAGAGTTATAATAGCCAGAGTCTTAGCAATACTTCAACCGATATTACCGTGCTCCGAGAACGCTCACTTCCTGCAACTATTTATTGATTTAAAATAGTGTCCGTGGAGTTTCTTGCTCGTTCCTCTTCATAGAGATCTACGCTTTGGAACGTGCGTCTAGCAGTTATAATTTAACAGTTGCATGACAACAGCTATGGTACCTATAGAATCAATAAATTGTGACCATTCTCTTGAATCGCCATGAAGTATAATTAATTGTATTAATTACATCCTTTGTCGTATAATGCCTTGAAACAAATATATGCGAGCCGTTATATAGCAAGCCGGCAGTGAAACACGCGTCCGATATAGAATAATTTCGCAGTATATTCACAGATTTCTTTTTGTATTTTTCGCAATAAAGTATATAATAAATATTTTTAGACCAACCTTGATAATTGAAAAGTGCATGTAAATGATTTAATTGAAATAAATGCCTTAATATTGACGTTTAAACTGTTTTGGTTGAATTGTATAGATTTAAGATAATAAAACCTTTTTATTCTTTTATTTTTTATTTTTGATAGGTATTTTAGAACCAAGTCTTGAAACTCTTAAACTTGAACTTAAAAATAACTAAATTTTTTGAAGTCGGTGTCTTTCGTAGGTACCATTTTTTTGCGTTATGGACACCGACTTCAAAAATTAAGTTATTTTTCACTTTGTAGTTCTGTATTTGGAAGTCGGTAGTATTTTTTTGCAAAAAGTTTTTTTATTTTTCACTTTTTAGTTGTACGTACCTAATAGGCAAGTTAGTAAGGGAACTATTTCGCCAGAATAGATTTCATGAAACATGAACATAACCGGTGAAATGAGAGGTCTGCTTACCCCTTAAGAGCGAACTGGCGTGATGTTATGTTATGAAATGTTATAAACAACAAACATACATGCGATTGCAGCAATCCCGAGAGATTTGCCGTTATTTATTGAAGAGTTCTGTTGTATATCTCCGAAGTTCTTCATCAGATCTTCACCAAACTAAAATGGGACCAATTTCGGAACATACTTTTTCAAACAAAAAAAGAATTTTCAAAATCGGTCCACAATTGACGGAGTAATCGGTGAACATAAACAAATAAAAAAAAAAACAAACTTGAAGTCGAACATAGAACCTCCTCCTTTTTGGGAAGTCGGTTAAAAAGAAAATCCAGCACAATTAAAGACATTGCTTCACAATCCTGGCTGCTCCATTTAATTTCACAATAGCCTCGGGATATCATCCCTGTAATGGACTCTGTTTAGCGATGCTGGAAATGTTTGTTGTTGAATTACCTTCACGCTTGTTTTTTTTGTAGGGGTGGGCAGGAACATAGGTTATGTGTTTGTGGTAGTTCTTTAGCTCCGTTGAAGAATACACAGCAATGTAGACTAGCAATGAAATTAGGTATAATTTCATCATTCTTGCTAAAAGCGATGGAGAATAATTTTTATTATTTATTTATGTAAACAAAACACTTAACAGGAAATATGGACAGAGAGCGCCGACTCAATTTTATAAGTAAAAAGTCTTAATTCGAGGTTTGGCTCTCGCCAATTTCCTCCTCCAATATTAAACCAATTAAAAAGATATTCCACAAACTGAAAATGAAAGATATATACTATGTCCCTATGTTTCCCTTTTTGATGATACATTATCTTTAGAAGCACCAGAACCCTCACAAAATGCTCAAAATTGCGCTTTCAACAGGGGCTTAGTGTACAAATTTAACAAATACAAACGAAAAAAGGAAAACATAGGAGCATAGTATATATTTTACTTTTTCAGTTTATGGAATGTCTTTTCAAATGGTCCAATATTGGAGGAGGAAATAGACGAGAGCCAAACCTCGAATTATGACTTTTTACTTAATAAATTTAGTCGACGCCTCTCTGCCCATATTTCCTCTTAACTAAATAAATAAGAATACAGATAGAAGAGCACAAAGTTACTGCTTATTTCAATAAAAATTTCTTTCAGCAGACCAGCGATAGGAAAGTTGGATGATAGACGAAGACACAGTGTGTAGAAATAAATAAGGAAACTTAAAATAAGACTATCATAACTTAACAGTGACCTACATGACAACAGATATGGTACCTTCAGAATCAATAAACTGTGACCCTTCTCTCGAATCTTTATGAAGTATAATTAATTGTATTAATAACAGCCTCTGTCGTATCATGCCTTAAAACAAATATATGCAAGCCGTTAGCAAGCCGGCAGCGAAACACGCGTCCGAAATAGTATAATTTATACCCAGGATGGACAACCGATAGTTGTGATGCGACTAGCGAAAGACTCCGCACTAGCCGGAATAGTCCCTCTGGAAGTTGCCTGTTCCTCCGAGAAGCACAAACAGGAGACCGACAAACGACACCTAATGAACAACATACAGCAAGCAAGGAGAGATTGAAGAGTCGGAAGTGCTTCCTTAAATCGACTAAAATAATTAAAGACAACAGCCCTAGCGAAGCTCGCAAGAAACTGTGGCTCCTCAAATAACCCCCTTCCTATGTGGAGCTTGCAGAAAAGCTCCCAGCGAGCCATAAACAACCAAAGCCCACTTGGAAATCCCTAAACCGGTTACGAAGACAAGTGGGCCACTGTAGGCATAACTTAGTCAGATGGGTACTCCAATCAGCCACAGTGTGACTGCGGAAACACCCCAAAGACGATGCCCGATCTCCTGTCCTGCTCCTTAAGTAAAAACACCTAGACCTTTGCGAGGCCAGCGCTAAGGCTTTCGACGTGGCTGAATACTGGTCGAAGAAAATTTTGTGTAGGAATCATCAGCAGGAAGAAGATGATTGTCTAGCTGTGGACTGCTAAGGCTAAGATATCTGATGGTGGCAGCAAGGTTGACAGCCCAGTGTACACCAGACGGATCTTCTTTCATTTAAGAACCATATCGCCATTTCTCCAAGTTGTTTAACTATATCCCATCTGATTAACCCAATACATTTTAAAGTAAGAGTGTCTAAGAATGTTTTTCTTTTGTGATACCACAGATAATATAATACTAGCATACAGATGCCTCATCCCATACAAAGAAACCGTGCCGACGTAACTAGCGTTTTTCATCTGATTAATCTTGTTATTTTTGTAAGTACATCAATCGCGTTCGATCCCGTTTCACGGCAATAGATGGTGTTAGCAGCGATTTGCAAGTAAAATGGTTTACTAGGTTCGAGAATATATTTTTCTTTAAATACAATGAAGGTTCGTTACATAGTATTTTTTTGCACGTTTTTAAATTTTTTTTTGCACCAAAATGTGTTACAATGCAAATTTTAATAATCGTGTGGAATGCCACAGAAATTTAAAAATGCGCCATCTATTGGCATCAATTTTAAATGATACGTTCAAATAATCTTTGAAATGTGAATTAAGAGCCCAATATTCCATAATTTTGTACTTAGGAGAGTTGATTAAACAAGAACATACAATTTACATGTTCAATTCCAGAAAATGATAATTTTACAAAACTCTATTGAATTGTTGTTACATGTCGCGCCATCTAGTGAGATTTATTTGAACCAAATTTTCTTTATTAGCAATGAGACCCCGTGGTGATACTTATAAAAAAATTACTAGTATTTCATATTTCATTTATTCATTCTTCAACAAATTTACATTTGTGTCGAACAGTGGTTTTAACAATATATATAACACAACAATTAAACAATCATCATAAGGTCAGAAAAAAACAAACACTACATTCCAGATTGGTTCCAACATTATTAGTCTTAAGGGTAAACAAGTCAAAAATTCTTCCATACAAACGTAGTCTAGAGATTACTCCACTGTTTGACGATGTACTTTCAAAATAAAAAAAGATATCAATTTGTCTCATCATTATCTAGCCCTGTATGGAACCGAAAAAAAAAAAAAAAAATATTTGAAAGTTATGCGTCGAAAGTTCCATATTTCAACACTAATTTTAACGTATCTTAGGGCGCAAATAAATACCTAAAGAAGAAGGAAAATTAAAAAACGGCCTCCATACAGGGGTAGATTAGTAATTCAACAATCCAAATAATTTTATTTTGATCAGATACATTCAGTAGTTTTTTCATGAAATCTAGACTCCCAAAGGTCTGTTTATAAAATTTCGCGCGCTCGTTTTCGTCCTAAATCATCATCCATTTCGATAAAAGATTGCAGAAGTGCTAATTCGTACGCGAACTAGCTTCTTACTGCTCATCACAGCATCTATATATTTCGCACGTGTTGTGGGATGAGATAGCATGCAATTTAACCTCGCGCACAAAATAGTTCGTGCCGTCGACTAGTTTAACCTTAATACAGATATAATTATACCAAATAAACCAACCCAACATCAATTTAAAATCAATATTAATTAATTTCAAGAAATGTATTTCAATAAAATTAATTAAGATGTACAATGTCAGTTATGATAGAATACCGGATACATTACTCCAAAGTCACAAAAATATAATCACATATTACTTTTATCTTTGAGAAACTCTTCTATGCTGTAATAACATTTCTACAACAACAATGACTTCAATTTTCTCTTGAATTCATTTGGATTCATAGAGTTTTTAAATTGTACAGGCAATTTATTGTACATATTCACTGATTGCACTCTTGAGGCATGTTTAGCGACATTAAGTTTAGGCTGTATGATGCTCTAGTTAGGTAGATCCTTTCTTCGCGTTTAGCGAATTAGTTAAAACTCGGTTTATTTACTGTTGAATTCATGATCAGTTTTTAAATTTTGTTTCTTTAAAACAATGTCTAGTAAATGTGCATACTCCACTTCCTGACACTCAATTTGCCTGTAACTAAAATCTTCAAACACACGCAAAAAAAGTGGGGGACCGACAATTCCTTGACGTGATATGGCAGCCCAAATAGCCCAGATTAACTGCTTGCTGATGTTCTCCTATGGGGCTACTTGAAAAGTAAAGTTTAACATTGCCAACCAACCTGAATGTTTTAAAGCAAGCAAAGACTCACAGATGAAATAAATAATGAAAATTTTAGTTCCAGGCCAAATGAGTGGCAGGAATTAGAGGGTGCGAATTTACTTAATTTCGTTTTTAGGGTTCCGTACTCAAAGGGTAAAAACGGGGCCCTATTACTGAGACTCCGCGGTCCGTCTGTCTGTCACCAGGCTGTATCTCATGAACCGTGATAGCTAGACAGTTGAAATTTTCACAGATGATGTATTTTTGCTGCCGCTATAACAAAAAATACTAAAAACAGAATAAAATAAATATTTAAGTGGGGCTCCCATACAACAAACGTGTTTTTTTTGCCGTTTTTTGCGATAATGGTACGGAACCCATCGTGCGCGAGTCCGACTCGCACTTGGCTGGTTTTTTACAAATAAAATTGAAAACACTAATTAATTAAACAGTAAATATAAACAGATATTTAACTAATTCTAGTATCTTTTTTTAAGTATCAAATCAAAAAAGAAAAACATTCTGAGACACCCTTTAAAACAACATCAACACGCCTCAAGATACTGAAAAGTATGTGTGGCAATAAGAGACAGCCATCCATCCACAGATTGACCGCTGTAAGTGCAGCTTAACCTTGAAGAACGATCCAACTGCGTGGTTGTTACGTAGCCAGTAGCCACACGCTCGCTAATCCTAAGCTAAATGATTGATCAAACAGGTGAAATATACAGCGTTCAATATACTCATTAAACCGCCATCTTGGATTCTCATGAAGAGCATGCATAGAGTACAGATCATTACTATTAAACGACCCACTGTAATCTTCATCCCATACCCTCCCGTTTCAACATAAATCATAAATACACCATTATTTATTACAAAATACAATTTCACCCACCTACGTACTTCTTGTTTATTCCGACCTACCTACACGGACCTATAATAAAAATAATTCCAACAAAAAAACATCTTGGGCCTGTTCTCCTTTAAATAAAACAAAAGAGACCACAAAGACATGTCGGTAAAACAATTGAATGTTTGTCTATAGTAAACGTCCCAACACTAGACGTCCGATTTTCAAAAATGAATTCTTTATCTGTCAAAATAAGGGTGAGAGTTGTTCGGCGCAGTACGTGTCTTGCAACGGTTTTGATGCGCGGGAAATGAAAGTGGTTACATATTTATAAAATGGAATCGATTTTTAAATGAGCCAATGGTGGTGCTCGTTTGGGGAGGCGGGTAGCGGTAGGCCCCACCCAACGTTGAATGTCAGATGAACGTCTCGCGCGCTTTTTTGCTCATTCGCTCAGCGTCCGCCGACGCGAGCGGTCGTTTAAAACGATGTGATTGCCTTGAATATTTATCATGTTTTTAACATCACTTACTGCCTACTGGACGATTTTATTAGTATATATTTTACAGTACAATAGTTAAGTGTATGGTTTATTGATTTAGTTACTTTGAATTGGTAATTTTGTTGATGCTTCATCAATCATTATAATGAATTCATTGACTTAGGCAATTAGTTTTTCCGCATAAAAACGAAAAAGAGATTTGATTATATTTATTTTCAAATGAATTTTAATTAACCTTCTAGCATCGATTTAAATATTAAACCAGATAGCATAGACAATATAATATTTTATAACGAATGCAAACTTTTTTTTTTAACTCCATCTTGCAACTATTCAGACGTGTGCACATACGACCAGAGAACACAAGAAAATAAAAGTCAAAATCCTTCGATCAAGTCCTACTTAAGCAATATCAATAGCTCGCATCGATTTGTCGATAGAGTAAAGTATCGATATTTTACGACGACACGACGTACAACACTATCTCTTGCTGATCCCATCGACTTATGGCAAAATACTCGCGTCATCCGCACTGGTTTAGCGTTGAAATATTCGTTATAATAAACATAGACAGTGTCTACTTAGGTATGTTATGTGTTTAGTAACTGATATAGGGTGCCTAGGTTTTGTGGGCAAGTTCAATAGTACCTACCTAAGTACCTGACCTTCTGCTCATTATAGATTGTACCAGGTACTAAGAGTACCCTTTGCATAAAATAGATGTAGCAATTTTCTGACGAGATTTTGGCGGGACGGCGATTAAGTCACAATATTAAAAAAAACTGGCCAAGTTCGAGTCGGACTCGCGCACGAATGGTTTCTTACCATTATAGCAAAAAAAACGGCAAAAAAATGACGTTTGTTGTATGGGAGCCCTGCTTAAGTATTTACTTTATTCTGTTTTTAGTATTTGTTGTTATAGCGACAACAGATTTACATCATCTGTGAAAATTTCAATTGTCTAGCTATCACGGTTCATGAGATGCAGCCTGGTGACAGACGGACAGACAGACAGACGGATCCTTACCTTTCAGTCCTTATTCTTTTAGTCTTAGTAATAGGGTCCCGTTTTTACCTTTAGGTTACGGAACCCTAAAAACAGGTAGATAATAATAAAAAATAAGTTCAAACAAAAACTGAAACCCGGCTACTGAAAAAGCACGCTTTAAATAGTATGAAACAAGAAAATATTCCCGTAAATTACCCGTTTGCGTACGCTTGACAAAAATATCATGTAATTAGTACCAAACCCTACCCTCATTTTAAAATCCCTGTTCAATGATACCACACATGATAGGGGAGGACGAATTTTTTTTTTGTTCTTATCTTCTTACCCCTAGAGGGTGCCATATGCAATTTAATGTGACGTCTTAAAGCCTTTAACCAGCGGAAAAACAAGACGCTTCCAACAACACCTCATTTGTCAAATTATGATAAGTAGTTTAGAAGTTATGTAGGAACAGATGAACATACATACACAAATACCGGTCAAAAACATAACCCTCCCTATTGCTTCGCCGTAGACGGGTATACTGGAACATTATGTGACGTTTATATTATTCAGATGATAATGAAAAAAAAAATGTAAATTCTGAGCTGCGTTAAAAACCCAAAATCTTAGCCCGACCTGGGAATCAAACCCAGAAATAATACGAAGTCACTAAACACAGAAATCGTATTCGAGATCAAAAATGTAAACAAATGACACTGGCAGAATAGTCGGCATCGGCTCAGTTGCCAAAGAAGCAAAAATGTCATTGTCAAAGTGACAGTTCAGGGGTAGTCAAAATTTCCCTAGTAATTCAAATAAAGTTTTTTTTTTTTGGTGATCGCTAAAGCAGCGTGTCAAAATTAAAAATATAATAGCCTAAGGTAAGTCCTAATATTATAGGTAAGGTTAATTGGATTTGGTTAAATTTAATTTTGATTTGGATGATTTCGTTTTTGTTCTGTTCATAATTGTCAGGACAAGGCTTGTGTGTAAGCAATTTCTCATTTATTTCATCAGTGAAAAGCACCCAGGCGAAGCTGAGGCGTTTTGCTAGATGAAAACACTAAATGAGGTCCAAATGTTTAAGACCACTGCCTTATTGTCAGGGGCATAAATATAATTTGCACGGTTGTATCTCAAACAGTTATATTTTATTCTTGGATCCTAGTTTACGTCAATTTAAAGTTGAAAACTGTGTGCAATATTATATTTCAACTGTTTTAGATATGCATACTATTTTAGCACTATATTATAGTACTTTTCGGCAAACTGCACAATTATATAATAAATATTCTTATACTACGTAAAAGATAGCTTGATCTCTGCGAAAGCTGGTCAGTATCAATACAGTAACAAAAGCGCTTGACAGGCTAACAATAACGTATACGTCAGTTTGACATATGTCACAGAGATCAAGCTATCTTTTAAGAAGTATAGTCTAATAAGCCACATCTTCAGCCACTTGAATTGTCAAAATTGAAACAATTGACATCACACCTCAGCACAGCAGAATCACATACACGAATTCAAAAATGGAAAGGCATCCATTTCAAGTCACACAGCATTCCTCAAAGAAAGACAGGCTGGAGTGATCCGAATCCCTCTCAGTGTTGACGGGGAAAGCTTAGACGAAACTAGTACCAACCTACAAGATTCGTTCATAGTCTGTGGATTGTAGCCGTTAGGTTCGAGTGCAGATTTGTCAATGTTGGTAGCAATGGATCGGCCATCTTAGTTATTGTAAGGTTGTTGGATTTCTTTAATTGATGGCACTTTCTTTTGTTTTCTTTTTAGTATACCTAATCAACGCGTGAATTGAGTGATAAAATGGTGAATTAGGGAAGCGGTGGTTTAGGGTGAGACTAATATGAACTGATGCATGATTCACTATAAAATGTTTGTTTTTTTTTAAACGTTGCTCCACACTAGGAATTTCTCCTGTATCATGGGTGCTTTTACAAACATATAAACTCACATACACAAACAACCAGACCCGTAACAACTATACTTCATATAAGATAGCTTGATCTCTGCGACATATGTCAAACTGACGTTTAAGTTATTGTTAGCCTGTCAAGCGCTATTGTTACTGTATTGACACTGACAGCTGTCGCAGAGATCAAGCTATCTTATAAGATGTATATATGGTATCTGTAGGTCGTACAAATATTTGTTCTGTGCGACACGCAGAGCAGAAGTCAATCGCTCAACCACTGCACCAATCTTTTACGCTGAAGTGTCTCCTAGAAAAAATGTTATCATCATCTTTTCAGCCGAAAGTCATGTATTGCTTCCACCACCAGGGAACATAGGCCTCCACCCAAGTGTAGCCAAATCGACCTGTTCTATGCTTCTCCCATCCAGTAGATTCCTGCGGCCTTCTGCTGGTCATCGGTCCACTATCTGGGCCATCATTATTATCAATTTTTTAGGCATTTATAGTTCTCGCCAAACTTCATGGCCGCCCTGAAGTTGGCAACAACGGTTGCGTAGTAATAAATCACCTCATTTGTCAAATTATAATAAGTAGTTTAGAAGTTATGTGGGAATAGATGAACATACATACACACAATGGTTGCGCAGTAATAAATCACATACAAAAACAGCACTGATCCGCATTCTGCAGCATCGGAAAACCAACTTCAGGGCGGCCCAGAGATTTGGCGAGTACTTATACTACAGAATTCCACTTGCTACGATCCTCATCCATAAATACTTGCTACTTTAGCTATTTTTTTTCGTTTTTTTTTTAATTAGCACACTTGGCTCAGTTGCATTATATCCTGATTAAAGCAATAAAACTTATTACCTACTTATCATAAAAATTCCTCTCTCCTCAACATCTAAACTCACATACACAAGACACCAAGATCCGGAACAATTGTCTGTAGGCCATACAAATATTTGTTCCGTGCGGGCATCGAACACGCGACACGCAGTGCAGCAGCCGATCTCTCAACCACTACGGCAACCGTGTCTTCAGAATTCATTCATTCATTCCCCCCTGCTGTTTTGCTTCCTCCTGAGAAAAAACAGACGTCATTTTATAAAGATATACCTATAATTATGGCAATCCGTCTGCCAAGCACGGTGAATACATGCCGAAATTCCACATATAACCATAAAAGTAGTGATCACAATGTGTCCCCTGGTCAACTATTGATGATAACCGGCTGATTTGATACTAAACCACATTCTCCAAACTAATCCAACACATAACAATAAATATGATTGAAATATGCCGCAATGCACACATATTTAACACCTATCATGTAACGTGAGTAACGAATTAACCGCAAGTTTGCTCAATAATCATGTCAAAATAAACATATACCTTAAAAAATAAATCAAACAACCCTAATTCTTTGAACTGAACCTACATTTCATCCATTCAACCACCCATCCGAATCCATACCTCAATCACCGCAACTTAACCTCACCGATCTTACACACCGCTCACAGATAATAAATTACCTAAAATCTGCTACATTAAAACCTCCGTGTCCACTCGCTCAAGGAATGTCTATGGCCATACATTTTTTTCCTTCGTACCTTTTTTAAATATTCAAATCGAATCACCCAAATTAAGTAGCCATAAACGGAATCAGCTTCCAAATTTGAATATTTCATTCTCGCTCGTACGACGCGCGCGCTTTGATTTGTGTTGACCCTTTGTCTGTGTGTGTGCCGTAGGGACGGGGCTTATCGATAAGTGAGTTTTTTTATACAAAAATGGTAAAGGACTGACAAAATGCAAACATTATTTAACAAACAACCTTTTTTTATTAAATCCTTCCTTCCTTGTTTCTATATTTACAACGAGATAGCAAAAGTGTCCATAAATAACTTTCAAATGCACATGCTATAAAGAAATATTAATCATAATTAAAAACTGGTAAATTATTGAATAAGTGATTGCGAATTAACGATAAAATCACCATTATGGCAATAAAAAGATCGACTAAAAACTGTGCTGTGAGTAACTCATACGAGTAAGTAAGTAAACACTAAAAAACTTGGACTGAGTAGTTTTATTAATGAGGAGTAAATTAAGATCTAATTACTTTCTCGTAGAACAAAAACCAGTGATTGATATCTTATTAACAATCCTGTCATGGAAAGCTATATTTACGAGTAGTAACTTTTTGCGTGATGTGCTTATAAATGAGGTTGCCATAAAAAACGAAAGTATTATCAACAAAAAAAAAAACAATATCGATACTTTTATTTTCATAAAAATGCACATCACTAAACCTTTTGTCGCATCGCGCCGCGCGTTGATAAGGAAACATTTTAAATTAGTAGTAAAAAGAGTAAAAAATATTGTAATATATACATATTTTTTTTTACTTGAATTTTGTCGAACAAAACGGGTAGCCGCTACCAAACGATATAAATTATATCATTTTTCACTGCGACATCCCTAACCGAGGTAAAAAATGACGTTCCATTCAACGTTCCGAGTTTGAAAAAGTTTTGCCGCGCTTTTTTATACGTTTCCGGGCGGCGGGATTCCATTATTGAACTTTAGGGTCAGCTCGCATGAAAACGCGACGCAACGCGATGACGCTGGTTCTAGTCACGTGATATTTATCAACAAAAGTGTCACAATAGCGATTGGAAAAATGTCAAAAATATATGAAAATTTCTAGCGCTACCGAACATGTTACAAAACACACAAACATTTTGCTATGTAAACAATTGCTATTGCCTATACCCTTTTGTCTAGACCCGTGTTGCTATCGCGACGTCTGTGGCGGCAAGCGTCATAAAGATATCGGTCGTATTCCAATTCGATGAGCTGCGATTCGAGGTGCAGTGCGACAATGCATGAATTTTTTTCTTTTGCTTTAATTTTCTCACTGCTATTTGTACCGGACGGCTGGCGCAGTGGTTGAGTGATTGACTGCTACTCTGCGTATCGCGGGTTCGACTCCAGCACAGAACAAATATTTGTATGACTTACAGATAGTTTTTCCGGCTCTGGGTGTTTGTGTATGTGAGTTTATATGTTTGTGAATGCACCCACAATACAGAAAATTCCTAGTGTAAGGCATAGTTCTTAAAAAAAAAACCTTTTTGTGAAGTAAATAAAGTTCCATATAGTATCGCTATCTTAAAAACTACACGCAATCACGCAGAGCGTCACGCCGCGTCGCGTCTCGGTATGAGCTGACCCTTATTGTGAATTTTATAATTCGAATGCCTTGCTCAACGGTTATTAATACTTTGCCGTCCATTGCGGAGTTTATATTAAAAAGTTTATTTATTCCTGTTTTGAAGCCAGCAATGTATAGGAAGGTTGTTTTAGCTGTATTTAAGGTCGCGAAGGTGATCACGTCGGCTTTTTTATAGTTTTCGTCTGTGAGTAAAGTCTTGTACCGTACCGGGTTCTAGGGCGAGGTCCGACTGCAAGCGTGAAGAGTTTGTTGCGTTAGAATATATTAACATGACCTTCAAGCGATTTAAGGGAAGCACTACGCATAGATGCACTTACAGTAAAATAAGTAAATACTTAAGTTCGTAAAGTAGCAGTTAGAGTTAGTATTTAAGATTTTCGATTTTTTTCTGTATGCTATGCGTCAAACCCTGCGCAAATAAAAACCTATACCTTACCTCCCACCCCAACCCCTCCCTCTTTCCTTTTCCTTCTACCTTCTTTTTTTTAATTTTTTCTACTATCTCAAGTCTCCTCAGGCCGAATTTATGCCGAATTTTTTGGTCTTGCGTCGTCTGGCAATTGGGTTTGCTTCAGGTCTCTTTGTATATTGAACCACTAAAGCTAGGTCAGGTGGCTACTACCTCGTTTTGTTAAGGTACGCATAGATCTCTTTGTACCACATGATACTCACTTCGTCTCTTGATGTGTCCATCGAAAGCGAGTTCCACAATTTTACAATTTTTTTTGTATAAAAAATACCACGTTATTATCACCAACAAAAACGCTCAAGCGATTACCACACCGCTCTCCGTGTGACCTCGCCCAAACATCGGAATCATAATGATATTTATAATTATGTCAAAATTTAATGAAAAATACGATCCGTGACCTTTCGAGGCAATAGGTCAATGTGTTTGTCATGCAACCTGTTTTATTGTCAATCTTCACGCTTCGTCTAATAGGGGACCGGCAGAGGTTGAACGTGTTTTGTAAATAAGTATGATTTTGCTTTTGGAATCAGTTTGTTCGCACGACGGAGCAGCGTGGTAATTGCGTAACTTATAATTGTGTGCCTTTCGTTTTGACAAATTCTGTGTTTTTTGTTGTAAGCTGACAAAATTTTTAAACATAATATTGTGAAGCAATAGATTAGGATTGTTTTTTTCTTCTAAATACTTCTGATTGAGTAAGAAATTGTATTTTTTTGCAATTGGAATGCAGTGACCGCCACGGCTGAGTCGCCTCCGCTGCTACTTCGAGTCGAGAGTTCGAGACACACTTCAATACTAAAGCTAACATAATAGTCCTATCCTAATCACACTTCACATCAGACTAATATTTTAGTTTGTATGTTTGTTACTTCTTCACGCTCAAACGGCTGGACGGATCTGGATGAAATTTGGCACAGATATAGATTATAGTCAGGAATAGCACATACGATACTTATTCGATTTAAAAAATTCTTTCACATATGGAAAGCTACATTATGCCCGAGTAACATAGGCTATAAATATTTACAAAAAATGATTTTTATGAAAATTGCAATAATGTAACCCAAAGTAGAAAAAATTATTATTAAAATTCATTAATTGGCGTGCACTAAGAAAACTATTGATGATACATAAAAATTATGTACTACATGATTAAAGTACTCATTATTACCTACAAAAAAGTATGTGTGAGAATATATCTTATTGTCATAGTTAAGTTAAAATAGCAGCTTTTGTGTTGTAAAATGTAATTAGATGGCCGGTAGAAATAAAAGTTAGTTACATTCGTATTGTAGTATTAATTCTTATTCAAATATAAATAGTTTAACACATTGGTAGGCTAGGTAGGTAGGTAGGGTAGGGTATGTAGGATAAGGTAGGGTAGGTAGGTATGTAGGATGAGGTAGGTTGATCGGTAGGGCAGGTGAGTAGGTTGGTAGGTAGGTAGATAGTCAGTTGACGGGAGTGAAGCCGCGGGGATCATCTAGTAATTTATAAAGATATCTACTCGGGCGGAGCCGCGGGTGGCAGCTACTGTAACATAATATCACGCCTATCTTTCCCGAAGTTAGCCTTCGGGAGAAGCTTTGAGAGGAGTGTCGGTATAGAGTTGGCCGTTCTCCCTTTCCCCTGCGGCCGATATATGGTAGGTGGTGGGGCGTTGACGAAGGTATTGAGAAGAATTAGGATTGTGTAGGATAGTATAGAGGTATCTAGACGACGCCGAATCGGCAGCCACTTCAATTTAGTCCGAAACACCGACTCGTGATCGTACTGTCACATTTCAGAGCAGTGTTATGTCGAAGGTATGTGTCGTCGAAATAGAGATCCGCCGAATAAGTGCGTATCAAAGAAGGGTTCTGTCGAAGTAGTGTTTTTCGAAGATGTGTGTTGTCAAAGTATAATCTGTCGAACTAATGCTAGTCGAATATTTGTTCTGTCGAAGCAATGAGTTGTCGAACTATTGTTTTTCTAAATTGAGCCTGTGTCGAAATAATTAACTGTCGAAATTCAGAATGACACTCACTGGTTTGGTCCCTGGGGTGGTCAGGGCGTGCAATGTTTTCTGGTGCGCCGGTGATGGGCCCGTGTTCCCGCCATAAGCGGCACAGGAGGACACCGTGGAGATTAAGTGGGTTGGAGTCCCACACAACTGCACTATCTCCCCGTGGTAGTGCAGTATGCAAGAGCATTTCTGCAGGCTAAAAAGAAAAAGAGGTACCTATAACACACCCTCGTTTTGCCAGTTTTGTTTAAGCCAACAGTAACAGTGACTAGCCTAGTCACCAATCGGACTTAATCCAGATCTCAGATTGCTACTATATAAGATGAAAACTGCGTCCCGGAAATAAAGCGGATAGCCAAGTCTAAAGATGCTATGACGCGCTGGAAAAATCGCGGCGTAAGTTTCAAAACAAAAGCCCGTTTGGTCAGAGCACTGGTTTTCCCAATTTATCTCTATGGAGTTTAGACATGGACAATCCGAGCAAGAGAAAGACAGAGGATAGACGCATTCGAAATGTGGTGCTGGAGGCGGATGCTCCGAATCCCATGGACAGCCAAACGCACAATTGTGTCTGTCCTTTCACAACTCAATATCAAGACACGATTGTCTACATTTTGCTTACAGCGTAATTTGACTTACTTTGGCCACATAATGCGAAGGAGATAGCAGCCATGAAAGCGGTTCATTGTTGGCAATATCGAAGGAAAGAGAGCACGAGGCCGGTCGCCAACACGATGGTCTGACTAAGTGAAAGAAGCTACGTCCTCAAGCAAATACCAGCAGGTGGTGATGATGACTTTGGACCGGAGTCGATGGAGGCAGATTGGCTGCTTAGAGGGGTCCAGAGTGACCACGATCCTCAGTAATTAGGGACAGAAGAAGAAGATGAAAAAACTAAATAACACTTTACCTGAACCGGCAATTGAACCCAGAACCTCATAGTAGCTCTTGAGACCACTTCTTCTTCTTAAATATAAGCTAAGGTTAAATATAAGGTTTGGCTCAGAATTCTGCCACGGCAATACCAACCGATGATGCAGCTTTAAGGTCTTCATATACACAGGTGACAGCGGAGAGAAGCCGCACAAACACTGAAGGTTGGAGCCATCCGACAATCCCCATCTGTGAAGATTGCCTTTGGTGCGGCCGACCTGCTTGCGGTGTCTATTAAGAGTTTTCCTGGTCGGCGGGAGACTCTCCGATGGCTCGATGAAGTAGTCAGGTGGCTTAAGCTTCTCCCGCCTCTCTCCGAGGCGACGTTGCCATCAGATGGACTCACGCAGCCAAGGAAGCTTTATGGCTTTTCAGCCTTTCAGGCACCGAGCCGCACACGTGCATTGGGTGGCGTGGGTCGTTGAGACCACTAGATCAACGAAACTATGCGAGCAGATAGTTACTACTGGATAATCATTATCAGCGAATATAGGATTTTTTTAAAGTGGTCCCGTGGATGCGTTTACAAACATTTATACTCACATACACCTACAACCAGATCCGCAGGCTTATAACATATCATATCTTGCAAGATCAAAACGATAGCGATTTTTGCGCAATAATTGCTCCTCAATACAGAACTTGTACTGCAGAGTTGCATTTAACAAACAGCGAGTGATTAGCAAAAGATTGTGTAGGACCTACCATCATACCTATACTGTTAGTAATTCCAACTTGTATGCGCGTACATATGAAGCGTTTGATCGCGCGATGAATCAGCATTCTTACGTAATAAGTCCGCCGGAACTATCTGAAGGGCACACAAATATTTGTTCCGTGCGGGAATCGAACCCGCGACGTTCAGCGCAGCAGTCGTTTGCTCAACCACTCTGTGCCGTATCGTATCACGGTTTAAGTCGCAGATACCCCTCAGTAGCTGTTAAAATGAGAATCACGTCTAAACGGCTAGTCGTAATTTTTTGGAGAAAATATATGTTATACGAGTATTAGACCATTTTCTTAATAATTTGATTTAAGAAAATTTTGAGTTTTATTCGTAGAACATAGTGTAATTAATTTGTAAAGTTCTGTTTAACACGGACAAAAAAACGACAATCTCACCAAAACGTAGTAGGCGTATTTTAATGAAATTGATACCATCTCACATTCAATTTAATTACCTACATTTTTATCTGAGGCTTTTTTTAAAGTCATTGAATAAAAAGGAAACTACTGAATTTTGGGTCGCGTGAGTGTGAAACAAATTCGAGTTTGGTTCCCTCAAGGTCGTTGCCGACAATCGTCGTCTTAATATCGGAATTCTACTCCAAATTCCAACGAATGAGAAACGCAAGGCCAGCTATAGGTAGTCTATAGCCTTCCAATTTAAACCCGGCTATTATCCAGGCTTTTTACTATATCGTATTTATATGTGTACAAACGTAACAGTACAATAACACACTTAAATAAAGCATTTAACAGAAGATCGAGAGACCTCCGGCGTACTCTGATCACACGGAGCCAGATCGAAATGGATGCGCTACGAATTTCCTCAATTTACCTACTGAGGTACTTTTATTTGACTTAAAGATGTTTACACAGGAGACTGATGATAAATTTTATCATTGAATTATTTTATTCTTACAATGGACAGTTAAGGAAATCTTAATGTAGGTATTTCTTCATTATATGGGCTGAATCTAGCTAGTAATAATAAAAAACTTGGAGCTTTCGACAAAATAGTCATAGTTGTTGTAACAGCCGACGACTTATGTTTTGACAATGCAAACTTACATTTTTATGAAACTTTGCTGTAATAATTCAACCTGGTAATAAGTACAGGTGACAGAAGTTAGAACCATCATTCTTTTGAAAAATGCTAGGGTGTTGATGATTGTATCACTAGAATTATTTTCCTAACTCCTAGTTCCCTTGCCATAAACCTCAGTCCAAACCGACTGGTACAGAGCGGTGAATAAATAAAAATAAATAAATTACGCGGCAACACATAAATATAGGCTGTATGGCTGTATGGCGGCGTGCCTGCGCGACGCACTGAAAACTAGAAAAAAAATATCATATTTAAACGTGGAACACTTTTGGTGCGCGCCGAACGCTCGCGGATCATAGTATGGACCTGACTGTATTATTTATTTTTAAGGACGTTCTAATTTAAATAATTTTGATATGTAGAATGTGCATTGCCTGGGTCTTCTTAATCATATTGGGCGCCGGGGTGCGAAAATCAGCCGGGGTCAAATTGCCTGATCAAAAAAACTGTTTTTTTTTTTCATTTTTACCCGACTACGGTGCAAGATGGAGAGAGAAGGAGGAGGCACTAGGCGGTCCTTATAATTGATGACAAAAATCTCAATAATATTAATGTATATTTTTGGAATAATCTAGGAAATAACAAAATAATTTGTTAAAGTTAAGTATAAATTGAATTTATTTATTGTTGAAATCAAATCAATAACACTTATGCACACTTCAGTTTAAAGACATTTTGATAAAATTATTTATTTTTACGTACTTGCACTTTAGTTTTATGAAATGATTATGAATTTTATAAAAAGATGTGTTAATTTGTTGTTTAGCTGGAATGATACTGGAATCTTACTTTATTGTAAATTTTATTTAATGGACTTTTATATTCTTTTAATTTATTGAGATTATAATTAATGGAAAGATGAATTTTATTATTGATGGAACTGTAAATGAAATTTTAAATTAATTGATGATTATTTTAATTTTTTATTTAACTGATTGAAATTCTGTTTTCCCATATGATTTTAATAATGGTGATTAAAATACTTTTGATACTAATTTAATATAATAAACACAAATAAATAAGTACAGGGTGTATTTGACACCATAACAAAAACTTCACGAGAAGGCTACCTATTGCCAATACCTAAATAATGAAAGTCATTAATCTCATTTATTAATCTTTTATTTTTGGAAATTGTCATTTTTGTGTGTGTACTTGCCGCCAAACACTTTGATCTAACCGCACTCTCCTTTGTCGGCAAATTTCAAAGTGCACGCTGCCGCGGCCTATTGTTTAGGACTAGCCAGCGTTGACCTCACTCGTGATCTAGCTGATAAGGGCCGGCGCTCACTGAGGGCATGGCACGGCGCGGCAAAGGATGTTATCGAAGACAAGTTATTTTCGACCTTATTTCAATGACTTTAGCACTGAAATTATTTTGCCGCCATACATCGCGTCATCACGGGATACTTTTCGACCTTTCATTCATTGAAATAAGGTCTAATATCATTTGTCCACGAAAAAATCCTTTGCCTCGCCATGCCTTGTCATGCCATCAGTGAGCGCCGGCTCTAAGTTAGTTGAGTTTTATTCACATTGCTCTTTATCGTAAAAAAAAGTTATTTCTATTTTTTACTAAACATCGTATATTTAAGTCCAGAAGTCAGCTATTTTGAAATGGATTATATTGTCTGGTGATCCACTGAAATCAATCTGCCTAGCCTTTTCCCAACTATATTGGGGTCGGCTTCCAGTCTAACCGGATTCAGCTGTGTACAAGAGTTTTACATGGAGCGACTGCCTATCTGACCTCCACAACCCAGTAACTGAGTAACACGGTACGCCTTGGCAAGACTGGTGTCAGATCTCAAGCTTCTGACTACCCCCGTAACGACTGTCAAAGATCTTCAAATGACAGCCGGGACCAACGGCTTAACGTGCTTTCCGAGGCACGGAGGAAACTCGGTATGTTGAAATGGTCACCCATCCACGGACCGACCGTGTCAAGCGTTGCTTAACCTTGGTGATCGACCCGTGCGGCTGTTATTATTTAGCCACGAACTCCTATCATCTCACCTCATCCTGGTGATCCACTGAAACTCAAGTAATAATCGATATTCGATTTGTGGTCCAATCCGAGTTAAATTGTCTCATTAACTTACTACTCGGTGAAAATAACTGTGCACCTCGATGGCATGCGACCCCACTCCCGCCTACCCGCGCGGCACCTCGCGTTTTCCCCGTGCGCCAATAGCGAGATTCGAACTTCAGTTTGACGTCACAGCGATAGATGCGCAGTTATATTTACTGTATACTACAATGATTGCTCATTCCCAGTATATTCTAGACTGATAGCAGATATCGCGATAACATTGCTTTGCAGAGATTAATGTTGTTAAAGCCACATGTAGGTATAAGTAAGTACCTTGTACTGCCTTGACATTATCAACAATTCTATGTTATCATTCTTCACCTCTGAAGAGTATAAATGTACGTTTACTTATCTCAAAATCACGGACACAATAATTTTGATCAAAAATAAATATTTTTGTAGTAGTTTGTACCTGCGGTTACGCCCACGCGATTTTTCTTTATTGTCCAAAGATATGAAGATTCATAACTTGTCGGATGAACTAATTTGAGCTAATAATCAAGGTAATATCCATCCACCTTTCATCAAGATCCGATCATCAGTTTAGACGTGAAAACGTTACACATATTCGCATTTATAATATTACTAGCACTCTGCCCGCGACTTCGTTCGCGTGATCTCGTTTATGCTATAAATGATATTCTTATATGCAGTTAGTGAAGGAAACCAAAATTAGCTATTATTAAAACAATAAAAAATGGGTATCGTAGATATACAGGGTTTATTGGATTGGGACGATTCGTTATTTGACTTAAAGAATAATAAATTTTAGGTTACCGCCACAAAGTAAAATCCTCCCCTAAAAACTTATCAACCCCTTTTTGCCCCGTTGGGGGTCGAGTTTTGAAAAACCTAAATATGCTATTCACTCTTTTCTTCTCTTTTTTATTTATCGTTTATGTTAGTCAGATAGCGCAGTGAGATTCCTCAAAAAAAACTTTAAAACCCCTAACCCTATCTGGGAGAAAGTTTTAAAAATGTTTTATGTAAATTTTGAGTATCAACCTTATCCCCAAGAAATTTGATTTTACATACAAACTAATTTTTACACTTTTCGGCTCCTTAAAGGTTGAATGGCCGCAAAATTGCGCCTTAGTGCTCCCCTAGAACCCCACGTCAAAAACGAAACCCTGTCCAGTAAGATTCTTAGCTTGAGTTAATTTCGAAAAACTTATAATGACAACCTTTATTGTATCCTTATGTTGGTATTTGCGCCAAGTTTTAAATTTATTTTTTTGAAGAAATAAGTTTCTTCAAAAAAACTTTAACACCCCCTTAACCGTATTTTGGGAGTAGATAAGTAAAACTAATAATGACAACCTTTATTGTTTATTTAGGTTGGTATTTATGTCAAGTTTCATGTTTATTTACCCAAGAAATCAGATTCTTCATTCTTTACTTTATTTGGGCATAGTTTCGAAAAATTAATAAAGACAACCTTTATTGTTTACTTAGTATGGTATTTATGTCAACTTTCAAAAGTATTAACCCAATAAATAAGATTCTTCAAAAACACTGTAAAACCCCCTAAATCGTCTTTTGAGGGTAGTTACAAAAAACTAATAACGAAACCTTTATTGTTTATTGAGGTTGGTGTTTATGTCAAGTTTCATGGTTATTAACCGAAGATATAAGATTCTGCAAAACAATTAACATAGTATTTGTAGCAAACTTCAAGTTTATTGACCCAAGAAATCAGATTTTTCCATACAAACTTCAACACCCCCTAAATCGACTTTGGGGGTTGTTTCAAAAGACTAATAATGATAACCTTTATTGTTTATTGAGGTTAGTATTTATGTCAAGTTTCTTGTTTATTAACCCATGATATAAGATTCTTCAAAAAAAATAACATCCCCTAAATCATGCTTTGGGGGTAGTTTCGAAAACTAACAATGAAATTCTTTATTGTTTATTTAGTTTGGTATTTATGTCAAGTTTCATGTTTATTGACCCAAGAAATAAGATTTTTTCATACAAACTTCAACACCCCCTAAATCATTATTTGGGGGTGGTTTCGAAATACTAATAATGTCAATCTTTATCATTTACAAATAATAATATTTTAACTAAGTTTCAAGAATTTTGGCCGAAGGGATTAGATTTTTCATACAAATTTTCAACCCCCTTTTTACCCCCTTGGAGGTGGAATTTCCAAAAATCCTTTCTTAGTGCACACTTACGTCACTTGAGGAACCTTTCTGCCAAATTTCATGCTTCTAGGCTTAGCAGTTTTGGCTGTGCGTTGATTGATCAGTCAGTCAGTCAGTGAGTCAGTCAGTCACCTTTCGCTTTTATATATATAGATAGATAGATAGATAGACTAGCTGTCTCAGTGAACTTCGTATAATCTCAAACATACGAGTATTTATGAGAAAATGGTGTAACTAACCAGACTTTGTTTTGAATTTTAGAATAATCGACAACGCCATCTACTGGTATTACCGGAACCAGTATACAACGCTATGTTCATTTTGGTCCGTGTTTTGATTATGTTATGTCTCAGAGATGGCGCTGTGTTCGCAAAACTTTTGGTAAAATGAATTTTCTTCATAATTTAGTTTTTCGTTAATATTGCCGATATTTTAATAGTTGTTGTTATTGTAGTTATTGTAGTGTTTTTTTTTTTTATAGTTGTTGTTGTTGTTATTCGGAGCGGAGATAAATCCAACAAATCAAAGTTCATGAAATCGATCCAGCCGTTGGTGATTCAAGAACGGCAAGAACGGCGACTTTGTTTTATATATAAAGAAGAATATTTAGTATGAATTAAAAGTAAATAACGCGTTAAATTTTCTTTTACACTTGCTTTTATGTAAAATTTTGGAAAAACTCTTCCTTTTTCAAAAAAAAAAATTACATTAAATAAAAGTCTTATCCACACTAATCTTACTTCATTAGTTGGACAGAACCATTGACATTTACCGATGCCTCTTTGATATCGAAACTGTATAAGTGCTCAATCACACAAGGCTTTATAAACTTTATACACTGATAATAAGGCTTATTTTTAATTGGCAGATAATTGGTATTTTAGTACTTTATAGACAGGTGTGAATCTTATGACATTTGAGTCGGAATTTGAATTCGGTCGCTGGTCAGTAACGAATGTTGTATGTAGAAAACTACTTTCTTCAAAGTTATTTGTTAAAATCATTAATTTTATGGCAACTTTATAATTTGTTTGAATATTAATTGGTAAAACAGAGAATAGTTTAGGTACTCTCAAATATTTTTAAAGCAATGCTAATGTTAATGCTAATGCCATGCTGGCATTATATTCTTAATGGCTTAGGACTAAAAACGGTGAAGGAAAACATCGTGAGGAAACCGGCATGTCCTAGAACCAAAAATTCAAAGATATGTGACATCCACCAACCCGCACTGGGCCCGTGGCGTGGTGGCCTGTGTCCCAGCAGTGGGAACATTAAAAAGGCTGATTATGATGATATGACTTAACTACTGGGGCCTTACACTGACGTGCGAAAACTAACATGGTGCCAGTGTGAGAGGGAGACAAAGCTATGCAGGAAGAAGAGCACTATCCCGTTTTCGTAGCGGAATTATGATAGATTTTGAGGTTAGAAGGAGTTCGGCTCTAGATGAATTGAGTTCTTTCTATAGTCTTCTAAGACCCACTTGGACGAAAAACTTAACTCAGAGTTAGTTGCTAACACGAGGCATGAGGAATATTGTATGACTATAAAATTTAACCTCTTGTTAGCAATTTAAGTTTTTCGTGCAAGTAGGACTTATTGGACCCGTGTTTTACCAAATGTTACGATTAATAAGCCAAACTTCGTTATCGAACTTTGAAACCAGACATGCATGTAATATTTTGATATCTATCCGCACATGGATGTAATATTTTGATATCAGCCCGGACATGCATTTAATATTTTGATATCAGTCTGGACATGCATGTAATATTATGATAGCAATCCGGACATTCATGAAATATTTTGATATCAATCCGGACATGGATGTAATATTTTTATATCAATCCGGATATGCATGTCATACTTTGATATCAATCCGAACATGCATGATTTTTATATCAATCGGAACATGCATGATTTTTATATCAATCCGAACATGCATGTAATATTTTGTTATCAATCCGGACATGGATGTAATATTTTTATATCAGCCCGGACATGCATTTAATATTTTGATATCAGTCTGGACATGCATGTAATATTATGATAGCAATCCGGACATTCATGAAATATTTTGATATCAATGTGGACATGCTTGTAATATTTTGCTATCAATCCGAACATGCATGATTTTTATATCAATCCGGATATGCATATCGTACTTTGATATCAATTCGAACATGCATGTAATATTTTGATATCAATCCGGACACGCATGTTATATTTTGATAGCAAAATCTTATATTTGGTCTGCAAAGCTAATTTGGTAGACAGAAATTTGTATCTTTAAAATCGATAAAAAAAATTGGTTACGTTATACATCTACATAACATCACGCCTGTGTACCAAAAGATAGGGCAGAGTTGTAATAACCTAAAGTACGCCTCCATTTCGCCAGGAGCCATATTTTCATATTTATACCCTACACTGTTCTAGCTAGGTAGGCAGGACACGAACTCAAACATACAAAAATGTAAGTCACTTATAGTAAAAACAGAAACTGATAGGTTCGCTACCAGATTCAAGCACAGGTATACAACCATAGATAATCAAATTCTACATTTAATCTAGACAGGCACGCAGCAAGCTTACTCCTACAAAAAAATACAAAAAAAAATTATCGTCACTATTCCCGAATAGGAACTCAAAGATTACAGATTCTATTCCGGACTCAAGCACGGGTTTACAACCGGCATTCCTATATACTACTTACTTTTACAACCTACTTTATATCCTAATCCTTTAACGATATAGTTACGACTGCAATCCGGTAGCCATCTTGGTTTTATTTATGGTCCTCATATCAATTAAGAGAGCCATCTGTGAGGCCCACGGATTTAGCTGGTTTTTGTATCTAATAAACTAAAGTACTTAGAAGGATGAGAAGCGGTGGCCCAGTGGTAATGGCCGTGACTTACAATACAAGTTGTAGGTCGTGGGTTCATGGTTCATTATTAGACCAAATATAAGATTTTGCTATCAAAATAAAACATGCGTGTTCGGATTGATATCAAAATATGACATGCATGTCCGGATTGATATAAAAATATTAAATGCATGTCCGGGCTGATATCAAAATATTACATCCATGTCCGGATTGATATCAAAATATTACATCCATGTGCGGATAGATATCAAATTATTACATGCATGTTTGGTTTCAAAGTCAGATAACGATTCAATTGGCTTATTAATCGTAGATTTGGTAAAACACGGGCCCAATAAGGCCCACTTGCACAAAAAACTTAAATTGCTAACAAGAGGTTGAACTTTATAGTCATACAATATTCCTCGTGCCTCGTGTTAGCAACTAACTCTGAGTTAAGTTTTTCGTCCAAGTAGATCTTAGAAGACTAGAGAAAGAACTCAATAGTTATTGATTCTTCTGGGGCCGAACTCCTTCTAACGTCAAAATCTATCATAATTCCGCTAAGAAAACGGGATAGTGCTCTTCTTCCTGCATAGCTCCGTCTCCATCTCACACTGGCTTCATGATAGATTTCACACGTCAGTAGTTTAGTCCTATCATCATAATCATAACTCAGTCAGACGCTTTAATTTGTGTAAATTATTTCATCACCACTGCTCTTCAAACGGTGAAGGAAAACATTGTGAGGAAACTGCATGTCCTAGAACTAAAAATTCGAAGATGTATCAGCATCTTGTTGACCCGAAGCCATACAAATTGTCAAAAAATATTTTTTCTCAAACATGCTTGGAAATTTGAACATTATTTCGACAACCTTCTTCTAGATAAATCGAAATTGCTGTACTGGCCAAATACACGCGAGCAGCGGCCGGCAAAAGTTGTATGAAAATCCATATCTGTCGTGTCTAGCGGCCAAATAAATTACATAGTAAACTCATAACTGTCGTGTAATTTAAAAATGGAACGATCTTTTTCTCCGAAGCATGGCCACCAAGGAGGTAACTTATCAAAGGTTTTATTTAAATTTCGAACTGGCTTGCAACTAGAACGCTGTTTATTGAAAACAAAACAAATGAACACTAACGCGGGAACAATTATTGTTGTTCGTCACTTATTTTGACAAAATTAGTTCTAGGTACTACTTAGTTTAAATTGCCGCGCATATTTGAGAAAAGTACTATACAAGCCTTGGCCACAACTAGGCATTGATGGACTTACGTATGTGTGCCTCGGCTTCGCCTCGGCCCACATTTACACGTTCGTCCATCAATGCCTCTTTTGCTGGCCGCTGCAGTAATGTACTATATAATATTACATGTAAAAGAGGGTGCGATTTTTTTTTTGACCTATTCCATTGAGGGAGTATCGTTGTTTAGAGCTTGATGAGTTTGTTTTTTTTTTGTTATTGTTAGTCAAAGGATTGAGAAGCCACCAAACTCAACTGTTTTTACCCGACTGCCGAAGGAGGGTAATGTGTTTATCAGTCTATGTATGTATGTATGTAAGTATGTATGTATGTTTGTTCCTATGTGGCGTTCCAGAGACCAAACACGTTGGTCGATTTTGATAATTCATACGTCAATCGATTCCTCTTAATCTTGCGAGTGTCACTGGCTACATTAAAATTGGTAAAATGAAAAATGGCGGCGTTTGTGCGCCATATTGTGTGGGCCCAATTATTTTTTTTCTTCCAATCCCATCGTGTGGGGTATCACAATAAAGAGTTTTAAGAGGCGATCAAAAATATATAACACTTATATGTTTAAATGTACCTAATTCGAATAAAATGTTAACTAATAAGTGTTAAATAAAAAAAAACAAAAATCAAATATCCCGACTGCTTTAAAAGCGAACTAAAAACATATAAATACATAAATAATGCTGTGCAGTCGGAGGATACATCTGGGTTTGGTCAGCCAGCTCGCGAATATGTATCCTCCGACTGAACAGCATGATTTTTTCTTGTTTACGTCTTTTTAGTTCGCTTTTTAAGCAGTCGGGTTTTTTGATTTTTGAATTAACTTTTTATTTGCAAAATTTTGTTCCGAAGATTTTCTTAACTTCGCATTGACCTATGAACTTCAAATTTGTGTTTATTATTACGTATACCAATATATTGATAAATAAAAAAATGTGTTTCCTAAATGTGCGAAGTCCGACACGAACTTGTCCGGTTTTTTTACTGTGTTCATGTATGCAAAGAGAATCGTCGTGACATCCACCAACCCGCACTGGGCCCGCGTGGTGGATTACGGTCCATTCCCTCTCAAAAGGCGAATGATCATTTGTATGTAATAAACTAAAGTACTTAGAAGGATTAGGAAACTTACTTAGAAGAACCTCCTTTTTACAACTTTTATTTAGTTTCTACTTTCCCGGTGTCTGTAAACAAATTGCAAGTTAAAGGAGACAATTTTTTTTTGTATGGGGTATAGGCCCACCACACAAATTGTGGCGTATAGTAATGAAATGCATTTTGGTTTATTCCTTATAATATATAGATTACAGTAGTAATAATAGCAAAACTTTATGGAGCCGGAATACTGTGAAAACCGGCCAAGTGCAAGTAGGACTCGCGCACGAAGGGTTCCGTACCATTATAGCAATATACGGCAAAAAAAACACGTTTGTTGTATGGAAGTTTCTGTTTTTAATATGGCAGACAGACAGACAGACGGACAGTGGAGTCTTAGTAATAGGGTCCCGTTTTTACTCTTTGGGTACGGAATCCTAAAAACAACAATGAAACATGTAAATGAACGTCAAAAACGCTCCTAAACACGCATTTTTTGTCTTATCACTTTTTGACCATTATTTAATTAGTCCGTTAGTTTTTTTTTTTATTATAATTAAATGCTCACTTTTTACGTGTAATATAATATAACTTTCCTGTCGCAGGTCTGCTGGAAGAAATTTCTAATGAAATAAGCAGTACCTTTTTGCTCTTCAATCTGTATTATTTCTTTTCTCTGTAAAGTGTTTTTTTGTGTACATAAAAAAAAAAATTAAAAAAAATATAAAAAATACATTATCATTTCCTAGTGAACCTAAAAAAAATTATCTCCCTTGATCCACTTCCATGGGTCGATTGAGCTAAAATTCTGCGCACGCGTTTGTTTCTCGTGACTATGCAATTTTTTTTTAATATAGACGCTTGTTTCTTAGGGTTCCATACCCAAAGAGTAAAAAAGAGACCCAAAATAATATACATTATGATTTAATAGTGGACCAGAAAAAAAAATACAACTGAATTTTAAAACCGCTATCGCCAACCGATTTTTGCATACATACATGCTGAAATTTTGCATACACGTTCGGTTTAGAAGATAATGGACGATAAGCTAAACAGTTTTTTGTACCTTTTTATTTTGATGTCATTTAAAAATAACTTGTATTTAAAATTCTGTTTATCACAGCAAATATGGATTAAATAGTAATGAACAAAATTAACAATTAAAAAAAAACACATTGTTCTTAGTTTTTCTTCATATCATATCACTTCCACATATCTTTGATAATTCATGTATACAAAGTAAAACACTCCAAAAAAAAAAACAAGCACAGTACAAGTAAATTTCTTAGCGTGTCGGTGATAAACATAGCCTTCCTAGAAATAGTTAATCCCTTTCTGGGTTCAGTATTCAGCTAGGGCAACACCGACCGCTGACACAGTAGGTAATGAGGTCCTCACTTGAACAATGGTAACAAAGCATGCGGCGAAAGGAGGAAAAAAAAACCGCAAAAACACTAAAGGTTTGCAACATCAAAGAACGTTAGCCGCGGGTACTAATTTATTTATTGCCTAGCCAACAATCGAGTACAAAACATTTGCAATTTTTTACACCATTGTTCATTTACTAAATTATCTAGTAATATATTTAAAAAAAACTGTTCTAGGTACGCTAAAAAAAAACAGTAAAAAATTGGAAGCAATAAAGGGCTTAGTAGATGCCGCCGATGTATATAGTAAGTAGGTACTTCCCCGAATATCATTATAGAATATAGCAAACTAGCAACTGCCAGCGGCTTTGCCCGCGTGAAAAGTGCTTTTTTATACCAAAGGAGCATTATACTGGAATAAAAATCACTATACTATTTTCTTATCAAAGTTCTGGTCTATTAATTTGCCAAGCTTTATCCGAATGCGTTCAACAATTACAGCATGAAAGCGTAACAACCTCATATTCGTATTCGCAGGATTAATACGTAGGTAAATCAAAAACAATTGTATTCATAACTTGGAACAACATTATCTAAAGGCCATACACATACTGTACATACTACAGTCACCTAAAACCCGAACCGTACCGAAAAAACCCGAGCTCGCATCGCCAACATGCAACCAATCAGATGACCGCATTTCGTTAAGACAAAAGACACCTTTTTTTTCGTAGGCCCGTAGCGCGTAGCCCGTAGCTCGTAGACCCTATCCCGTAACCTAAAAAGATTTCAACGCGCGCTACAATTGATGTAATATTTTTTTTATTAATTATTTTTCTTTAATATTTAATTTGATTACTTTTAGCGTTAGACGGCCTTTAGGTCAAGGTAGTTTTTGAGTTATCCGTAATAATGCGTATTTTCATGGTCATGGTCAATCTGCCTAGCCTTATTCCCAACTATGTTGGGTTCGGCTTCCAGTCTAACCGGATTCAGCTGAGTGGTAAACACTGGTAGTGTTTTACATGGAGCGACTGCCTATCTGAACTCCACAACCCAGTAACTGGGTAACACGGTACTCCTTGGCTAGACTGGTGTCAGATATCAAGCTTCTGACTAGTCGTAACGACTGTCAAAGGTTTTCAAATAACAGCCGGGACCAATGGCTTAACGTGCTTGCCGAGGCACGGAGGAAACTCGGTAATGGTCACCCATCCATGGATCGACCTCGTTAAGCGTTGCTTAACCTTGTTGATCGGCCCGTGTGGCTGTTATTATTTAGCTACGAGCTCCTCTTTCATGGTCATATAAGGTACCAAAAATAAAAAGAGAAAATAAAAAAACTGACTTCCTAAACAAAACACTACAAAGCGAAAAATAACTTTCTTTTCGGAAGTCTGTGGTGAAAACGAAAAAAAAATTGGTACTAAAGACACCAACTGCCGAAAAGAAAGTTATTTTTCGCTTTCTATTGTTTTGTTTTGCAAGTCTGTTCAATTTTTTTGTTAATTTATTTTTTCACATTTGACTGAAACATAACTGGCGCGATGTGGCTGTATTATAGCACTTTAATACTCTTCTACCTAACCTTTCGAGGAATACAGCGTAATGGTATGTTATTTAAAAGTATGTTTTAATTACTTAGCTATCATTGTACCTATGTTATTAAAACAACTATAGTCGTGGCAATCTAAGAAGTCGGATTTGACAGCTACAAAAATACTTAATAACTAGCGGACGCCTCGCGGTTTCACCCGCGTATTTCCTGTTCCCGTGGTAATACAGGGATAAAAAGTAGCCTATGTCACCTGGGGATATTGTAGCTTCCCAACGGTGAACGAATTTTTTAAATCAGTCCAGTAGTTTTCAAGTTTAGCCGTTACATATAAAAATACAAATCTTTCCTCTTTATAATATTTGTATAGAAGTATAGATAATTAAACTTGATGCTTACGAATGATAGTGTATGGGTAATATAGTAATTAATTAGGATTATGAATTTGATTTTTCAATTTCTTACGTACATAGTTATCGCAGCATATAAAATGAGACACGTCAACGGACTTCTTAGATTGTCTGATTTATTATTATATAATCATAAAGAAAAAATATTTGTAAGAAATGTTGGCTTCATTTTTTCATGTAGTGTTTTAAAAAAAAAAGTTTATCTCAACTTTCATTTAAACGATATTCACCATCATCATCATCATCAGCTCTGTGAGAGGGATTGGGCCGTAATCCACCACGCGGGCCCAGTGCGGGTTGGTGGATGTCACATGTCTTCGAATTTTTGGTTCTAAGACATGCCGGTTTCCTCACGATGTTTTCCTTCACCGTTTTGAGAGCAGTGGTGATGAAATAATTTACACAAAGTAAAGTGCCTACCTGGGCTCGAACCCACGACCTACAACTTGTAAGTCGCGGCCGATACCACTGGGCCACCACTGCTCTAAATGAAATGTATAATATAAAAATTATGTTTTATTTCCCTGCATTCTTTTGAGAAAAGCACTATATATGCCTCGGCGGAAAAGGCCTTAAACGATATTAATAGTTTCTAATAATATATCATTTATCAGTGGATTATATTTTCCACAATTTCAGCACTCAAAAAGCATCGTGAGAAAGAAATTCACGAATTCTCGAAAACGCCAGGAATTAATGCAGGTAATCTTTTTAAACGAACACTTAGAGCCATAGACAATTTTAAGTATTTCATAAGCCTACCTTTTTACATAAAAAAAAGCTATTTGCTCGCCATTTTTAACTGTTTTTAACCTGTTCATGAAAGGGAGGATTAAGTCCTTTGGAGTTAAGCTGACGATGCTACCTACAGTCGACAATTGTCACTATAAAGGGACATTGTAAAAAGTTATTGTATTTCACTAAGAACAATCATTATAATCCTACTGTTTAAGAAAAATACTGATTGGTTTTTTTTTCTGTTTTATGGCTCTGGTATTTTTAACACTGTATTGTTGATCAAAAGATAAGATAGGAAATAAGTTATAAACAATTGGTTACATTCCTTATACAAATATATTTCTGTGGAATCAAAAAAAAAGAGTTTATTCAGGTACTAAAAACAGTCTGGAATTGTGCCCGGTTGGCTCGTTCCATATTATAAAAAAAAAACATTTCTTTCGAGCAACCTTAGCTCGTATGAGTACATACAGAAACAGAAAACACAATGAAAAAAGATAATCAAACTACTATCATACAAAATAAAAAGACTCAAACCTAATCGGCCCTGCTGACACAACACACATACTTATCACAACTTACAGTTCCGTAGGTAAGCGACAGTCCATCCGTTCCGCGATCATCACCAGGACGGCATTGGTGCTATTACATGGGACTGAAACTTATCTGGCGAAATGTGGGTGTACTTCAGGTGCACCTCTGCTTAACCCTTTGAGGAGCACTGCCGTGATGATATGTACAGAATTAGAATCGAAATATTTTTATTTCAACTAAACCTTATATAGGTACTTCTGATTTGTCAAACAAAATATGAATCTATACTCGGAATTTTAATTCGATTCCAGATTTGACATTAGCTACTGTCATTTTGTGAAATAATGATACCACATATAATAGTGTAGTGATGAACACAAAAATCGATAAACAATCAGTGTGTGAAAAAATTACGGCTACCGAATGGTCTAAATGCGTATCCCATGTTGTCAAAGAAGAGGAAAACATGAGTAGGCTAGATATGTTAATTGACAATATCACAGACACATTTACAATATATGTTACAGAAAGTGACAGCGATAGCGATAGCGATGACGGCGACAATATATAAAATAAATTATTACCATAATACATCTATCTGTTTTATTTGTCATGTTCCTTCATGATCACATTTTTTTATTTATTTCACACACAATTATAAAAGAAAAGTCTCAGATCGTTAATTAATCGTCAAAACTAAATTATCGGTTCAGAAATATTTAATTTCCTGATATACTTAGTTTACGAGAGTAAAATTATAAACGAGAAGAATCGATTCGGAAATATTCCATTTCCATATCGAATAATTTTGCAACGTCACTATTTAGTACTTATCATAACGTTGCAACAGTGAAATTGTCAAATCTGGAATCGAAATAAAATTCCGAGTATAGTTGCAGATTCGCAAGCGTCAGTAGGTCTCTATGGAGAAGAATGTGCAAGAAACTCCACGGACACTCTTTCTCATCAGTTTTAATTACAATTATGTGGTTACATCATCCTTGTTGGAAAAATACATAGATGTGAGATCGATGTAAAAAGACGTGCACGTAAAAGCGTCTATAATAAAACAAGCAATCCAGAAATACAATAAGTACGTAATTAAAAATCGGCCGAGTTAGCTTAGACCAACCCCAACTGATGGCGCCCGTTCACGAACATGACGCATGGATTGGGACCACTCAGCTCCACCATCATGAACCAACACATGTGCCTCATGTGTTGGATCATTCCACGTGTGTGTACGTGAAATCATAAAAAAACCTTAAGGGACTTTTCTGATGGCACGATACAATTTGAATTGCTTTGGTAGCCGATATCGCGCACGAATTTTATAAGAAAATGTGGCGAGCTAGTCGGTCGAATTACATCGCATTGCGTCCATGTGAACGTACTTGCGATATCGATTACTAAAAATTACTTATCGGTGTGATATAAAAATAACCATGACTTAAAAAAATGCAAATTCTTGGGTAACAACCAAACAGCGTACCTCATTAATAATTTATTTTGTAATTTTTCAAATTTTCTTGTATGACACATTCAATCGTAGTACAGAGTATCGAAATAAAATTGATGATACAAAACGTATAAATTATCAACACTTGGTGAATAATGTCTCAATTATTTTTACATAAATAATCGTTACATGGATTAATAGCTTTTCTATCAAGTTTTATATAAAATAACAGGTGTTTAATTTAAAAAATATTGTGTGATATAAAAATATGAAAAGATTTTTTTTATAGTATTGTAAAAAGCGACTAAATCTTCAGCTGTGTATCATATTTGTTTAAGAATTTATTATAATTATCTCACAAAATGTAGCTTATTAATACCTTTTAATTTATCGTTTATTTTGAAAATATAGATAGCCTTATTTCGTTTTATACGTTATTTCTAGAATATACTAATTAATATTATTTCCATAAATCTAATATTGCACTATCACTCATGTGACCTATGAATAGCCTATATTTCAAAGCAATTAATAAACGCCCTCAAGTAGGTAACCAATAAATAAAATTAACTAAAACAATAACAGTACGTGTCTCCGACCAAACGTAAGTTACGCCCCCAAAACAAAAGAACAAACCACAATCATCGAAACAAAACGGCACGGGGACCACCAGCATTCAGCCTAAACACGGTAACTAAAAAACTGTCGCCAAATAGATAATAAACACAAATATTATCTACTTTTCCCTTTTTTTTTACCTGAAAAATGGAAGAGAAGGTGGGGCGAGCGACGCGAGGGGCGATGCTTTGCGGCAGTCTGCCGTCTGGCCCCGACGAAGCTAGAGCTCGCGTGGACGCATTGCCACTAGACTCTCCGAAGTGCAGTGTTTTTACTACCGAAAAGGCCTAAGTTACAACGAAATATATCTTCCCCGGACTAATATCGTAATTAACGTGTTCCTCGATAAGATAATTCACTGAGAACGTCTCAGTCGTGTCTTGTTCGTGCCGTGTGATCGATCGCGGATAATTTGCGGTTTAATTTTTTATATTTTAGTCGAGTGCATTATCAAGTTTCACTGTCAGTGCGTTCGTTTACAGTTGAAAGTTTGGATTTTGACGTGTATTGGTAAGTTTTTATTTTATTTGTTTTTTTTTCTATAGTTTCTTACTGGTTACGCAGTCGGATAGTGCTGTCCTATAATTTTTGCAAAAAAAGAAAACAGTGTTGATGTTTTTTCTAAATTCTTAATAGTAGGTTTTACTTACAAGTCATTAACCTCCAAAATTAACGCCTAACGCCCATATTAGTGTTTTGATATTGTTATTATTTCAAATATACCCTCGTTTGATTGCGAATCGAGCGCTCACATATCAAAACAAAAATATTGCCTCAAATATCGCAAAAAACTTATCCGTCGCTGACTCAAATTATTTTTTTATATTTTTCTCGTGTAAAAAATAACTTAACACGCGATAATAGTCTGTGAAAGTGGTAAAAAGTGAAGAAAAAAGTAAAAAAAATAGTAAAAAGTGAGGCAATGAGGCAAACATCGCGTGCCAGTTTAGGCCTATCTACAATGTCAGTTAACGATAACATATGTTGATATCACGCGTATCTCCGATTAATATTTGTATAATTAGGAATTACGAAATGAAATTTACAATTGCACAATCGTAATAGTAAAAATAGTTCGGTGCAGTAAATTTATCTAGGTATGTTGTGTTGCTCAATGGGATTGGCGATAATAGAAAAACATGAAAAATTGTAAAACATTTTTTGTTTCAGAATTTATTTTTGGCTAATACAATTTTTTTTTTTTGTTTTCATCAGTAAACTTTTGTTATGCATAACATCCAGACTATGATACAAATACTTAGGCCCGCTTACGCCACGGTGAATTATCTTACTAACTCTGAGTAAGTAGCTAACGCGGACACAATTTTGTCAATTTAGCCTCGTATTAGCAACTAACTCTGAGTTAAGTTTTGGCACAAGTGGTCCTTAACTAAACAATTTGCCAAAGTCACTTTATTTTTGTCGGCAATTTTTGTCGCTTATTTCAAAGTTAAAATAACATAACAAAAAAAAAACATTTATAACCGTGTCTATTATAAAACCAAACATGTTCAAGTATGTAAAAAAAAACTAGGAAACTGCCAGTAGCCAGTCTTATAATATTAATAAGAAATATCGCGTGATCATTTACTATAAAAAAAATACAAAAGTGATCTAGCGGTGAATCAAATGTAACCTTTTTTTCTGTTTTACTATGAAAAATGTATGCTTTTAATCTAAGTCTAGTTCTCTATGTTGATTTATTGTTGTCTATAGTATTTTCTCAGCTTTAAACGAATTTGAATTTGGAATTTTAACTTCTGTACTACAATATAATAAGATACAGAGTTTTATTTTTGTTAGATCGCTCAAATCTCTAAAAAAAGTCGGATTTGAAAAATGGTTTTAGCTTTTGATAGCCCAATTTTTGAGGCAAGTTATATATGCTATTTGAACATGATATCTATTGCTATTTGATATAAGACATGGGCGCAGTGGTTGATCGTTCGGCTGCTGCGCCGGTTGACGTTCAATTCCCGCACGGAACAAATACTTGTATGGCCTACAGATAGTTCGGATCTGGGTGTTTGTGTTGTGTGAGTGTAAATGTTTGTAAACGCATACAGGAGAAATAGTTAGTGCGGCAACATTTAAAGAAGAAATAAAGAAAGAACATCACGCTACAACCCTTAGGAGCCGAGCAAAAACGCTAAGCGATGTAATAGCACGGGCGCGTGAAACCACGGTTCACAGTTTGTAAATAAAAATATAATTTATTTGATTTGAATTTAAATTGCGTTCGATTCGAGCGTTGAATTATTTATGGTTTGTCCCGCGATTTTTTAATTATTACTTTTCATTGCGCATTAGTGATGTGATAGTCAATTTTTTATTGAGTTTTTGAAGGTTGGAATGTGATAAATGTGTTGACTGAATTTAGAATTAAAATAATAATGTTAACTTAACAAAAGCTGTTTATTATTTACTAGTGACCCGCCCCGCCATCTCTTGACTAATTGTACACAAAAATCTGCTTCGTTTCTCACTCGTATCATTGGTGAAAATCCCATGCAAATCCGTTTCGTAGTTTTTGAGTTTATCGCGTACAAACGCGGCGGAGGACTTTATTTTATGACATGTAGTGGCTAGCGGTTACCCGGCGTGTGCTACTAAGCTAAAAAAATAAATATATTTTGTTTATTTGTTGAAAAAAAGGAAAATGTATTTACATATTTTTAGGGTTCCGTAGCCAAAAGGTAAAAACGAGACCCTATTACTAAGACTTCACTGTCTGTCTGTCTGTCATGAAACGTGATACCTAGACAGTTGAAATTTTCACAGATGATGTATTTCTGTTGCCGCTATAACAATAAATACTAAAAACAGATTAAAATAAATATTTAAGTGGGGCTCCCATACAACAAACGTGATTCTTTTGCCGTTTTTTGCGATTATGGTACGGAACCCATCGTGCGCGAGACCGACTCGCACTTGGCCGCTTATATTTTTAGTTTTCTAAAACCATCTTCGCATTATTGATCTTTATTCTTTTACTTAGCTCATAATATTTTTAAATATAATCAATTTTACATAACATCACGCCTTTATTCCTTGAAGGGCTAGCAGAGATGCACACACATTTCGCCACTTATTTTTAAGTTTCCGATGTATTAGGGGCCGATCCTATTGCCATTAACCGGGCATAAAACCAAACTCCGGACAAACTACTGTGCAAATCCAATAACATTTTACTGGACCTGGGAACCGAACCTAGGACTTCATGCTCAACAGTAGCGCTTTTTACGTTAGTTAAATTTTAATAGCGAACTAGCGGACGCCTCACGGTTTCACCCGCGTTATTCCCGTTCACGTAGGAATACAGGGATACAAAGTAGCCTATGTCGCCCGAGGATAGTGTAGCTTCCCAACGGTGAAGGAATTTTTGAAATCGGTCTAGTAGTTTTTTAACCCCCGACGGAAAAAGAGGGTTTTTATAAGGTTAACGTGTGTTGCTGTGTATCTGTGTGTCTGTCTGTGGCATCATAGCGCCTCAACGGATGAACCGATTTTGATTTAGTTTTTTTTGTTTGAAAGGTGATTGTGTCGAGAGTGTTCTTAGCTATGTTTGAATAAAATCGGGTCAGCTGTTCAAACGTTATGGGCGTTTTACTGTTTGAATCCGGATGTTTTCGCAAGATAAATGTGTCTGGGGTTTCATAAATTTTGCAATTTTAAGTTTATTCGTTACATACAAAAATACAAATCATTCCTCTTTATAATATTAGTATAAACATTTACTTGCTTCAATCATTTCACTAGATATATTTGAACTACGGTACTAGTAGGTACTACTCACACCCCATCCTATAACTAATTCTAACGCATAACCTGAAATTAACATTAATTTCCTTCGTCTTCCTACTAATTTATTTATATGACCAATATCCGGTACGCCCTATACGCCCCTCGTTTTATCCTCTCCGCCCCAGTTGGCAACTCTATAATAATTCATTTTCGCGTGTGGCAACAATTGGGCACGATACGGGCAATGTTGGGGTGCAACTCTATTGTTGGAACGAATTTAATCTGCTGATGCTTTGGGATAGAAAAAAGAACCTATTTAATAATAATAGATTTTTGGGATGTACCGGTTTTTGTTCAGGGTTTTTTTTTGATAAAACTATGTTCGTAATGAATCCCTCCGCACTATTCCCAAACCACTGCAACTCCTGAAAGCCAGAATCAACAGTGGCGACCACCAGAAAAGCGCCGAGGCAATGAAGCTCGACGAAGTCCCGGAGAATGAATTTAACTGTCTTGGATCCCGCAACGAAAATAATCGGGAAAAATAACGGCGGAGTAGGAAAACTACATAAGTTCCACTTCCTTCCATATCAAGCAGGAGACAGAACAAACAAGGCCAATAGGCACAAAGGGTCGTTTACAACTGGGATAAGCCCAGTTGCCTAGCACCACGGATAAAAATTAGCATTAATATTAACGGGTACTAACATTGTGAGCTGTTATATTTGATTCCAATAATAAGTATGGCAAAAACGCTTGAACGAACGGAAATTTGTTCCAGTTTCCACAAGGTCCGTGTAGTAAATAACTGTGGATGCAGCCTGTACATTATCCAACATAATATTGCGTTCATTCTGTCAATGAATACTCTCCCATAAGATATCATGCAGCTCATTGACGATAGCTTATAGCTTTTAAAAAGAGAAAATCGATAGAAGCGAGGAGTCTGGGTTTGTGCCAGATTCACTATTTGCAATAGGCTTGTCCCTGTTGCTTGTAAACAAAAGCCATTTTAAGTTCATCATCATGTGTTTCTAATCGGTTATTTTGTGCAATATATTTTTTGCGTCAGATATGCAAAATTCTATCTAGTACAATATGCAAACATGCAATATTAAAAATAAACAAAGCAATTAGTAGTTCACTTCACAGTAGTCCACCGCAAATCATTAGATTTTATATTTTTATTGCCTTCCTATTCATAATAAACCCAAAAGTTGTCCGTAAAAGATTACCTATGCGATAAGACCGCCCATTGTACTCTTGTTGTTATAAATGTTTGTCCTGTACTATTATGTGGTATACAAACGGCGAAGGAAAACATCGTGAGGAAATCAACATGTCCTAGAACAAAAAAACCGGCTAAGTCGGACTCGCGCACGAAGGGTTCCGTACCGTTATAGCAAAAAAACAGCAACAAAAATCACGTTTGTAGTATAGGACCCACTTAAATATTTATTTTATTCTGTTTTTAGTATTTGTTGTAGCGGCAAAAGAAATACATTATCTGTGAAAATTTCAACTGTCTAGCTATCACGGTCCATGAGATCAGCCTAGTGACAGACAGACAGTGGGGTCTTAGTAATAGGGACCCGTTTTAGTCTTTGGGTACGGAACCCTAAAAATCGAAGACATGTGACGTGACATCTACCAACTCGCACTGGGCCCGGGTGGTAGATCATGGTCCAATCCCTCTCACAGAGAGGAGGCATGTGTTCCATAATGGGCTGATTATGCCTATAGAATAAAGTTAAAACAAAACATAATTACGCAAATAGGTATATATTAAAAAGTGCATTAAACCTTTGAGTATCCGTAACGCTTCCGAGAACTACCAAATTATAACCACAGGGTTATAATTTGGTAATTTGGTAGTATATGCATTCTCGTTTAAAACTCAAATGATTATTTTACAATCCATACTAACAATCTTGGAAATAGCATAGGATAGGTACTTTTTACCGGTATTTCGGTACTAAATTTGTCAAAAAATAAAAGGCCCGTTTTGACAGTTATAAATTTACTTGATGCTTGCGAATGTTACTCGTTGATATAGTGTATGAGTAACATAGTAATTAATTAGGATTATGAATTTGATTTTTCAATTTCTTACGTAGAAAGATATCGCGGCTTGTACAATGATTGAAACGTCAGCGGACTTCTTCTAGATTGTGACGACTTTGGGTTCCCAAAATTATTATTTTACTATCCATATTAATAAACCTTAGAAAAGGACTTAGGTTACTTGTTATTGTAGTAGTTACCATAAGATAATTTTCAACATTCACGCCTGTGACTGCAGAAGCTTGCATAAATAAACAAGGCCCTCGGAAAACCTGCAAACAAAAGTCAAATAACCATATAAACATTTCCTTTTTACCCGACTGCCGAAGGAGCGTAATGTGTTTATCAGTCTATGTATGTCTGTTCCTATGTGGCGTTCTAGAGAACAAACGTGGGCCGATTTTGATGATTCTTAACCGTGCGAGTAACACTGGCTACATTAAAATAGGAAAATAAAAAATAGCGGCTTTTGGGCGCCATATTGTGAGGCACCAATTAAAAAAAAAAAAAATTTTTCTTTCATACTCGTCGTGTGAGATATAAAAATAATGTTTTTTAAGAGGTGATTTCAAAAATAAATATCACTTATATTTTTAAATGTAACTAATTAAAAAAAAAGTATATATAAAAAAAGTTAAATAAAAAAACCCAACCACTTAAAAGCTTAGAACTAAAAAGACTTAAACAAGAAGAAAATCATGCTGTGCAGTGGGAGGATACATCTGCTTTTGGTCAGCCAGCTCGCGAACATGTATCCTCCGACTGCACAGCATGATTTTTTCATACCATCATCATCATACTTTTTTTTATACTAACCAAAAAAAAAGTATCGAAGTCTCCGTCCGTCGCAAACTGAAGCATCTATTATTGTGTCATAAAGTACCCACATTTCGTAGTACTCCACAGTACCGAGTTTTGAGGGTACTCATCCCCTAGGGGCGTGACAGGGTAAGCCACGCCCACTCAATTTATTACCATTTCGAGTTTACCCCAAGTCACTGGGGTGAACTTTACACATTTTTTATGAGAAAGATTTTAGGTACACTCTATCTTGCTTGTGGTTGTACATAATTTTGGTCTCTGATTTTTTGAAAGAAAAATATTTTCGTCTGTGGTTGGTAGTTTTTTTTTTTATGAGCGTCACAAACTTTTAGTTGGTGTTTTTTTGTGTCTGGTTTTTCGAAGAAATTACAGTTTAGAACTTATTCTTAAACTAGTACATGTATCTACCTAGACCATGTTTTCAGAAAAGTATTTTTACTCAGAGTTGCAAATATTCTCATTTTAATGGCAGAATACTGTCAAAAAAAATCTTGATTCCGTAGATTTCTGATAAGTTTTTGACATTGATTGTCGCTGAGATGAGATTGTGACTTGGATTTGAACGGTTTTCAATCCTGAAATTTCTTCAATTTTATCACATAGCTTACGTAAATAGTAATAAGAACAAGAAATCGTGTTAATGGAATTAATTAAAACCATCATCATCTGAAGGCATTAATTTTTGCGCTTTTCCTTTTTACGATAATTCCATGACAAGCATTTCGAAACGCCTAGAAAATTAAATCTCTAATTTAAACGTCAAGTAATCACTAATGTAGGTTTATCTTTTACTTATATCGGCGACAAATAAGGTTTTTCTTACAAGCAAATTATAAAATATTGAATTTACAGCAAACGGCAGAATTTGTTTTTCTAATCTTACATTGAAGTCTTATTGACCAAATAACCGTTATATCGTGGTAAAAATTAACTGTCGAACATAATATTGATAACTTGCAAATAACGTAGATTTTTTAGCAACACTGTCAAGCACTGACAGGAATTATCATTGTACAGAAAAGTTAATAGAATGAATGTGTAGCCAATTAGCCAGTTCAAAAAACGAATGACCCAAAACACATTTCGGTTTTCAAACTGCATCAATCAAACAAAAAAGTTAAGAAAAAATACATCATTCCAAATTCAAACAATTCACTTCTAGTCAGCCAGCACTAATCTTCATTGTCTATGATACACGATCATTAAAAAAAACACCACACGTTATTATATCTCCTAATAGCTAAAACACGTTTATCTGGCATCGATACCCTTTTAATTAGCCATCTCGTTAGCAAACGTCGAGGGATGCAGTCCCGTCAGCCCCCCCTGAGCACCCGTTTGTTAACAAACAAACAAATCACCAGCTAATTGGCCGTCTGCTGCACTTTGAATCTAATCGTAGATAACTACTAAAGGGTTGATTTACCGTGTATAATTCAAAGGGCAATTTTGGATAATCGGTTCAAACACAACAAAAAAAATACTAACAGACCTTAATCTGGTATCTGTTAAAGGCAAATGAATACGTGTACACGTAGTTAAAGAAAACATATATATATATACACATATTAATTATCCTGGAAAAACAGAAAAATTATTAAATAATGACACAAAAAATCGAAGATAAACTCGAAAAAAAAATCACAACCTATCACCATAGCCAATAAGCGTTAGAAAGAAAAACACAATTTTCCCACCACGAAAAAATGACTTAACATATCGCTCCTATACACGACGCTAATAAGGCATAGAGCTCACTAAACTAATTCTACCAACATTACGTAAACTGCCAATTACTAGTACGAACGTTTAATTAATTTTGAATTTTCGTGTAATTAAAACAACCCGAGCTGGCATTATAATATCATTGATACGATATACTTTATGTGAAATAATGTGGATCGAAATGATTTTGTTAATTATTTCGGTATGAGAGAGAAAGACTTATGGAATGTGGCTAGCGCTGTCTCTTTTTCGCAAACTAGCATAGATTTCACGTTGAAACACCGAATTATTTTCGTGAAATTACAGCGTTAATTGGGACAAAGATACAGGCTTTGTAATGCAAACAGGTACTATAGTTATGTAAAACATTTTAGAATTTAGAGATTTCGAAATATCACATAGAAGTCACAAAATGGCATATAAATCAATCTGCCTAGCCTTCCCTTTGGGATTTGGTTTCCCAGGCGCGGATACAGGGGAGGTGCAACAGGGGCAATTGCTCTTCCCTGGGCCTCGACCAAACTGCTAGTATGAACGGCCAACAGAAAATCTATCTAGATCCGAGGCGGTGTGTTAAAATTTTCGACACATAATCATTAAACAAATCAAAAAGGAAGCCTAGATTGTACCTTCCTTTTTTATACACGCAGGTACTTACAGAAAGACATAGACAATTTATTTATTTAGATAGACTTGAATGTCTTAGGCATTCTGTACCAGGCAACCAAGAGTGGTGAAGAGACAACGTGGCTGGTGTAGATTATGATATACTCGTATCATCGAATGTCTCTTTTCCCAACTATATTGGGGTCGGCTTCCAGTCTAACCGGATTCAGCTGAGTACCAGTGTTTTACATGGAGCGACTGCCTATCTGATCTCCACAACTCCGTAACTGGGTAACACGGTGCTCCTTGGCAAGACTGGTGTCAGATCTCCGGCTTCTGACTACCCGTAACGACTGTCAAAGATCTTCAAATGACAGCCGGGACCAACGGCTTAACGTGCTTTCCGAGGCACGGAGGAAACTCGGTATGTTGAAATGGTCACCCATCCACGGACCGACCTCGTCAAGCGTTGCTTAACCTTGATGATCGACCAGTGCGGCTGTTATTATTTAGCCACAGGTATACTTCTGTTGATTTAGTTAATAGGTATTTCATGATCCATGCAACACGTGATAAGTAAAACTTTGTCAACCTAATCAAATTAACATTGGATATTTATTTCGTAATTAGATTAGCGAAAATAAATCATCAATTCTTATTTTATCTGTATCCTGACACTTTGATGTTATCTGTACACATTACATACGGTATCTCGGAGTTTATCAGGAATTTTTAGTAATTACAGATAAAAAATATATCAAGTGATTCGATTTATTTTTATTATTTGAACAAGTAACACGCGTAATTCTTTAGTATTGCCAGATTATAACTTATTTTAGTGGAATTTAGATTATTTTTTAATTGTCGTCTTTTCGTTTTAGTAAGGATTTCGTTTTTTATTGTCTGTTTTGAGATTAAAGGGTATTAAGAAATGTTAAAGTTAAAATCTTCATTTGTGATTTTTTTCAGTATCTTATAATGCCTTTTACTTCGGTTTTAGTATTTTTTTATGATTACGGGATAATCTCAAAGTGATAATGAAATTGTAAATTGATACTTACACGAGTACATACCTACGGAATAAAGATAACACAAGGCTAATCTTAATTCTGACCCGTCTTCATTTCTACATTAACCGACTTTTGTTTAAAAAACTATATACATTTAAAAACTTAGTCCTTTTTCACTCAGTTTAATAATATTGATGTAATGTGAATTACTAATTATCATCAAGAACAATTTGCTTTTCATTTATACTCAAACTAAAAGCATTTATTTCATTTCAACTATTAAAGAAACTTTTGATTTGTCAAGATCGGTCCCAGGCAGTCAAAAAATTTACGTAAGTCGCTACAAAAAAAAAAACTGGCGAAGTGAGAATCTGACTCGCGCACAGAGGGTTCCGTATAAACAGCTACATTCACCAAAATAAATAGGTAACATTACTAACGATCATAAACAATGCAAGCACAGAACATTGATCTAACTAAGGGACAAAATTAACTTTGCCGTTCGAAAACTGTTGTCCCCATACGTGTGTTGTTTTTTTACCTTGCCAAGTACATTTTATAAGTTTGTCGACTATTACTCGTAAACTTGTAAACCCTACTTAGCTATGATAGCTTAGCCTTTTAATTTCGTTATATATACTACTACCGTGCTTTTTTTTCACATATCCAAAAGCAACCAGTTAGCCGAAAGGTGAGGTACACTTGGCTGTATGAAACATTAAGAATTTAAAACTTATTTTTACGCAAACGGATCCCTGAATTGAAAAATGCTTTGTTCTTGATTTTATTTCACCACGTTGGAGGAGTTCGTGGCTAAATAATAACAGCCGCACGGGTCGATCTTCAAGGTTAAGCAACGCTTGACGAGGTCGGTCCGTGGATGGGTGACCATTTCAACATACCGAGTTTCCTCCGTGCCTCGGAAAGCACGTTAAGCCGTTGGTCCCGGCTGTCATTTGAAGATCTTTGACAGTCGTTACGAGTAGTCAGAAGCTTGAGATCTGACACCAGTCTAGCCAAGGGGTACCGTTGTTACCCAGTTACTGGGTTGTGGAGGTCAGATAGGCAGTCGCTCCATGTAAAACACTGGTACTCAGCTGAATCCGGTTAGACTGGAAGCCGACCCCAATATAGTTGGGAAAAAGGCTAGGCAGATGATGACGTTGTCGCCTTGATTAATATGTATATCCATGCCAAATTATAGCTTTCTAGTACTAAGCTAACCTGCGGACAGACGGACATGGCGAAACTATGAGGGTTCCTTATTGACTACGAAACCCTGAAAACGTTCAAGAAACACCACGGACTCTCTTTTAAAGTTACTAAATTAACTACTAATAGACACTATACTACCGTTAAGGGTTTTTTAATCCCCTAATTATTAACAATCATGTCCCTTTCTCTAACAATATTCACTTTTCTTTTCTTTCTTTACAAATTTGGTTTATTTGAGCAGTGCGACACCACTTCTTTGTTTTGCCTATAAATACTACTTCTGTCATTCTTTACTATTTTTTGCGACACTACTTTTGTATATGCTTAAAAATCTTGAAAGTTAGCAAGCAATAAAATGTCTTCAACACTATTGTAAAACGGCCGATTTTTAATCCCCAAACAATGAAACCTTTTTCGTGCTGATAAGGAAGTAATTATTAAGGTGGTTACACTACAGTTAACTATAAATCTATTAGAAAAAAACGTTAGAAACAATCCCTTTCTACGTTGCATTGAACCGATTTTGAGTTCTATTACGTAAACATAAGGATGGTCTAGAAAGCATAAACCTGTTATTGGACCCACTGTTTACTACATATGCCATATTGTCATGTAGCCAATGCAAAAGATGGTTGAACGGACTCTTATAAAAAAGAGTTGATTACTTATTAAAACATCGTGAACCAGTCGCCCACCGCATTGGGCCCGCGTGGTGGATTATGGCCCATTCCGTCTCACAGAGAGGTGGCCTGTGTCCCAGCAGTGGGAACATTAAAGGGCTGATGATGATTATTTAAAAGAGACTGTAAGTATTTAAATAATACTAATAATACCAGCCAGTAACTGTCTCACTGCAGGGCAAATGCCTCTTTTCATACAGAAGGCACAAGCATTGAACACCACGCTTGCTCAATGCGGGTTGGCAATTTCAACTTATTCTCTACAAATTTATCCATTAACTAAAGGTCTAGGTTTCCTTCACCGTTGTCAGCAATGGTGTATATTTACTTTTTGGTCTATATATTGTCTGTGACTATCCGAGTCTGCTAGTACGCTGATAATTTGCTCGTACACTATTTATGCGAAGACTCTGCCTCCTAAGATAGGATCTTCCTAGTTTAGGAGTTGGGGCTCAAATTTTGCATTCACTGTACTTTACCTATCTTTCGCACAATATTTTTGTTATTAATTTATCTCTCGCCTAGTTGACAGTTATGTAAACTTTAATATGTGTCAAAGTTGTATTTTCTGCTAATAAAAAATATTTTATTATATTACTCTGAGATCTCAGTCTTTTGAAAGGCGTGCTAGGGGCCAAACCAACTCGCATAGGCCTTTTTAGACATGTTTAATGAATTCATGACATGTGAAACGAACTGACGATTATCCCTGTTGGTGCAGGACTATTTTTAAGTATGGAGACAAATTATTATATTATTATATCCAAAATAAACTGAGAAAGTACATATGAATTTGAAAAAGTCACATTGGTATCAACCGGATTTGAACCAATGATCTCAAGCACGCGAGACGAGGTCTCAGCCACTGTAATTGTTTTAATTTCTAATATTATTTCAAATAAACAATACATTTAACTGTACAAAAAAACAAAAGGCGTAACAAAACCAGTTAGATTGAGTAATTCGGTTTATTGTCACCGATAACTGTTTCAGATACAAAATGAAGCTGATAGCCATCTTATCTCGTGTTATGGCTGTGATAACCGATTGTATTCATTTATGGGCCCTTCTAATTATTATGGACACCGACAAACGTTTGATTGGCCTTGTTTTAGTGTTTACTTTCTAGCATTGTGCTATAAAGAGTAGGTAGATATGTCGATTCTCTATCTCTTAAGGGCCTTCCACCGCTTTAATGCCTTAAAACGGTATCTTTCGAAAGCATACTCCTTAGTAACGGCTAAGTTAAAAGGTATGAAAAAAATATGTATTTATTATTGACTCGTACATGTACATTATTTGTGAAACATGTTTTTTTCGTGTAACTAATAGTTTTGATTTAAGAAAATAATTACCAACACTATATTTTTTCGCTACTTTTGGATACTTCTCCAAAATTACTTGGATATTTAAAAATATTTTTACACAGAAAAATTGATGGCTAGAATTGCTTCATAACTGAAATAGCATATGTAAATCAAAGAATATTTTTCAAACAAAATTGACCAAAAGGAGGTTCAATATTCATATTCGGTCCCCGAGCGGGCGTACGGCAGTACTGCGTTGACTTTGGGGAATATATCATCATCATCATCATCATCATTTCAGCCGAAAGACGTCCACTGCTGGACATAGGCCTCCCCCAGGCGTCGCCACATTGACCGATCCCGTGCGTCTCGCATCCAGCGCCTTCCCGCAACCTTAACCAGGTCATCAGTCCACCTAGTGGGAGGCCTTCCAGCGTATCGTCTTCCGGTTCGCGGTCGCCATTCCAGAACTTTTCGGCCCCATCGGCCATCCGTTCTGCGAGCAATATATACGTCTTAACAAAACTTTAATTGAATCAATTGCCATCACAATTCCCAAAACCCTGCAACATTATAATTATGCCTACTCACATTTATATTTTCTAGATTATGTACGTAGAGTACTTATGTAAGGCGCTCACTTGAGTGTGGTACACAGAATGTAACCATTCATTATGCAGGCTGAAATGACGCGTGCTCAATACATTTTGGACTTATGACAATTTCTATCGCTGAATGCCACTTTTTAACCCCCGTCGGAAAAAGAGGGGTGTTATAAGTTTGACGTGTGTTGCTGTGTATCTGTCTGTGGCATCATAGCGCCTCAACGGCTGAACCGATTTTAATTTAGTTTTTTTTTGTTTGAAAGGTGATTGTGTCGAGAGTGTTCTTAGCTATGTTTGAATAAAATCGGTTCAGCCGTTCAAAAGTTATACTGTTTGAATCGGGATGTTTTCGCAAGATAAATGTGTCGGGGGGTTTGTTAAATTTTGAAATTTTACTTGTAGAGAGACTACTATACTCACACACACTACACTAGAGTGTGCCGGACGCTAGTATATTGCCATCAGTCTATGACCAAGGAGTTTCTACTCATCCGCACCGATGTAGATAGCAAGCCAGCTGGCTTTTCTAATCGTGCGCAAATTATACAGGCATATCAACAAATATCAAGATAAAACGTATATTTATTGTTATTCAAAGAAATCTAACTTATCGCAGACGGAAATAATAAAAGTTGATTGAGAGTTAATCATACAATCTTGTCTGTTTTATGTACAGTTGTAATAAATACGCAGATATCTTTAAAATGTAAATTATTCATCGTCTCCTTGAGGTTAAAACTTTCCACTTCTTCCGAATCCGCATAATCAGCCAACATGCACACTTCAGGGACATATGTTCCCTCTCTGTATGAGAGAGATTGGGTCGTAATTGGGTCCAGTGCAGGTCTATGCGTAGATCTCAAGATTAACCAGTCAGGAAGATTAGAGACTGCAACAGATTGAAATCATTTCTCAGACTCTTTTATCTTCCACAAGAAGAAAGCTACCGCGGGAAACTGTTCCATCCTGACAGTTACTGGTTAATTATAAAGGCGTAAAGTCACTGTAATTTCTATTCAAATAAACTATTAAAACCGACTGTAACCACTATGCTTTAATGTTTTATGTAAGTACCTACCTACTTCCTAAGGTTGTATGACAGAGATCTAAAACCATTATAAAGTCTGTGGTACTGACTAGACTGACTCTGGCCATTCATAGGCGCATATAAATTATAAGTCATCTACATCCAGTTATAATCACTTTATTTCTAAACTTTGTTTTTAGGGTTCCGTACCCAAAGGGTAAAAACGGGACCCTATTACTAAGACTCCGCGATCCGTCTGTCTGTCTGTCTTCACCAGGCTGTATCTCAAGAACCGTGATAGCTAGAGAGTTGAAATTTTCACAGATGATGTATTTCTGTTGCCGCTATAACAACAAATACTAAAAACAGAATAAAATAAATATTTAAGGCGGGCTCCCATACAAAAAACGTGATTTTTATGCCGTTTTTTGCTATAATGGTACGGAACCCTTCGTGCGGGAGTCTGACTCGCACTTGGCCGGTTTTTCGTTCTCGCGATAAAAATGTTATAGCAGTGTCTACGGATACTACCTCTTCTGCCTACCCCATTCTATCGAAACACGACACCTAAAACTAATCAATACAAAATAACACAAGGAGGTCACGTAATAACTTGAAATTGTTTAAAAAACAAGATAATTTCGACACTATCTAACAGATAAGGTATCATGATTGAACACCAAACTGAAACATTAAATTATATTCGAATACCGCTCGTACATTTCCTATAGATAATGTTGAATGATGAATAACGTTCCTCGCATGTGTTTGAGTGACTTTTGGACTATTGCAAAATAATTAAATGTCGAGAAATTAGGGAAAATTCATCATCTTTTGAAAATAGAGGTAAGATAGATTTTCTTTTCCTGCCGAATATAGCTACTAAAATATAGCTTCAACTAGTGCCTTCACCCGCGTGAGTGACGGAAATTATCCCAAGGGATAAAAAGTATCCTATGTCCTTCCTTTACCAAAACTCCAAAAAAAAAATTGTGAAAATGTATTTATAATTGCGCATTTAAAAATTTCATAGTTTGTATTTTACATGTATTTTAGAAGTAAACTTGATAATATTACTATTGGTCTATTCTTTAAAAGGTAGCACATAGAATATTAATATCATTAGCAAGATGTAAAAACAATAACCGTTCCTCCATAGACTCAAAACCACTGCTGGCGCCATATTTGATATTGAATGAATCACAACGAAACCTTCATGCTAACACAGCTAATCTTAAATTAACGCCTATCATAGGATGTTTGACCAGCGCAAGATACGCGATAGATAGAGATTAGTTGCTATATTGTCCTCGGCTTTGCAGTGGCAACGGAAAAATAGAGGTTATAATTAATAAAAAAATAGGCTTAAACGGATGGACCGATTTTATTTGAAAGGTCACTATAAAGAGAGTGTTCTTAGCGTGTTTGATGAAAATCGGTTCAGCCGTTCAATAGTTATGTGCGTTTTAAGTTCGATTCAAGGTATTTTCGCAAGCTACCGTGTCATGAGCTCATGATTATTACGTTTTCGATGAGATGGAGTATATAAATTTGTATATTTATTTTTTGCCTTGAAAAGAATTTTCGTATTCAAATTAATGCTTCCAGAGATTACAATCATACAATTGTAATGTCTAGATTAAATATAGCTCACTTTCGATATTCTTGGAAAGGATAAGCTATAACGGTTTATAAGTAGGTACTATTTTAATATTGTTGCTATTTTACCTACGTCAATTTGCCCAGCTTAACTGATTAGTTAGCTACACAGATTACCTTGGCTACTTGCTACTCTTCGTATCATTTAATGAGTCTTTATCTACATGTAAATATGTGCCTAGGCAACCTGTCTAACACTATCTTTTATTATACCTTGTAGGAAACAAATGACAGTCGCTTTTATACTAGAAAGTATCCCATTTTTGGCAAAATGTTTGGCATCAACATGACTCGATCTTGAACATTTTTGTAGTGCAATAATTGGCCTGCAAATCAAAAACATGAATTGTGTTCGCTTAATTTTCGGTTGCTACGCTGCTACGAAGCAACGCTACGCCGCGTAGCTCGTAGCTTATGGCACTTTGCGCGTAACCCCTTGTAGCGATTACGCTTAGCTTGTAGTGTAGCAATGTATTATGCGTAATGATAATAAAATCATCTACTGTTAGGCAAGCCATGGAACACCATGCTGTTCCAGTCATAAAATTGTGATTAAATATTATTATTAAATTTTTATTTCATTGTATCTTAGTAATATTTACTGTTTTTGTTTGTGAAACCTTTAAGGTTTTCGAATCCAATTTTATAACTTCAAAGCTAGTTATTTCAATTATAAGAAAACCATAACTGTAAATTGATCTTCGAACTTTTTGCTCCTCGGCATTGGTCGAAATCTGCAAAATCCCGACTTCAAATTTGACCAGAAGCGTGTCAGCTTTTTAAAAGCCGCTGTAGCATTCATTGGTAAATATTGGCTAATATTCCATTTACAAAAACATTCAAACCTTCACACCAAACCCATTACAAACATAGATAACTGTCGAATCACCAAACTCCAATTGCAAACAAAAAAAAACTCTTTTAAAAACATATCGTTAACAGTTGCCATACGTAACTCGGTAGCAACAAAGAGTTTTGCTGACTCACTGCCCGGCTCCCAATTAGGCGAGCGTGAATGTTGGCTTAGAAGCAGCCCACACAATGGACGCATGTATTTTGTATGTTAACGTTGAAGAATGGAAGATGGCCATTCATAAATGTTTTTTGAGTAGGAGATGGTCATACGGCGCCAGTGGTAGCCTCTGTCATGTCTGTTGATAGTTTGGGTATGTTCTTTGGGCATCAAGTTAAACACATTCAGCGTTCCTACTGCTGAGACACAGGCCTTCTCTCTGTGGGTGGAAGTCAATGGGATTTTATCAATAGAGACGTCATACTTATTATAAAGAAATTGGCGATATTTTACTTTAGCTACCTACATAGGAACTACGAACTACGTACTTACTACTATTTCTATCACTGAGTAGGATAAAAGATCATAGAGATATAAATAGGATCACGTTGTCAGAAAGAGATAAACATACTGTTCAAACGTACGTTTGTGTTGTGCCAGGGCCAGATGCAGGATGGACTGAGTTCACTCAAGCTGGTCAGCTTGTATTGCCGCGCAGACGTCGGTATATTAATAACATCATTGGTGGAAGTGGGCTATCTGTATGGTGTATTCCACCACGCGTTCTCAGTGCGCTTTGGTAGATGTCACATGTTTTCGATTTGTTCCTTCACCGCATTAAGTGGCTTTGATAAAAAAGTGAAAAAGTTGGAATGTTTTTTTTATCTAACAAATGTAGGGATTCGGTTTTTAGTTAATAAATCTGAATTTAATATCTAAGAATAACGCATAAATGTTTCCTATAAAATAATATCGTTTCAAAACTATAATAAAAAACGGTGTCATTCAAAAACAAGCATTCCCTACAAACGGGTTAAAAAGCGAAACAATGCTCCCGCCATCGCCATTTTGAAGACCATAAACAATCAACTGTTTTTTTCGTGCAGGCAGATGTTCGTTACACATAATACCTTATATGGTACATAGCCAATTTGACAAAGAGTGGTCCTGTGCCGATTCAGGGGTTGAATAACGCCCCTTTAAAAAAATAAACCCGTTAACTTTATTGTAATAATGATAATAAGTAATTTTATTGTGGTCTTACGAGTTGTATGTTATCTGAAGCGGTATTTTTACCTCGTCTTAATTTATTTTTTGTGAAATAGTCGCCTTATTTTGAATTTATGACGCTTGCTAATATTCTTTTGTTGTTACTGCAAAACATTCACCGACTTAGGTCATAAAAAGCGGTATTTCTATGCGGTATCTCTTTTTGTAACCCTTTGATCTTGCCGCAACGCCTGTTACCTGTACCTAACACGTGTTGAGGACCTGATGATTGCGCTAGCAAATTGCGATTCGGTATCCGAAAAGGTACTAGGCCAAACAAAATACCTACCACTTAATAAAAAACGGTACATATTTGTAACAAAAAAATCGATACTCTAAGACCCTTTTGCACGAAAAACTTAACTCAAAGTAAGTTACTAACACGAGGTTATATTGGCAATATTATATGACAAACTTTCAATTTAACCTAGCAGCTAACTCTGAGTTAAGTTTTTCGTGTAAGTGAATCGAACCCGCGACACGCAGCGCAGCAGTCAATCGCTCAACCACTGTGCCAACCATGCGCCCTTTGTCTAGCCTCTACTATGTTTTTAATACATAGATGCTAACTATATACTTCATAATTAAATTAATGCAGTCAAAACCATGTCAGGAAATCCCAGAGATAATCCTGAAAATATATAAATATCAACTAAATATACAAAGTGATCACTGTTTAATGTTAATTTATTTAAAACAACAAATGTGATATAAAGCTTTAAGCATTTTTTAATTTATAAATTACAATAATGAAAACATTGCATCGAATCTTTAGGCTCCGAACTGAAATAAAGATTGAAATAATTTAACAATTAAAAATAATCATTCCTATTTCTGGCAGGTTTCTAAAATAAGCATTTAAACTTGAGTATTTGCTAAACTCGTAAGTAGTATGATACTTAATTCCAAACTATCAGAAATCGGCCGATAGTCATACAATTTATTCATTTAAAAATAATCCACCCACACACGACGCCAAATTAAAGGTTTTTTATATCGCCACTACACAATAAAACACAACTATTTGTTACAATCACGTACACGCCTTCATGCACAAAACGTACTATAAATTAACCTTTGTTCGTGTTCTATTTTCAAAGTCACGTAGAGGATGCATTAATTAGAATGTGCGTGTTGGTGCGCATGAATCGGGTTGCCAATCTAAAAATTGTTAAGGTTATTTGTGTAAAAGTTTTGTTGCGTGAATGATTTTCTATTTCAAAAGGTGTCATTTGTGCGTTCTTTCACTTTTTCGAAGTATTTGTTAGCGTCTACCTTTCAGGTAGTTCAGGTACTGTTTCTTGAAAGCTTGTTGTTGTATTTACACCTACCCTTTTAGGTATATGTAATTTAACCTCTATAATCTCAAAATTGAAATAAGACCAAGGTTGTCGAATGTGTGTCTGCGCAAGATATTTGACTTCTATGTCCATACTGTCTGTGAACCTGGTGACAACTTACTAAAGGTAAAATTGTCTGGCAAAGTCGTGGGTAAACGGCCTAGAGGCAGAATACGCTGGTCAGATCAAATCCGAACCTCGTTGAACATCGAAGCCTCAGAAGCAGTGCATGTTGCTGAGAATAGGAGTAGGTGTAGAAACATCATCAAAGAGAAAGTTTTGAAACCATGATGTGGGGTATCGTCGCAAGGAGGAGGAGAATGATGTAATTTTTCAGTTACTTAAACCAAGTTCGAGTCGATCACTAATATTTTCTTACTAATTTCATTACCCAATTAAATTGTACTATACTGAAACATATCAGCTTTGCTTTAAATTATTGTCAGACTGTGTGTTTTTAAGGCAAAGTGGTAAACAATATAGTCAATCGACATCACACTAATCTACGCCTGTGTTGCAGCCTTTGGGCTATTTACCTAGCAGGTAGCCTAAAATTAGATTACCCATTATAATCCCTAGTTGGCTGTTACTCACCAACAGCATTTTAAAGTAAGGCTATTTTTTCTAAAATAGGTATATTTTTTAACCTTAACTGTCCCACCGCACGGGCATCTCTTTCATCTTTCTATTCGTCCCGGTATTACGCAAATATTGTATTAGGTATATTTCCGAACACTTAAACAAATTAACTTTTCACGTTTTACCTACTCATAGTTCACAATTGCAATAAAAGTTACGCCCTCAGCAAAATGTAAACAAAACACTGTAAAAACGCAATAATAAATCACAAAGCATTTTCCAATAACAAGCGAGAAGCTAAAAACAGTTCCATAAGTCATATGTTTTATTTACAATCTAGGTCTCAAATAAAACCTTTTTCTTTACAGCGTGCATTTTCAACGAAGCGACAAACCTACAGCCGTCTCCCTCACTCTTATTACTGTACTTTAGGATTCGTAAACCACGCCTTACAAACACCCCGCTGTGGCTATCTTTTTCTATCTCGTACAAATAGTTGTACCGTCTCACTCGCACGCGACTATCGATTTACTCCGTCCCAAGTTTGTTTACCCGACCAAATTCCGTAGCTATATTTAGTTCGATAGGTTGTAATAACTTGTGTGAACTACACATGGCGAGGTTATATGTAATTGTGTTGATGTTGCCAATGTTGGAAAGTTTTTTCGTTGCTTTTTTTTCGAAATAGTTTTGGTATGAAATATGATAGGCTGTTTGATTGCGTATTTGTGATTTATGGATTACAAAACATTATACGAGTTTATTGACTGTTAGACTATAATGGTAAAGAAGTTTCTAAAGAAGGTGCACAAGCATAATGGATCTTGTGGATAAAATACAAGCAAAAACGCGTCTCGCACTGAAAATACATTTTCTCAATGGAATAGAAAGAAAAAAATGAAATTTTGTGACTGTAGGCGTAACCACTGGCATTTACTAAACCTTCTTCAGATTCAGATTCAGATTTTGTCCAACCAGTATGTAGCTACTCGGACAGCTCTGTCATTTGCTACGTTCAAATCCCGTAAGGTGCAAGGTCGGGTATGAAGGGCAGACATCCTTGTCTCACCTCCTGGTGGGCCATATCTTGCGAAGGGGCCCACACTGGCACTGTGTTTTGGATGGGTCTATGATACTCCATTTGGCCAGATTGTTTTTACAGCTGGCAATATTCAGGTTTTTTTTAAAATAATAGTTGTGTAATTAAAATCCCATTTCCGAGCATGCACGAGTACGTCATTAAGTAAAACTTGATTAATAGCGTTAAAAAACCTAGCCCAAAACACGTAAAACAAATCTTAACACGTTCTCCACCGCCGGTCATGAAGACCTAATAACAATTTAACGAATCATCCATTATCATCATCATCATATCAGACGAAAGAAGTCCACTGCTGCACTTTCTCCACATCAATCGGTCTTGTCCTGAGCGTATCGCATCCAGCGGATTCCCGCAGCCTCGAATACCAACGAATCACTCAACGAAACAAGAAATTAATTTTATTTACTTCGATCGTATGAAGTAACGTCATGATTAATATGGGTGATTAATTCAATAACTTGACTATTAACATGTCTGATTTATTACACTGTTAATTTAGAATCTAATGATGATTATTAATCTCTGAAATTAAGTGACTGTTTGGCAGATACTCGTAGCTAAGCTGGCAACTTGTCGTTGGCGCCATTTGTATTCTTTTGACAGAAAGTCTAAGACTAACTGTCAAATTTTCTTGGGTTGGTAGATGATGAGAAAGACAGATTGTGAAAGAGACTCTTTGTGTAAAAGATTTTTGATTTAGCACTACACTATATAGTTATTACTTAGTTTTTCGTAAACTAAGCCGTTACATCTACTGTATCTTGTTTAAAATATGTACCCAAAAACAACAGACTCATAAAACTTCTGACACCTCATTTCATAGACTGAACGGGTATCAATAAAACTTATTTTCAGTGTCTATAAGTAAATAGGCGGCCAAACCACTATATACCAATGTTCGATAAATGATTTCAAGGCAGCAATTTATATTCAAACTTCCTAAAATTCACTGATGTGATTTCCTCACGAATCACACGCGAAACGAAAACGTCAACGATACTTTTAAATTAAGAACCCAAAAATTAAGAGCACTCCAGCAAATTAATATAATCAATTGGCAACACTGGTCCCTAACAATGGCCGCCACGTGCACATTGTTCCAAGCGCTGGTCTCCCGCCAAAATTACAATGGAGAAAATATGAAACGTATTGATAGCACGAATTGTATGGGAAACCTTATGGTATTGAGATTGTAATCATGTTAATGCAAGTATTATTAGCTATGGATCACTTTGTTTGAATATTTTTGGCGTGAGGTTGGTAAATAATATGGGGTAGTGTTTGTTGCAAATTGGTTTTGTTGATGACAAAAATGGATATTTCTAGTTTATTTTCGACGATTTGCTTTGCTTCCGAATGAAATGCGTACTCCTATTTTTGTTGCCAAGCAGAAGCCAGACTGCTATGCTCCACTGTTAGGTATTCAAATTGAAATCAAAATAAAGTCTAGAAAAATGTTGGCAGCGCTTCAGCAATACCCTAGCTAACTAGCTGGTATTTGAGAAACTACTAATGGAAATTTAAGTAACGTTTTAGTGGGGCTGTTGCCCAGCTTCACAAAAAAATCTGGTCGGTTCAATCGTACAGCCCATAAAGATCAATTTACAATTCCATCACCCAAACCATTAATCGATCCACCAACAAGATCTCAAAACACCACACACAAATTAGTCAAACCCCGCCTCCAAGCTTTGCTCGTAAAATGCAAAAAACAAGAGAGAGCCGCTCATCGCTACACAGTGGGCCAGCTATTTGCCAACATGGGCCATTACCGTCTCCCTGGGGTATCCGCCCCCCGGGGCTACGCTGCAATTACCGAGACAACCGCGGTAGCAGTTTTTGTTGAAATATGCTTAATATTGGTTTCTCTGGTGTGTTATTAAATGCACATGTTTGGTGAAATTGAATTGGGTCTTCTTTGTTGATTATTAGGTGCTGTATTATTAACAATAATAAGCATTGTAAAATCATGCAATGTAATATTTGAATGGCCATTTAAGTTTTCCTACTGCTCTTTGAGTGAACGACGAACGTTAGTCTGCTATGCTTCTAGTCTAGGTAAGTGTGCATTATGGTCACCGCATCATTGCTCAGCATTAGGTAAACTAATTGAACATCAGCCTATGCATATATAAAAAGTATATATCATTTTGGAATTAAAAATCACTATTAAGTAGTTAGTATTTATATAAGTATTGTTATGTAATATCAAACAAATGCTTTATCGGTAAGCCTCGTGCTAAACATATTATTTTTGATAACGCGTCAATGATTTCTTAGAAATAAATAGTGTTTGTTATAGTTACACGTGATATATATTATTATCAGTATAACATCAGCAATAAAGTATATTCTATTAATAATCCAGTAACTGTATCTGTCCCTCTGCAGAAAATGGCATTAGTGACCAATAAGTAGTGTAGTAGTAGTGTTCCATAAGTATCAAACTATCAACAATGTTTTTTCGTAGAGACGGGATAGAAATGCTCATGCTTGGCACGCAGTCAAGTGTAAAGGCTGCTCACAGAGGGAAGGACCATTGGTCACCAGCCAGCACGCTAGGTTATTGTGTTGACGATCACAAATGAATAGATGTCTAGATTTCGTCAATCAATTATATCCCAGATTATTACGTAAGCATTAAATTTATCTTGACAAAAATGTAATAGGTATCCGTCCTTGCCCTACCCTCCAACAACTGCATAACACAACCCCGAAAGGTACTACTTTCTATCATCACTTTCGATCTATAAAAGCATAAAAAAGCACAGACACTTTTCAAACACCCATTTTTACCCCTCTATCATCCCTCACGACCGCAGCAAGAGCAATAATCGACCAAGTAATGACTGTATCAAGTTTCGTCCCCAGTGGCCCAACTGATTTGCTTTTAGTTTTTGTCTGGCGCATATTAGGTTGGCCCCACTGTGCAACTAATTGTTTTCTTTGCTGGCAACCCTGGGGAATTGCTCTATTTTGTAGACTGCGAAGTTAGTGATGTGAATTATTATGCAATTTTAGTTTTCTTTTTAATAAATTTGGTATTTTTATTGTATTAGAAATTTTAAATATTTTGTTTCTACTTCCGTATGAGCTGCTTCATAAATACAATTTCTTTAATAAGTTTTCCACAATTAGAAATATGCAATGAAGCTCGACGAAGTCCCGGAGAATAAATTTAACTGTCTTGGATCCCGCAACGAAATTAATCAGAAAAGAATAAAGGAGGAGTAGGAAAAAATACAAATTTCCACTTCCCTCCATATCAAGCTGGAGACAGAACAAACAATGCCAATAGGCACAAAGGGTCGTTTACAACTGGGATAGGCCCCGTTGCCTAGCACCACGGAAAAAAATTTGCATTGATATTAATGGGTCCTAACATTGTGAGCTGTTATATTTGATTCCAATAATAGGTATGGCAAAAACGCTTGAACGCATGGCAATTTGTTCTAGTTTCCATAAGTTCCGTATATAAACAATTCAGGATGTAGTCTGTACATTATCCAACATAATATTGCGTTCATTCTGCCAAAGAATACACTTCCTTATGATATGATGTGCAGATTGTACATATTTGCAGATTTGTCAGATGTAGATCACTGACATAAAGGCGAGGCAACGAGCTTGAAGGAAAACAATCATATCGGTGTCTCTAAGCTAATATGATATAATGATTGCAAAGGTGTAACAAACATTCCTTTACTGATTAACTAATCGTTTTTGCAGACCGTAAACCCGATAAAATCACAGTAAGTAGTGAATCAAGTATTTCAGATCCTACCGTAAATAAAACGATAGATATATTATCGCTAAATCAGATAAAATCTAAAACGATTACATCTACGTATCACAAGTAGCACTATGAGAAATCGAGATATGAATCAATTGAGATAATCTCTTCTAAAATCTTTCCAATTATATAATAACGTAAACTGAAATAACTATTTTTTTATCTGCGATTTAATGAAAAACCTAAATTGGTAGCTGATTTTTAGATATGTTAGTTTAGATTTTGATAGTATTTTATTGATATCAAGTGCTTTGCATATTTATATTGTTTCGGCCTAGAAATTGGACACTTTGATTTTGTAAGTTAATTTTAATATTTCTACACCGGCAACGGAAATGTATGTGAAACTGTTTAATATTAAGATCTTAATGTACATATATTCAGAAATAAATAAATCTTATCTTATCTTTGAAAAGTATGTTAAAAATGAGCGATCAGAAAAAAAAAACTTCTCCGTAAAAATTCGTCATGAGAACTAAAGTGATTTTTTGTTAATAGACTCCTACGGCAGTTAGGTAAAAGCACAAACTCACTACTATTTTTAATCGACTTACCAAAAAGGAGGATGTCCTATGTTCGACTTTAAGTAAGTTTTTTTTCTTTTTTTCTTTAGTTACTTGTAAAGAAACGTCATTTAAAACGTCGTCGTCTTCCTGCAATTATTCCATGTTGCATTTAATGAATATACTCGTTCAATATTGTTTTCTTATATTAAAATGTTCAGAGGCTCTAGACAAGTAGGTATCATTCGATGAAATTCGTGAATGTAAGGGATTGATCATGTGACATTTTGATAGCGTTTGATATTCCCATACATTTTTGTCATTTATCCAATCGCTATCGCCACCTTTTCGATGATAGAAAGTCACTTGTCCGGGGTCTCAACGTTACTAAAATATCGAAATATTTTAATATTTTCAAATAACGAATCGTCTACTCAACTTTTAGCTACAGGCACAATATAAAACTTTATAAAGACGTTCCAATTTCAAAGTTACATTCAAATAAGGAATGTTTAGCAACTGTCATGTCGGACAATAGGAGACGTTGTGCCTTCGTCCTAATGCGCGTGTCCAATAACATTTTTTTTTATAATGTTTGTAACTTGGAATAAATATTTGAGGCTACCGTGGCATTTCCGTTGATGTGGATGTCAAATTAAAATATTTTTGAGTTTTGAGAAGGAAACGATGTGATTTTTGAGTCACGTCATAAATGCGTTTGCATCTATTAGAAACATCGGTTTTGATAGCTTGAGCTTGGTTACTCAAAGATTAGAATCAGCTATTGACTTTCTGTTTCAATGTCCAGTTTTCATATTCAGTATGTACCTACTCTACTTGTATACCCACATAACACTTACCTGTGTGAAATACCTACCTGGTACAATCTGGAACAAATTGCGATAGTTACTTTAAGTATTTGAAAAGTCTCAAAACTTCAGAAGACAAAGGCCGCTAAACTCATCTCAACACTACTTCTAAACTAAGTAAAATCTTATTATTTTAAATCACAATTTTACTTGCAGTTTTACAAGCATTGATGTAAAGTAAAAGAGGCAAAACACGCTAGATCAGTAGCGCCTTTTGAGGCTGTGTTTCAATTTCGGTTCGGAATCAAGTACTTCATGTACTTGATTCCATATATCTATATACTCAAGCAACGAATTACGTCACACAACTAAATCACCTATTTCCACTTCGATTTCCATCGAAAACCATCGAATATAGATACAATCTGTTCACGCAGCATCACCACAAAAAGTGCCGACAGGCCCATTGTGGCGTCGACAAATGGTTACCGAGAAAAAAATACATGTCTACCATTGAAATAGTTAATAGTGTGTTCCGATGCGCGAAATTTGTCACAATAGCTGCCCCTGGCGGGCAATTATCACGCCTAGTATTAATGTCTTTGTCATAACATCGTGTGGTTATGTTGCAGCTTGGTACGGGTATGAAAAATAGGTTTTGTGAACGTTTTCAATCTATTTGAGGCAATTTTAGATAAGACAAACGGGCTTTTCTAAGTTTTATGTAGAGGGAAATGTATTTCTAACTGTCATTTTCTAAAGGGTTATGTAAGTTTTAGTAAAATTTATCTTTTGGCTACTTAATTGCCTAATTATACATCGTAATGTAACTTGAGCAAGTTAAATACGGCAGATAAATAACTATGTTAAAATTTGCATAGGACACAATAGCGATGAAAACAGCGTCTACCATTGATGAAGAAATATTATAAATTACATTTTTCTCATTATTACCAAACGACACATTAAAAACTGGCCATTTTTTTTTCTAAAATATCTATGACTTTTGACCCACAGTGCGCGCGCTTTCTCAATTTGTCATAGTGACAGCCGGAGCTGCCAACTGCGCAAACAGTACGAGAGCGCGAATGTTTGTTTTCCTTCACACAATATGGATGGTGTTTGCACTGTTATTATTTATAGCGTTTATTACACTTTGACAAATAGATTTACGGAGATTGACACCGAATTTTTAAAGATGGCTTTTGTTATTTTATTTCTAAAGGCAGAAGTCGGTATTAACGCGTTTTAATTTCAGTTAAAATTTATTTATACTTTTATCAAGATTTGCGATACAATAATTCGCGTTCGAATAATTATTTAACGTGATACATTTGAATTAATTGAAACTCAACATGATTAAAAGTTTAATAAACATAATTTATATTTTAATCGAATTTTAAGAAGAGTTAAACCAAGTAACTTTAAAAACAAGTTTTCATTATGTCCGACACCGCAACTTTTTGTTAAATACAGCCGACACCACAACTTTTTTTCAAGAACGTGTTTCTAATTTTCAACCTGGAAAACCAATTTTTTTTCGATTGCGGTCCTTGCTTTTGTTACCCTAAGAAAACTTCTACGAATCTAAAAAAAAAAATCCAAATTGTCAAAAAATCGTTGACGTGAAAACTCTTCAAAACCACCGACTTTTGGAACTCAAAAATCTTTAACAAAATCTACATTAAGTTATACAATTGAACACCTTTTAAGGGTTCTGCCGGCAAAACTCTAACGTTTCATTTAAGCGGAAATCCTTTTGCAAAAACCTTAAAATTATCGAGCAACCTTCTACTTTGCACAAGTGGTAATAAAGTTTAATTTCCAATGCTGTAAATTTGGGATTTTGCGATGGTATCTCTGGGTTTGGGATTAATCTTTTGTTGATAGATTATGTGGTCCGAAATGTACGGACAGTGCGGTTTCTGCGAACCAGTGACGGTTAGAACATTGAAAGTGACAATATTTATTTTTTCTTTCACTTTTACTATGCAAACTTTTATTTTTTTGGGACACCATTGAAGATAAGGCTGCAAAATTTATCCTAGTCTTTGCCAAAAGTAAAAGCGGTACCTGTGAGAGCGGTACCGGTACCTGTGTGGTACATATGAGTGTTTTTTTACCAATGGCAGAGACAAAAGGAGGGATTAGTTTTCTTTTTATTTGGATATCTAATTAATAGTCCATAAGTCCACCGGTTGTTAATTATAAATTACTGACCCACAGTTTATTGTTGAGGATTCAAAATGATATCAAGATTACCAATAAATTCCCGTAACAACCAACAAAACAATTTTTCTGAATTCCTTATAATACCATACACGTATCATACACTTTTTCATCTCAAATGTCATCACTTTGATATGGCTCGTCAATTTTTTTTCTTCACACAATAGCTACACGTGATAGCCCCCTCAATTTGGCAAAAGCAACTCAGGTAACAACCAGAAAAAAAAAAAAACGTGACAAAATGTCAGTAAACATGTACCTACTACACCTTTGCCAACATTAGAAAAAATAGAAGAATATGGTCTATGGAAAGGTACAAGATCAATGCAGGTTTTTTTCAAAGCTCTCTCAATGTATGAAACTCTGCATTCTTACATGTCTTGCTTTTTCTAGACTCGCTTTGCTCGGCTCAGATACGATTTGTTTCTATTTTTAATGCAAACTGTATCGGTATTTTTGGTTTGACTTAGATATTCGAACCATAGTCTTTATGACCAAAGACTTATAACATAGGTGTTCGGAAACCCACTGCTCTCAATCTCAATTGCCGATGAACTCCTACAGACCTTTCTTTGATCGTCAAACAAAAAAGCTAAAGACTGATATACATTTTTTGCAAATCAAAGAACGAATCAGTTTTTCTCAAACCTTTTTCAATGAACCCAAAAAAATATACTTTTGAATTGAATTTAGAACTCCCGAGTCGTGACGAATGGAACGCTCGACGCTCATTCAAATATCAAAATTGGAAGGCGTTCCACGTGTTTGACTTTAACGTTTTTAATGTTGCAATAGTGCAGAAAATCTACCATTGTCATGGGTAATTGCAAAATAAGTAGTTTGGAGCAAAAAATCAATCGGCATTGCTTGTAATTGAAATAGACGTGTGTAAACTGTTTATTTATGAATGTATGAGCCGTAAATAATTGCTGCGTTTAATGTTCAGTTGTGCGAGAAAATTGAAGATGTATTGACTCTCATCATATTCCAATTTATCTTTTATTATATTCATGTTATGCTTTAGCAAAAACAAGGATAAAAAATAATCATTTGTACTAACCTATAATGTAACCGGTTGCATCTTTTAAAGATCACATTGACTAACCATCCCATTCCTTTGTTTCAGATACCAAAACAAAAAAAAAAACATAATGTCACCCGCCCTCAAGTGATGTAACGCAACGACCAAACAACAAAAATGTCATTACACACACGAAAGAGGTTGACGCGGTGACTAAATACGTTTGCGTCAAAAAGAAAAAAAAAGGTCCAAGATGGCGCTGCTGACGAATTCGGCGTCAGCAACGGGCCCGACGGCCGGCGGTCCGACGGCTCCGCAGGCCCATTCGGCGACGCCGCTACACCACTATTTCCACTACTTGAAGCAGCCGTCCCCGTTGGCTCAGAATCCCTACGCCCATCATTCTAGCGCGCATCATATGGGAATGGGACCAGGACCGCTAGGAGGCTTAGGCCCGTTTGGGTTAACGCCGCACGGGTTGGAAGCTGTTGGATTTCCTCAAGGTAAGATTTTTCTAAATTCAATCCGTATGCCACCACAAACACATGTGTCTGATGTGGCAACAAAACAACCCTTTTAGCCCTGCAATATACGTATATGTCTAGTTTAAATAATTTGCCAATATCAATACTATTTGATCTATCAATAGAACAGATTCAAACAACAAATTCGTTCCCACTATCGACGACTACGTTTCATTTGAATATTTTTATCCAAAACTAATTTCACATCTATGCTAAAAGCTTTTTTTAATAAAAACTAATTAAGTATGGGCTCAGTATGAGTCGAATACTTTTGTCAGCTTTTAAGAAGTTGTAATCAATCATGGTATAATTTTGTAGGTTTCAGAAATTAGATCCCTTAAATAGACGTTTCAATTAATATTATCGGTTTCAGATATTATGATTATGAATTTATTTATACCAAACAGTAATTAAATATAATGATACGTTGTAATATAAAAGTTAAAACCTATTATATTATGCCCTTATAGTCGACAGATAAATTTGAATATACACGTTCCAAAAGTTTACTTGATAACCTTTTTTTTAAACTACAAAGCCCTTTCCTTGGATCAGCAGTAAAGGAATTCCAAAATAGTTTTAAGTTTCTAACAATATTTCATATTTTATGCAAATTAAAGTATTTATGTCCGAAATGTTGTATACCACAAGTTAGATACTTGAATCAAAACCATAAGTCACACGAGACTTCATAATGTTCACACATTAATTATGTCCAAATATACTCGTATTATCTACGAATTCGTCAAAAATATTTCGATAACAAAATTAAAACAATTCTTAACACCAAAAAATGTATAGGTTCAAAACAAAAATGTGGCTTGCCATGAACTCCAATACGGCGACAAAACAAATTTCATCCGGACTTTCAGGTTATAATTTTATTGCGAGACCTTTTACATGCCTGAGTGGTATTTTTAATGAGATAGATGCTCATTGTATTTATTATTTCTTGGTTTTTTACTGTTTTTGTTTCTCTTTCACATCGTGCACAAGAAACTGCTTTCTCAGTATGAAATTTTCCAAAATAATTAAATTAGATATATGAATATCATAGGGTTATAGATGGCTAAAGTTAAAAAAGACACAGGTAAAAATTACTAACTTGTCAAAAATTCCTGAAATGTTTTAAATTCAACTGTGAAGTATTGTTTGTCATCAAGATTTCCTACACAGAAAGGCACCCAAAATCCATTCCAGTAATGTCTTAAAATATCTGAATTTATGCTCAGTTAAATTTTGTTAACATAAAGGCGATACCTACTCCATTTATCAAACTAATGACCACAATTTGTAAGCTTTGACAAAACGTGTAAAATATTCTACAGCATTTGCATTTTGACTTCTGATTCTTAAGTTTAATTTGCTGTAAAATATATGTGGCAATCTATCAAAGAAAAATGCTTTGTATTTTTTTTTTGTGTCGGTACTTTAATTATTTGACCTCAGTCCGATCCTAATTTCGACAATTTTTAAGGCTACAAAAACTTCTCATTCATTTATGCAAAGTCTTCCAATATACTTCGTCCTACCATCTTGTTTACTGTCTCAAACATCGGAAACTAAATTAATTACCTCTTACAACACAAGACCATCGTTGCCAACCTAACGAAAATTACAAATTTTATCTATACAAACAACTAAAACAGCGTGACAGGCAGCCCATTCTCAAAACAACAGCAGAGAAGGAACGCTGCATAATTTACGTACCAAGAAGACATCCTTGCGAAATAATCAAAACAGCCCCTCTCCCCCCCATAAGCCGCTTATCCCCACCCCCTGTGTTGCCACGCTACCCCCGAAATGTGGGAGAAACGGGAAGTCGCTTGTTAGTTCGCTTTAATTAGTAGCAAGTTTGAGTTTTGATGCTGGTATCATTTAGCGTGTTTTGTTTTTAGACCCTTTTTAGGGTTCCGTACGTACCCGAAGGGTCCAAACGTAGCCGATGATATTGCTGTCACTCACGTGTCTTGTCTGTCTGTCTATCCGTCATCTGTCTTACAGCTAAACGGTTGGAGCTACAGTCTTCAAATTTTCACATTATAAGCATCTTCTTAATCCAAAACCATATAAATGGGTAAGGGGGGTTCCCATTTAAGGGGGGTTCTGCAAACGGGGAGCGCGAAAAATAAAGTTGATCTACCCTGTCGAGTGGTTTATCGTTATTTAGAACTCGTTGAGTAAATAAATACAGTATATTGTTTTAGAAATATTGGAAAGAAAGGAATGAGAAGTTACCAAATTCAGCTTTTTAAAAAATACCAATACATTGATTAATTAGATTTTTTTTGTAATCAACCAACTTGATTTTGCGGTTTGGTACGGAACTATAAATGTGCGAAGTCCGATACGCCCTTGGCCGGTTTTTATGTTGATTGTAAATTGTTTCTCTATGATGGGTTTATTTTGAATGTATGCTAGTAAGGAAGTTTTACTTTGGATAAAAGTTTTCTTATCCACGAAGTTATTTCTTTGAATTATGTACTGCTTCACCTCATTTGTTTAGTAATAAAATAGTGTAGATATGTTTTAAATATGATGGAATCTAACAAATTTTCCTCTTGAAATACTCTTCTCTTGACTATTAGCTATATTAAAACGAAAAATAATCGAATAGTGTATGTCTTTTATGTAGTCAAAATTCTTAGCAACTATATTTTTAACAACATTTTCACAAATCTTACTGAATAAAAAAGATGCCAAATTATTAAAATAAAAATCCGACGAATAAAAAAACTGACCAATCACAACAGAGATTTAAATTTCCAAAAAAAAGAAAATGTAACGGCGACATTTTTAATTCAAAAGGGAGGCATCTGAGAATCCGGATTAACCTCCCTTCATTTCTTAGAAGTAACGTTTTGATACTGGCATTCGAGAAGATTGTAGATAGAAATATTGTGAAAATATAATGATATGGACTTGTTTTTACTTGAAAGAGACTGTTTTATATTAACGTTGGGATAATTAATTACATGGAATTCATTTTATAGGGCTTTCTGAAGAAAATTACTGTAAAAAGTAGTGGAGTGCCACAACGATCTTTCTTTGGTCCTGTCCTATTGCAACTTATACTTGATACCACTGGTGAGGTATATTTTATTCCTACGACTTGAAATTGCCCTTAAGTCGTTTTTTAGGCAAAATTAATTAGTTTAGACAAGACAATTTCGCTTTGGAATTCTGAATGGTTAAAGGCTATTTGAGCAACAGATTATTTCATATTAATATGATGTCAAAATTGACGGATTGACTAAGCTAAAATGGAGTAGATAGTTCTTCGATTTTTGATGTGAGTGTTGTTAAATATTTTTTCTTGAACCAACCGAAGTAAAATAAGTAAAAGGATTTTTAAAATTACCACCCGAAGTACACTAACGTAGGTAGTGCTGATTTATAAAAAATGGGGTCTTAATCCCGAAAAGGGTTGTTCCAGGAAATATTCGGCGATATTTTTAGCGTGTGGGTTGCAGGTAGCCATCTTTGATTTTTTTCATAAAAAACAATGTTTTTTCTGTACACTGGAATTATTTTGTGAGTGACATTTATGGTTAAAGTCTTTTAGTTCACTTTGCTAGTTAATAATGTTACTAAAATAATTCCTTTGTTTAAAAGAAAATTCTAAGCATAAGGAATTATGTCTGTTATTTTTCTCAGTGCACTAATACGTTTTTTGTCAAAATTGTTTTAATGTTTTGCCATCATAATGCCTAGATAGTTGCCAGTTCGTGTTTTTATCACCTTGGCTTTCACAGAATTTTTGCTTTTGATTTTACTGTTGATATTTAGATACCAAACGGTAAATTTAATAGAAGGCTCAACAGATTTAAACTTGTTGTTGCCAAAGATGTAGCTTTGTTTTAATAACCAAGAAAAACTACAAAAATCTGTAAACATATTAAACGAATGCGACCTATTAAACGCAATACCTATTCAATTCTCCAATAAAATTAATCCGACTTCAAATTTTAATCCATATTTTTATCTCTTTCTCCCACACGTGAATCGACGTATTATTGTCCCTTTCTTGCAATAGATGCGTTCGGCGTAACGATGGCAGCTGGGCATTCGTTTTTTGAATTATTTTTTTTCTTTGTATCGCTTTTTTATTGGCATCCCTTAGAATTTTATGGGCAGTTGCTTTTTTAATCTTTTAGCGGGCATAATTAATTTGTTTTCTTTTTTATTTTCATTCTCTTGCCCGCTATACTAATCGGGACTTCGGAAGCCGGAAATAGGTGAATGCTTATTGTCATCTTGTTGATTTTTATCTATTTATTGAATATATGTATTTATTCAGGTGTCTGGCCTAGTAGTAGCGGCTAATAGTCGTAATATAGATCTTTAGCAGTCGTTACGGGTAGTCAGAATTTCTGCTGACATTAGTCTTCCCAATGGGTATCGTGGTATCCAGATACTGGGTTATGGAGGTCTGGTAGACAGTCACTCCATTTAAAATACAGGAACTACTGATTGGACTGGATGCCAACTGCAGCATAGTTGAAATTTTTTTTTATTTTCGTATTCTTCTTAGCAAACCCTTTCATTTGATACCAGTGCACAAAAAAGTACTAGTCTGCCATTTTGGGCCGTCCGCCATATTGGATTTAGAATGACGTCACTTAGCTAACCATGCATTGTCATCCAAACTGAACGTGTATGCAAAATTTCATCTTAATCGGTAGATGATAACTGCTTTAAAATTCAGTTGCAAGATTTGACCCGAACACACTTACACATACATATATACATTGCAAGTCTATTAAAAGCTTGTAACAAGTAAAATTTCACAATTTAAATAAACTCCCGACACATTTATCTTGCGAAGACATCCCGATTCAAACAGTAAAACGCCCATAACTTTTGAACGGCTCAACCGATTTTTTTAAAACATAGCTAAAACACTCTCGACACAATCACCTTTCCAACAAAAAACTACTAAATCAAAATCGGTTCATCCGTTGAAGCCCTATGATGCCACAGACAGACACTCAGATACACAGACACACAGATACACAGACACACAGATACACAGATACACAGACACACAGATATACAGACACACAGATACACAGACACAAGGATACACAGACACACAGATACACAGCAACACACCTCAAACTTATAACACCCCTCTTTTTCCGTCGGGGGTTAAAAAGGATTTATTAGTAATTTAACTGATAGCGATATCTTGCAAACATTAGGTAAGATATTTTGTTATAAGCAGCTAGGTGGGTATCTTAATTCATGAATTTATTTTGCCTGTAGTGATTCATTGAGTAAATCCAAAAATATTTGTTCAAAATTTTCCTTAAGGAACTTCTAATCTAATCAGTAAAATTGCGTATCTCTTGAACCTAATCGATACGCAATTTTGCAGTTATCTACATAATTGCTGAGATGACGAACTGTTAAAATCTTATGATGCAGTGAACCTTGCTCTACTGTCAAAATAAAAGGCTGTTGTGAGATAAAACTATTTCACCTTTGGGAAAGTTAAGTACCTAATGAGATTATCTATTCTTTTTAGTAAATTAAATGGTTTTTCTTCGCAAAAACAACAACAACGTATTTTGACACACGTGGGTATTTATCATTGTGCTTTCCGCTGCGCCTCGGCTGCAATGACAAAGTTTTTCCATCTGCATCAAAATGTATCATTCCCTTCCTTCTTGATGAAAACGTAACTACTGATCATTGGATCTCAGATTCGACACCCAAATGTGTTCAATTTGGAAATGCCATGCCAATTCTTATTAATTAAATTTATCACTTATTGTGATATAGCTTACAAACATTCATTTTAACCCCCGCCGGAAAAAGAGGGGTGTTATAAGTTTGACGTGTGTTGCTGTGTATCTGTGTGTCTGTCTGTGGCATCATAGCGTCCAAACGGTAATAAACCGATTTTGAATTAGTTTTTTTTGTTTAAAAGTTGACTTAATCGAAAGTGTTCTTAGCTATGTTTGAATAAAATCGGTTCAGCCGTTCAAAAGTTATGGGCGTTTTACTGTTTGAATCGGGGTGTTTTCGCAAGATATCGCGCCATAATTACGTGTTCAATAGATTGCTATTTTAGATCAGTTTCAATAGATAAATTATGTAGCATGCAATAAAAATGTGTCGGGCGTTTTCAAATTTTACTTGTTGATGTTCTTTCATTTACAAAGTCTCGAATCTGCCACGCCAATTCCTAATTCGGTGTTAACAAAGAAAGCAGTATATTCCCAAAGGAGATACCGACCTTATAAGACAGCACAGCTCAATAAAAACAAAGCATTACGTACAGACATTGTAGCTATGGACAGGATTACACTTACACGGCTTCTTTAATCAATATATATGGCCACTCCGACTGAGTATAGTTGTCTGTATAGAGTGACTTTGTAGCATTGAACTATGACGAATATAGTAGACATGATATTATATACAGGGACAATTAACTGACTAGATATATTTTCCCCTTCTGCTTATTTTTAACCGACTTCGCAAAAAGGAGGAGGTTCTCAATTCGGCTGTTTTTTTTTTTTGTGTGTTACCTCAGAACTTTTTACTGGGTGAACCGATTTTGATGAATCTTTTTTCATTTGAAAGCTGGTGCTTGTCATGTGGTCCCATTTAAATTTCATCAAGATCTGACTGAACTCTTCAATAAATGACGGCAAATCACTCGGGATAGCTGCAATCGCATTTCTGTTTATTGCTTACACCATTTCATAACATAACATCACACTCGTACGCTCTAAAGGGGTATGCAGGTGTGAACAGTTCACCCTGTTATACTCTAATTCCACCGTTTTTGTTTAAGTTGCATGTTTCTGGGTTAATCTATTCTGGCTTTACTTTGGAGAAATGGTCCAATATGTACCACAACTAAAAAGTGAAAAATAAAAAAACTGTTTTAACAAAAAATACAACCGACTTCAAAATAAAAACACTACAAAGTGAATAATAACTTCAATTTGGGAAGTCGGTGTTCTTGTTTTGGTTTCTTCGTTTTTTGTCATCGACTTCCGAAATTGAAGTTATTTTTCACTTTGTAGTGTTTTTATTTTGAAGTCGGTTGTATTTTTTGTTAAAAAGTTTTTTATTTATTTTAGTTTCATCATCATCAAGCCTTATAATGTTCCCACTGCTGGGACACAGGCATCCTCTCTGTGAGAGAGGTAATGGGTCTTAATCCACCACGCGGGCCCAGTGCGGGTTGGTGGATGGCACGTCTTCGAATTTTTGGTTCTAGGACATGCCGGTTTCCTTCACCGTTTTAAGAGCAGTGGTGATGAAATAATTTACACAAAGTAAACTACTGAGTAACTACTACTACTACTAAGAAGTACTGCCTGGGTTTGAACTCACGAACTACGACACATAAGTCGGGGCCGTTACCACCGGGCCACCACTGCTCTCTTGGTTTATTGTTTGAACCCGGTAGGTGGCCACATTTACTGCAGTGTCAGAAGTGCTGTACCTGCACGGCATCTAGGGTGCAAGTGAGGGAACAGTAGGGACACTCCAGCAAATGAGGCATAGTATGTAGTCTTTTCCCTTCTGAATTTCTGGTAAGATGTTTTTAAACTAACGTAACTTTACTAATAATAAACACGCAAATAGAAGAGATGCTTGAAAATGGTGTAATCCGGGCATCACGGAGCGCGTACGCCTCACCTGTGGTACTAGTACAGAAGCCAGATCCGTACTGGAGATTCTGAGTTGATTATCGAGGTCATTACTGATAGCTACCCGGGCGCCACCATCATTCAATAATAAGCAAATTGAATTGTAAACTTTAATTATTTCATGAATGTGCCTTGCCTAAGGCGGCTCTTAAAAGAAAGAAATATAACACATTTATTTGACACAAGCCACTAGAGCACACAAAAGAACGTAAGAAGTTTTTGGTTAAAGTGTATATGTTTGTAGTCTTAGTTATTTTAGTATTTTATACACAGTATATACTTTTATCTATGTAAATAAATAGTACAGTTTCAACTTCAAAATATGTCTGATAAAAATAAAAAAGAATTGGGACAACAGAAAACAATATAAATATAACATTGTGTGTCCAACAGCTGCGCCAAATAGGAACAGTTCAGCAAAATGTCGTGCAATTAGTGCCCGACGCTGGTTTTTAATTGTACCTGTGACCGACGTGACAGACGTAAAGCAGTTTTATAGTGACAAAATGTCATTCTTACAGAAGTGACCTGCAAAACGAAACAAAAATATCTTCAAATATTCCTAGGATTCTGATTACTCTAACAAAACGTGCCAACTTTATAAGAGGCAAGGAGGTCGCCCTCCTTACAGTACTTGTATGACCATATGAATGAAGGTAAACGAAGCAACAAGCCTAGGTATAGTTCTCGCCAGCCTTCTTGGCCGCCCTGAAGTTGGCTACAGTGGCTGTGCAGTAGTAAATCTCAAACAAAGCACCGTTTCGTGCCTTGCGCAAAGCCAACTTCAGGACGGCCTAGAAGTTTTGTGAGCACTACCTATATGTAAAAATATTTTTGATTTAACCATTCTTGTACATAGGTGCATCTCTATCTCTACGCATTGTTGCGTGAGATGACTTGTAAAGGAAAACCAGTCGGTATTGATTCTCATTAAGTGTAACGACCTCTGTCATTCTTATTACCAAATTACCTTTTCAATCTTATGATTGATCAGATAATTATCTATTTTAAGATCCACACATAGTGATTAAATGTACGTGTGATAACTTGCTACATTAAATAAATTTGTTTACTTTAATTTGATTGATTAAATTACAATTATACATGGGGTGTCCTGTCACCTAATTACTGGGTTTTGGAGGTCAGATAGGCAGTCGCTCCATGTAAGTTACTGGTATTCGCCTGTTATTCCGGCCGGTTGGACTAGAATCCGAACCCAACATTTTTGGGAAAAGGTTGGACTTGGGTGTCTAGATTGTTTAGATATTCTGCTAATGATAGTCACCACTGCTCTCGAAAGTGTGAAGGAAAACATCGTGACTAAACCGGCATGTCCTAGAACCAAAAATTCGAAGACATTTGTCATCCACTAACCCGCACTGAGCCCGCGTGGTGGATTACGTAGGTACGGCCCATTCCCTCTCGCAGAGAGGATACATGTTTCCCAGCAGTGGGAACATTAAAATGTTGATGATAACCGTAACTTAGGAACGCGAGAGCCCTTTAAAACTACCAAGATTAAAGAATTGATTGTCCAGCAGTGTAACATTACACGTACAATCGATATGGAGGCCATTGTGCCACGGGGAAGCCTCACAAAATTAAGGCGATTGCTCGAGAGCCGACACTTTTGGCCGCGTTTAAACGATTAACGCTTATGCTTTGTTTTTTAATAGTGCTTAGTTGTATCGCAATGTCTTTTAGTTAAGCAATGAAAGTATAGCCTATAACCTTCCTCAATAAATGGACTATCTAACACAAAAATATTTTTCAATTCCAACCAGTAGTTCCTGAGATTAGTGCGTTCAAACAAACTCCTCAGCTTTATAATATTAGTATAGATAATCTGAATTTCGGAAACGGCTCCAACGATTTTCATGAAATTTTGTACGTAGGGGTTTTCAGAAAATTTCATTTTTAGAAAACATCGTTTTCTCTATTTTCACCCGAGCAGATTTCGGTCGCCCAAATATTAAGTTATTAAATCAGTGTATGTGGCACTGGCAAAATCTGACCAAATCTTTCATCATTCATAGATAATTGATAAAAAAACGTTGTCATATGCTCAAAAAACCTACTACTTATACTGTTATGAAACTAGGTTCTGCCCGCGGCTTCGCTCGCGTAAAAAGTGTTTTTGATAAATCGAAATTGCTGTACTGGCCAAATACATGCGAGCAGCGGCCGGCAAAAGTTATATGAAAATCCACATCTGTCGTGTTTAGCGGCCAAATAAATTACATAGAAAACTCATATCTGTCGTGTAATTTAAAAATGGAACGATATTATACTCCTAAACATGCCAACCAAGGAGGTAACTTATCAAAGGTTTTATTTAAATTTCGAACTAGCTTGCAAATAGAAAGCTGTTTACTGCAAAAAAAACAAATGAACACTTTAACGCGGCAAAAATTCATCGTTGATTTTAAAAGTAATTGTATTTGACAAAATGAGTTCTAGGTGCTACTTAGTTTTAATTTCCGCGCATTTTTTGAGAAAAGTACTATACAAGCCTTGGTCGCAACTAGGCATTGATGGACTTACGTATGTGTGCCTCGGTCTCGCCTCGGCCCACATTTACACGTTCGTCCATCTTTTGCTGGCCGCTGCAGTAATGTACTAAATCATCCCAAGAGAACACCATTACCGGTATAAAAACTCCTTATTATTCCATATCCTTCCCAGTGCCTCAAACTATCTCCACACATACGCCGTTTAGTCGTGCAAAGGTAGCAAACAGCATTACTATCGCATTTTTAATATTGGTAGTTATGGATATAAGGAATCCTAGTTGCCAATTAGCCAGTAAACTTTATATATATACTTTGTATTTTAATAGAACGGTATACAGGCAGCAATCTGTGAATCTGTGACTAATGTGAACCGAGGTCCGGATACAAATGAGTCAGTTGAAAGACTGGTTCCGATTACTATGCCTTTGAACTTAGCCACTCACTATTTGATGCAAGATCTCAGAACAAAATGTTCTTAATATCAGTTTTCACTTCTTCAAAAGAAAGTATTGTCACAGATAATATTATACTAGCATACAGATGCCTCATCCCATGCAAAGAAACCGGGCCACGTAACTAGCGTTTTTCATCTGATTATACCGAATATTTTTTGTAAATCGATTGCTTTTAGTTCCGTTCCACGGCGTAAATAGATCACCTAGATGGTGAATGAATTGATATCGTTAGATAAATCAAATAATCAGTATAATCAGTACAGTACGTCGGGAAAGTTTCTTTGTATGGAATGAGACGGTATTGTTAATGACAATGCTTTCTTTTAGATAACATTATTTTCATTCCTTTTTTAGCTTCGTATGTTTTTTAATTTTATCTGATTGTTTGACTAATAACGTACAATTTATACCCGCGTTTAGCAACTTATTTGAAGAATAAAATTTCAAATGACAAAAAGACTGACCAATATTTCAAATTAGACAAAGAATAACAAGCAAGTTACATCACCTTCCACTATTTTATGCTAGTTCCAATAAGGTCACATTTAAAAATCGAACGTTACAGTTCCAATTTCAAAATACCCTTTCACCGCCACGCTTCCCATAAAACCCGAAACCGACCCAGAAACGAAACGACAAACCAAAAAAAAACTGAGAAGATGAGCATTTGGGAGTCTTTAACAAAACGAAGGTGCGATTAAAGAGAGGTCCTTCACACCAGCTCCGAGGTCAGAGTAGTGTCGCCAAGAAAGACCAGTTGAATTAACCATCATATTTTATATAACCCAACTTAATTCCAGATGAACATAGAGTGGTTGACACCGCTCACCTGTTCAGAGAAGCTGCTGATTAATTTGTTTCTTACGCAAGACTTATTTGTTATTTTTCTAGTAAAAATCTGTATAATCAGATGGTTTTATGTGTACAGTTGGAAGGAATACTTAGTTAGCTGTCAGTCAACGCGTTGGTTTGACATCCGAGTAAATGGCGCCTAACCTATAGTCAAATGTCATATTTTTTCTCGTGATATTTATTTCTGATTACCACTCGGTGATTAGTTGATTAATTACTGTCCATTAGAAACGTTGAAATGTTTACAGTTTAGAATTATTCATAATTAATCGAGTATCAACTTTTTTGAGAACTTTGTGAGATAAGTATCGATGTAAGTAATACGTTGAATGTGTTAATGTATCTCCATAATCGGGTTTGGAAAGAATACTTAACATTAAACATTTCGATTTCTTATTAGAAAACCTACCTACTTTAGATTCCTTTACACAGCTACCGGTATGTCATATTCTCAAACATAATTTGAAAAGAAACATAAAACATTGATATTTTCGTCTTAATAAGCACATTTCGATACAAAATAGGTAATCTAGAATTTACATATTGCTATAAAAATTTTACTGCCGTCCTACCGGAATAAAAAAAAATATTGTCACACCAAAATGGTGCTTGGTCACATATCACCAGCTCCAATTACGGACTAAGAGTAATAAATTATATTAAATTTATCATTTATGAATTCCGATGCGGCGAGCGGCTACCGGCGGCGGCCCTTTGACGCGCCGCCATCTTGACGCAGCCATGTTTGTTTTATTTTTTTTAGGGTTCCGTTAAATATTAACGGCTAAACATTTATTTTACGATTAATAAAGGTGAGCAATCGATTAGGATCAGTATATAGTAACGTAATTTCTAAAGTAAGTAATTTTCTATCGGTTAATCTTGAAGACGAGTAAGAAAAGAAAAAAAAAACTTAATAGATTAAGCTTCAAGGACCTACTTTACTAATATACAGCAGTTCAAAAGTTTTAAATATGATGTTAATTTCTTAAACAACTTTTATACTAAGTAGTGAATAACACTAACAATAACATTTATTAGTTGAATAAATTTAAAGAAACCACATAATAATTACTGAATTTAACATAAAAAAATACTGCTAAACTTCTCTTCTCTTCTTCTGATCTTTCTTTTCTCCTTCGTTCTTCTGCCTGACAAAAGAAAAAAATGTGTTTTTACGTAACAATATTTCAATAACATATTCATAAATGCATCTACAGAACCCATCATAAAATATTCCTACATATCTAACCTTTTTGCTTTTTAAAACTTAATGCAATGCTCCTGTCACCGTCAGCCATTATCAGTGGCCTGTCATTTAGCTAAAATGACATGTAAAAAATTTGCTACCTCCGTCAGATAACGTGCGGTCTAAGATACCTTTGTGAGTTAACCGCGGTTACGTTTAAACTGACCACCGGAGATTGAAGAGTAGCAGTTAATTTTATAGTTATTGATTCATATGATTAGCAAGGTGACTGATTACTGATTGCAGAAAAAAATGCAACTTTAACAGCGTGCTGGTTCCTACACTTATGTATGGAAGTGACGGTTGGGTATGGCAAAATAGACATGAAAGTAGGATTAATGCAGTAGAAATGCGCTCCTTGCGAAGTATGTGTGGGGTAACTTTAAATGATAGATTGAGGAATGAGGTAATAAGACATCGTTGTGGTCTAAAAGAAGATGTAGTAACTAAAATTGAAAAGAGTATGTTAAGATGGTTTGGCCATATTGAGAGGATGAATGAAAGGCGACTAACGAAAGGTATTTACAAGGCAGACGTGAATGGAACACCGGGAGGGGACGCCCTAGAAAGACATACATAGACCTTATAGGTGATGTTCTCAAGTGCACAGTACTCATAACCGGCGTGTGTGTATGACTAGATGTATGAATGTGAGTAAAGCAGAAGAAGTATGTAAAAATCGTAGCAGGTGGCGTTCTGTAGTTTCTGCCTACCCCATGGAAAAAGGCGTGAGTTTATGTTTGTATGTAACTAATAGGGATGTTGACTGGAAATTTGTTTTCTGTCCGCCAGGTAGATTAATAAAAAATATAAGACTCACATTTTTTCTATTGACACGTAAACATAGTGACGACGATATAATGCGTTAAAAAATCATGTGACGTCACGCCGATAGTACACTTTATACAAACATAGTGACGTCATAAGCTCCTAAATTTTGATGTGCTATGGCTGTGTAAATTTTTATTGATTTGGTAAACCAAAAAATACGTGTCCAATATTATTTTATAATCTCACTGACGGTCTAAATAGAATTATCATTTTTCTACCCATGAAACTTCCCTATTGCTATAAAAACTGTTTTAAAAGCTTGTCGAGTATCAAAATTATTAATAACTAACTTTTTCCCGTTGCTTCGCTCCTGTAGCGTATTTCACAGGGACCATGCATTTTTCTGATTGAAATTTGGGACTCAGTGCTAATCTAGCTTTCCATCAATGAAAATTTTTTTTTTAACCGGATCCGAATTTATAAACATTGCCTTTATTAAACATGCATCACATCATCATCATCAGCATTTTAATGTTCCCACTGCTGGGACACAGATCTCCTCTCATAAAGAAGAAGTGGGCTTAAGGTGCCCCTAGTCAACGGCACGAACTATTTTGTGCGCGGGGTTTAAAATGCACGCTGTCTCATCCGACAACACGTGCGAAAGAGATTGATGCGGTGATGAGCAGTAAGAAGCTAGTTCTCGTACGAATTAGCACTTTTGCAAATTTGTAGTGAAATGTATGATGATTTAGGACGAAAACGAAAAAACTAATATAATGAAAAAACTACTAAAAGTATATTTTCAAAATATTTTTTTTTGTTTTGTTGAATTACTAATTTATCCCTGTATGGAGGCCGTTTTGCAATTATCCTTCTTCTTATGGTATTTATTCCCGCCCAAAGATGCGTTAATGTTGAAATATGGAACTTTCGACGCTCATAACTTTCAAATATTGTATTTTTTTACTTTTCTGTTTCCATACCAGGGCTAGATAATGATCAGACAAATTGATATCATTTTTTATTTTGAACGTACACCGTCAAACAGTGGAATAATCGCCAGACTACGTTTGTATGGAAGAATTTTCGACTAGTGTAACCTTAATCCACCACGCGGGTCCAGTACGGATTGGTAACTTTCACATTTCTTCGAACTATTGGTTCATGGATCTGCCAGTTTCCTCACGATGTTTTCCTTCACTAACAAACAAATCTCCAATAACACCTACAATGTATCTATAAGCTACAATTTACCTCTTTATAATATTAAGCTTAGATATAATCCAACCGTGAAGATTGAACATTTGAATCACTTATCAAATCGGCAAAGTTAACATTATTTAAGGAAAACGTCGTTAACCAAACAAAAAAGCACACAAAAACCAATCCCCGTTGATTCAGACATCAAAAATCAATCCACTGTGCCATCAATAGCAAAAATCTTTTATGCATGGAAAGAAAAACACAAATGAAACCGTGTGAAAATTGACACTCGGGTTTTTCACGGTCGGGGTCTCTCAGACCCCCCCGTAGCGTTGGAGGGTTAATTCATTTGTCGCAACGACATCCTGAGGGTTGGTTCCGCCTGATTTCACACACCATTGTTTTGTATTTTGCATAATTTATTACGAAAACGCCCGTTGTGTTACTGTTTAAAAGATTTTTTTTTTGTTTTTTTTTTTGTTGTCAATTTTAGAAAGGTGGTTGTTTTAGAATGATAAAGGAGTTAATCGCTTAAAAGCCTTTGTAAGTATCTAAGTTGCCAGTGATAGGCTTGTGGAAGTCATACAGGCAAAAACAGTCACTTCATGTAAAATACTGGTAATCAGCTGTGTCCAGCGTCATGTTAGCCTGGAAGCCGACAACTAGGAAAACTGTTAAGCAAATGATAAACGATAAGGGACATTTTTTTAAAGATTCTTTCAATATTTTCCACAGTTTGGGTAAAGGCATTCAACTAGAAATTAACTACACTTGGGAGCAAATAAATCGAGCCACTTCCTTTTTCACGCATTATGGTAATTATTTTTGGTATTAAGGAACGCATCGATTCGAAACATATATCGCCTAAAAGGGTATTTAATAACCTTTACAATGAGGGTAGTTAGTTGTCAAAATTTCATTTTTATTAAAGTTTAAAGGGTAGAATAAAATTATCGCATTTAATTTGCTTATGACATTTTATTGTACTCTGTTAAGAAAAGATTAAATTTGAGGTTTTTGTTAATCATACCCATATTACTTGTTATTGTTGTCTTTATCTGTGTCTGTGTAATCAAAATAACCTGATAAAATGGATACTACACCGACGGAAGCTGCCCAAGTTGTAGCTTTACTTGAGGTTGGACACGGACAACGTGAAGTGGCACGCAGACTTCATTTGAGTCGTTCAAAGGTACAGCGGGTATACCGCAGGTATCTGGAGACTGGTGCTTTTGTTCGGCGACCTGGAACTGGCCGACCACGGGCAACAACAGAACGTGACGACCGCTTTATTGCAACCAATTCGTTGCGCGACCGTGGACTTAATGCTGTTCAGCTACAGCAAGCGTTACGTGACGTTCGAGGAGTCGCAATCAGTAGGTGGACAGTGAGACGAAGACTAAAAGAACGAAATTTAACATCACACAAACCAGCAACTGGCCCAAAATTGACTGTAGCTCATCGCCGATCTCGCTTGGAGTTTGCTCGAGAACACATTAATTGGACGTTAGAAGACTGGAGGTCAGTTTTGTTTTCTGACGAGTCAAGAATCTGTCTTTTTAGCAATGACGGGAGAAACCGAGTGTATAGACGTCCTGGTGAAAGATTTGCCCAATGTTGCATTCGAGAAACGGTGAGTTTTGGTGGTGGTTCTTGTATGGTGTGGGGAGGAATTTCTCTAGACGGAAAAACGGAACTTGTCTTCGTCGACCCCGCCAACGATGGCAATGGTAGACGTGGATTAACAGCTGACCGATACATAACTGACATTCTTGAAAACCACATAATGCCGTATGCTGGTTTTGTCGGAGAAAATTTCTTGTTTATGCATGACAATGCGAGACCTCATACCGCGCAGATCGTTACGGAATACTTGTCTGCGATCGGAATTCAACAAATGGTATGGCCAGCACGAAGTCCCGATTTGAACCCGATCGAACACCTATGGGACGAGCTAAAACGGAGAGTCCGAGCCAGGGTTCCCGCTGTTTCATCCATTCCCGAGCTTAAAGTCGCTGTGCTTGAAGAGTGGGAGAACATACCACAATATGTCATCGTAACGCTGATCAGATCGATGACTAATAGGCTACAAGAATGTATCAGGGCCCGGGGGGGTAATACCAGTTATTAAGAATATTTTTTTTGCAATAATTTTGTTTTTTATTGTTTTTATGGACTGTTTTAGCCCTACTAAATTTTCTATCAAAATTACCATTTTTCTTGCAGAGCCAATAATTTATCATTCAATAAGGTTATTATTCAATAATTTACCCTCATTGTAAAGGTTATTAACTAAACTTTTAGGCGATATATAGTTCGAATTGATACGTTCCATATTACCAAAAATATTTACCATTTTACGTGAAAAAAGGTAGTGGCTCGATTTATTTGCTCCCAAGTGTACTAATTGATTGCCACTAAAATAGAATTATAAACTAAAACATAGCATACTTATATACAAACTATCAAAGACAAAGATATTTTATTTCAACTAGGCCACCAAGCGGCACTTTTGAACGTTAATACATTAAATTTTAAAAGGAATAAAAATTGATTCTACCGTGCATTCGGAAAGTAGCTTGTTATGGAGAAGAACGCACACGAAACTCCATACTTACTCTTTAAAAAAAAAAAATTTTTTTTACAATATTTAGGTACATAAGTACATACATTAATAAATTAATATGTGTGAGGACAATGCACCCAAAATCAGTATCGTGAGGAAACCGGCATGTCCTAGAACCAAAAATTCGAATACTAGCACTGGGCCCGCGTGGTGGATTAAGGTCCATTACCTCTATCCCAGAGACGGATGCCTGTGTCCCAACAGTGGGAACATAATAAGGCTGATTAATGATACAAACCATATACGAACGCGTATAAAAAGGAAAGGAACCATTGGGCAAAAAAAAAATCGTCCAAATCGCTGTCGACGGGAAACGTGCCCAGAACGCTGACAGTATTTCCACGTTGGATAGCATTGCTGATTCTCTGGCTGAAGAAAAGCCCAGCCCCTCTGGTCAGGTGAACAATCGTCTAACCGTTTACTTATGTCTCGAAACACTCGTTGAGCTCTCGGAACCCAATGTATCAACCCCAAATGGCTCAAAAATATAACCTCCAATAAGTTTGTACTAATTCAATCAGTTATTTACCTACAAAGAATCTTTCACAGTTCCCACGTCAAAAAACAAAGATTTTGTTACTATGTATCTTAATATCAATTTGATAACGACATCCAAATAAACAAAGTAATTATTTTGTAATCCTGGTTCCATTAAAAAACAATCTCTTTATTTTTTTGTAGCCGACGCCTACAATCTTATAAAGATGTTTGTCATGTAGCCTTAGGCGATTTTAAAGCTAAAAATGTTACTGGCCAGTTCAATTATCCTCTGTTGCAAGAAAGCCCTGCTTTGTTCAATAATGCTAGAAAAATCCTTCAAGTGAAATTGTATTTTTTTAATAAATTGAGAATTAGAACCTTCTTAGCAACAATTGCAGCCTGTAAATTAAAAATAGAACTTAATAATTTAAATAAGTTTTCAGAATTTCATCTCTCGGTTTTCTTCGAATAAGAATGAATATTAAATTAAAAGCAACACTCTGATACCTAAGAATGCTCCTATTATAACAACTTCAATGGTTGTTTTTAACATAAGATAAAATCACGGCTGTATTTAGGCAGAACCCTATCGCCAGTTTTAAGTCCCATGTAAAACCTAGGGGTCAAATAGTTTATTTCAAATAAACCTTAGAGGTACTTTTGAAATGTCAAACAAAAAACAAAGATGACTCTAGTTGCAAATTCTCAAGCGTCAGTAGGTCTCAATGGAGAAGAATTTGCAAGAAACTCCACGGACACTCTTTTCCATCAGTTTGAATTACAAGTTATTGATTACATCATTCTTGTTGAAACATATATATATGTGAGAACAATATAAAAAGACGTGCACGTAAAAGCTTCTAGAGTAACAAAAAAAAATACAATAACAGGCCGAAGCAGCAAAGTTATGACCAATTCCAACTGATGGCGCCCGTTCACGAACATGACGCATGGATCGGCACCACTCAGCTCAACCAGATACAAGTCCAGATTCTACTTCTGAGAAATTCAAGATGGACGATCGAACTTAGAACCTCATAGTCAGTAGTAGCCCTTGCGCGACAAATATACCAACAAAGCAGTCCTCTGGCTCTTTTTCAACACTCGAGTAAACGACACTTAACAGTCACCCACTACGTTCTCCTCAAAGAAAACAAAATCGACACGCTTTCATTATTATTCAATTAAACATCTAGTTTGTTTGCAGGGGCCACTGTGTGAAAGTTAACACTGGCGCTGTTTATTTACGCCCTGGGCTTTAAAGACCCGCCCGGCGGCACGCGCGGGGTTAACTCTGGCCACAGACTCAAAATAACAAGGAGTCTTTTAGCTGTCAAATTTTTTCTAGAAAAAGTTTGACAGTAAAGAGGTTGATGTTAGTCATTTACGAGACGTGTGATTTCCAAAAAAAGTTAAGATAATTGCAGAGTGCTCTTCTATTCATCTGCTTAGACTTTTCCCTGTAGGACTTAATTCTAATATTGGCAGTTTTTGTAGGAAGTCTTGATCTATGAATGCCAGTGAGTTTTGGTGGATATAATTTAGTTACAGGCATGAATTAGTGATATGCTTTACTTCAACTATTTTGGCTGTGAGCCTGCTCTTACCAACAAGATCTCCTCAACAAAATCATAAGATCATTTCCACACTCCAAACCTATTATTTCAACACGTGACTCTAAAAAGCACTCCAATATGCCTCAAGGCCCCTAATAGGCAAAACGATACATTTCCACTCTGGGGTCGTTTTGAACCCCAAGTGCGTTCACCACGTTCGCCGTTAATTGTAAAGTCAACACTGTGTTTGCTCAGAAAACTGTTTTTAGCGATTGTTTGTGTTTTTTGGCAAGTGCATCGCCCTCGAGGTGCAAACGTACCGAGGATGTGTGCGAGGGTGTTAAGTGGAAGTCTCGATATTTTATTTAAATTTTACTTTAGAATTGTTTAGCGTTAAGTATACGGGAAGCGTTTTGCGGTTTTTTTTGTTTCCTAAATCTTGCTGACGGAATGAACTTATAAAACCGGTTTTGAATTTAGTATTTTGAATTAAGAACGTTTAAAATCTTACTATAGACAAGTTTTCAGGCATAAGTAGAGTTTGACAAATACTCGACTTCAAATTCTTATTTCTGAAATCCTACTACTAAAAGGATTCCTACACTTTAAATAATGCCGGATTTTATTTCTGTTACTGCACGTTTATTTTTACAAAAGCTTACAATTATTGTTAAAGAAAATTCTTTCGCTACAAAAAAAATATGTTATACTTTCTAATAAAATAAACAATGTTAGTTAAACATATTTTACTATTGCATTTTAAACAATTTCTAACTACCCTCTTTACAACTAATTTAATTCATAACTACCCTCATAAAACAAGAAGATAATATATATTTTTCCTTCATCCCCAGATCAGTATGAAAAGCCCTGGAGTTGGAGTAAGTTCATCACATTCTTATGATTTTCTTTAGTTCCAAATTTTTCTTTTTTTTTCTTTTACATCAATTTTTTTTCTAATAAAAGGGCGCTTCATATTATTTAACATTGCTTTGAAATTTTATTTTCTAATACAATTAATAAATATAAAATGGTGCTTCAAATGATTTATATCCATAGGCAGCATGCAGTGCCAAAATGGCTTCATAAGATATAGACGCAAACCACTACTTGGACAACAGACTTGAAACTAAATAACCTGAACGATTCGTATTTAGGCTTAGGGCCGATTTCACCATTGAAAATAATCGCGATTAGTTAAACTGGAGTTCAGTTTAACTAATCGCGATTTGTTTACGTAAAAACAGCGTTCTGATTAGTTGAGACCGCTGAGAAACTACCAATCAAAACGCTGTGTTTGCATGTCTAGCTCGCCTAGCCCTGTCCTATATTCTATCAATTATTTTGGTCTGATCCACTCACCTAAAATTAACAATAACTAAGATTCCTTACAGCGACTTATTCAAAACTCGTTTTGCCGATGGATTCCAGAACCATTTTTCATGTTTTTACGAGCAAACCAATATAAAATTAACTGGCTTTGCTTGCCAGGAATAAGGTCCAAATGACCACAGCATTGAAAGTGTTAAGAAAACATCTTGTAGGCATTCCCACCGATATATTTCAGACACTCGTCCTACTCCACCTGCCTACTTAGAGACACGTGCCAGCTGATGACGTCACGATTGTGACTGTACACATGCCAGTGTGAATGCTAATAGAATTATTGGTGCTTATTGGAAGGCTGTGGTGAATTTGTTTTAAGGCGGAAACATACCTACTACGTGTCGTGGCGTGGCGTGGCGCCTTATGACCCATTTGATTGGCTACAAGAGTCGTTGTGATATGGCGTAGGTTTAAACAGATTCGTATGATTGGTGTATCCAACGCCACGACACGATACGTTAATGTGAAGGCAGCTTTAGAGTTGCGAGGGAAGTTGGACCCATACGAAAGTATAGGATCATTTTTTAAATTGGTCTTTTACAAAAAATATCCTATATTATGTTCATTTAAAGTAGTATAAAGAATAAAAAGACAAAAAAAATCCCATATTATCTAGTGGAATATTTAATTGGTACGATCAAAGCTAGAGTTGCATTTGCCGTTTGAGATTTGGCAAGGAAAACTTCTGATTATTTTACTGCTGTTTGATAACAAAAGTCTGCCGTGTAATACAAAATTCAAATTCAAAAATCATTTATTTCAATCCATTTCAGATCATATTATGTTGCTAATTTAAAATAAAAAAAACAATCACAATATATATATATATATATAAATAAAATTGAAATCATAAAATAAAAACTACTAGAAATAACAATCTAAGACATGGATTTTTACATGTAATGATAACTGTCCACAAAACATTTAAACCTTAACTGGACGCGTTCAGCAGTTTTCCACTCACCTTCTCTTATGGAAAATGACACCACTCACTTCAAAAACTACCCTCGATTACCCACATAAATATTTTCTCAACAATTTAAATTCAGAAAACTGAAACCTCATTATCTATGGTCGTTGAAATCGTCAGTCGTAAGTGAGAGGGCGAAGGGAGCGCACGTGCTAGCCACGCGTTCCGTTTTATCTGTTTGCACAGCAATTCGCACTGAATATATTTACCGTTAATAATTAAGAGGATGACTTGGTGAATTTTTGGTGTTCTAACGAGGCTGGTAGGAGTAGAAAGTTATCAGGCAACAGTGGGCCTCTACAGCAAACCTATCTTCTTTATTTCGTGTGAGGATGTGGCCTTCTCCGGTGTCAGAATTAATTAAGCCGACTCTGAACCCCACAGACCTCTGACTTGGTTATTTCAGACTTACATTAACTATTTAAGTCTAGGTTTCCTCACGATGTTTTCCTTCACCGTTGCCTGTGATGTCCAAGATAAACTTAGAAAGTACATATGAATTTGAAAAGTCAAAATTGTTATTGTTGCCCGGATTTGAACCCACGTCCACAAGCACGAGAGGCGAGGTCTTAGCCACTGGACCACCACCACAATAGGTAGACAGCAAACCTATAATTAAAAGGCAGAATAAATAATGAAATTTTCTGAACACATAATTTGATTTTTGCACCTATTCTCAGTTACCAACTTGTATCAATACAGTGAGGTCTTTACGCAATTAATTTCTCGCAATAACGCCAATTCTCTCTAAAGTTTCTAGCTCATAAATCAATATTACAAAATTGATCTTTTTAACCGCCTTACCAAAAAGGTGGCGGTTCTATGTTCGACTTCAAGTTTTTTAATTTTTTATTTGTTTATTTTCACCGATATCTCCGACAATTATGGACCGAATTTGAAATTTCTTTTTTTGTTTAAAACAGTATGTTCCGAAATTGGTCTCATTTTAATTTGGTGAAGAAATTCGGAGATATACAACAATAAATAACGGCAAGTCTCTCGGGATTGCTGCAATCGCATGTCTGTTTATACCATTTCATAATATAACATCACGCCAGTACGCTCTAAAAGGAACTGAACTGTACACATCTGCGTACAGTTCACCTTGGTACACTCTCATTTCACCGGTTATATTCAGTTTCATGATATTCGGGTAATTTATTCTGGCATTATAGGTACCTTACTAAACCTTTCACCTGTTACGTAGGTACAACTAAAAAGTGAAAAATAAAAAGCTTTTTTACAAATCATACTACCGACTTCCAAATAAAACTACAAAGTGAAAAATAACTTTCTTTTTGGAAGTCGGTGTCCATAACGCAAAAAAATTGGTGCCTTTGAAAGACATAGACTTCCAAAAAGACAGTTATTTTTCACTTTGTAGTTTTATTTGAAAGTCGGTAGTATTTCCTTGTAAAAAAAAAACTGGAAATTTGTTAGTTTTAATCTGCAATGAAACCTGAACAAAATACCTTATATATAACACCTATTTCACATTCACTTTTATACAAGTTTTGATAATATATAGATGATTATATGCTACAGAGCTTAAAGAAAACTTACAAAGATATAATTATTTCATTACCTATAGCTTTGTAGAAGAAGAAGACACCCCCATTTCCCCATCACTCAATTCACCCACTCAAAAACCCACTAAAAACAAATTACCCGTCTCACTAGTTCCTTTAGATACGAAAACAAACCCTCCATTACTTGCTACGTCATTAAAGGAATAAATCGCGAGCCGGGAATCGAACCCCCGCCCTTATCTCGGCAGCCCACTCGTAACATGTTTATCGTGGAGGTCTACGATAAGTTAATCCTCTGTGTGAGAGAAGGATAGGTATAGCGGTGGTCTTTGTCTGTTTTGGAAGATTCTTAGGTATTGGGACTTTTTGGAACTAACTTGAGGTCGAAACTTGTGTTCTAAAGATTGGAACCTTTGTTTATATACTCGTTATTATTTATCATCATAATTTAGGTAACCAGAACGCGCAGATAACTATATGGGTAATACATTTTACCCACAGATATAAATCTAACTAGATGTCGCTATTGTATGTACTTCGCGTGCCAAAAAAGGGGGTAGAGTTACGATAAATGATCGTAATCTGAGCTTTTCATTTAACATTATCTCCACCGGAATCCACCAATTTAGAAAAATGCCTTTTATGCCATATTGAGCTGTAAAGAATGTATAGAAAAAGTTGGCCGAGGCACTGGAAATGTTTTCCTTCATTGGTAAGTAAATTTGTTTTTGAATTGTTTGTGAAAAAGTGGCACGCTTGGTTTTCATACACATGGAGGGACTTGCGTTATCTAGTTGGATTTATGTCTGTGGTTTAAACATAAGTGGGAATGTGGGAAAGCAAAGGTAGAAAATCAAGGTTGATATCATTATAGGATAATGTTTAACAGAAACATGAGTGATATCGTGATTTGCTATATTCAGCGCTCTTGCCGCAGCCTTATTGGCGGTTTACTAAAATTTAATCTATCTGTAATTACCGAAACAATAGCAAAGCCATTGTGTCTCGCGATCCAAGTTTTAAGCACTTAAGGTTGCACTAGTCGATCATTGTTCCATACATAGTCTGACGATTACTCCACTGTTTGACAGTGTACGTTCAAAATAATACTGATATCAATTTGTCTCATCATTATCTAACCATGTATGAAACAAAAAAGTGAGAAAAGGCGGTTATGAGCGTCGAAAATTCCATATTTCAACACAAATTTTAATGCATCTTTGGGCGGTATTTATACCATAAAAAGAAGGAAAATTGCAAAACAGCCACTAAAGGGATAGATTAGTAGTTCAACAATGCAAATAATTTTATTTTGAACATTTAGTCTTTTTTTCATGATATCCAAACTCCCAAAGGTCTGTTTATAAAATCGGGCTCGTTTTCGTCCTAAATCATCATCCATTTCGCTACAAACATGCAAAAGTGCTAATTCACACGCGAACTAGCTTCTTACTGCTCATCACAGCATCTATCTCTTTCGCACATGTTGGTGCCGTCGACTAGGGCAACCTTAAGGGTTTAAACGTCGTACCAGTACTTCAGTCCAGTTCATCTTTTATTTTATAGAGATTTCTTTTATAATTCTCGAAACGCATTTATCGAATGCGTACCATCATTTCGTCTTACCCAAATATAATGTGTCTTCTAAAACCATTTTGCTCTTCGGTACCGCCTTAAATCAATTGAATAAATTGTCACTCTCACTTACTTAATATTATTGTCCATGCACCCCCCTACTATCGATGTGTAACAAAATAAGCAATAATTTATAAGATATATTTCAATTTACTCACAATTCGGTTAGCACACCCCTAGAATAGGGCTGCTACATCATCACGGTAATAAAATAACTCATTGCATACTGTACACATTAAGATTCCCCACCACTCTTATTCTCTAAGTCTTAGGGTTCAAAATGAAACAGTTATATGGCCCTATTTTCCCTCAGTAATCTATCACAACTTGTCATGTTTCGCACCCCTGCGGCAGAGTTGCCAACGCAATTTATGTGTTAACATGATTTATAGGCTGGCAACCCTCGTTTCAGTGGGTGTTGCTAGTTGCTACCTATTTTATTATATGGGCTATTGCTATATGCTTAGGGGTACATAATATTGGATTGAGAACTCACGTAAATTAGTCGGAAAGGGCTGGTTTGGTAATATTCTCTTACCTAAATAAAAAATTCGCCAGTTTGCCGGAGTCACAAAATTTACTGGTGTCCCACTGGATTTTTCTCAAATTTAGACCTTAATCACATCAATTTTATTTGTAAAACGGTTCCTGAAATCTTACTTTCAGAAGTGTTCTTAAAAATGATTTCTCAATAATATCAACAAACTTCCGTTAGTAGATTAGTGATAATATATTGCCAATTTTGGCAAACGCAACCAGAATTCATCAAATTAAAACTAAACTTAATAAAAACAATAATCAATACCTCAAATCTACGAAATCCCGTCAGCACTAACTGAATCATGATTTTTTGTTCACGCATATCAAAATCATTGTATCAAAGTAACAGTACACATCTAATCAAATAGGATGTTTGGCAAGTTACCCTCGCCAAGACCGCTCCTCTAAAATAACAAGCCGGTTTAAATCCGAACGCGCCCATTAAAACCCCCTCCGAAATGTCAAAGTGACAGTTGACGTTCCCGCCATTTTAGGCGAAAGGCTTTGAAATGTTACGCTCTGTGTTTTTGTTTTGTTGTTTTTAATTAGTATGTTAATTCTTAATTGGTGTTGCAGTTTTAATTAAATTAAAAATAATGGTTTACAATAAAGTAAAATTAACTGATTGAGCTTCAGTCTGATTTATTAAAATATACGTATTTTATTTTTAAAACTTTAATTTACGCAAGGAAAAAAAAACAGACCTTTCGTGAATTTTAATCGAAATTATTAAAAATCTATCTGACCAGTACCCTAAAAAATGCAAATCAAATCAATCTAAAACAGCTCCTATTCTATTGAGAACAAAGATGACATTTTATAATCCCCTGCAGCTGTGTACTACCCTCAAAAGTATTTTACACGTCATTAGGGTTCCGCAGCTCTCCGGGGACGGGTGCGGGGTCAAACGCCGTGAAAAACGGGAAAATAATGCGTTTGTCCGTCTGTCCCCTCTATGTACTCAACAAATTAGCTCCACGATTTATTTTTATGTGGTGTGATGTTGGTTGTTGTTTTTAGGGATATTTTTAGGTGTAGAATATAAATACGTTGGTGTTTGTTTTCAATTGTACTTTAAGCTTTTTTACAGGGCATCAATGTGATTTTTTGGTTTCTAATGCAACAGGCAACAATATCAAGTAGTTCGTAGAATGTAGAGACGCCGCTGGATTGACCAACTTTTCATGCTTTGTAACGTCACAAAGAAACATACAAAATATTTCTCATTTAGAGCAGAATTCTTTAGTGTCCTTCAATAAGTTAGGATTAAACAATTTAAACTAGTAACAACTCACAAGAATTTTAATATAACTTTTGCCACCACAGGAAATAGCATTTAATTTGGAAGTAAACGTCGGCAACGACTAATAGTTCTGTCAACACGCTTAGGTACTAAATAATTGATAACTGATTTAACTAGCTACCCTCTCTACCCTAATCTACCTACCTACCCTACATACATAATTGTACGCAACGCAAGCAACGAAGGCTCTAAACAAGGAAAAAATATAAAAATGTGCCTATGAATTGAGAACCTCCTCCTTATTTTTGAAGTTGGTTAATATTTTTTTCCGTTTAGCAACATTTTTCATTTATGCTCCGCTCCTATTGGTCGTGGCGTGATGTCGTGCTCCTATAGCCTTCCTCGATAAATGGACTTACTAACACAAAAAGTTTTTTTAATACCAACCAATAGTGCCTGAGATTAGCGCGTTCAAACAAACAAACAAACTCTTCAGCTTTATAATATTAGTATAGATTTTGAATTATATCTAATCTACGGACCCAAAAAAAAATTTACCCACAGACTCAAGCGTCCCAGTAATTTGAACGTATATACAAAAACTATCGATTATCGCCCAGATCGCTGAAGCTTAGAAACAGGAGTCCAAACACGACTCCACCATTAGAGCAGTAGCTATCGGAAAGCAATCGACTCGGGTTGATAGGATCGGTGAAGGAAAAAAAGTGGAACAACCATGACGTGGACAATAGATGATAAAAGACGGAGAATTTCGAATTTAAATGGTATTAAACATTTTAAATGATATTAGATGACGTTTTGATGAGATAGATGGACAGAATATACTTTATTGTACACCAAAATGTAACACAGATTTTCAGAGCGGTACTTCTATTTGCCTATATCATAATCATTCCACGAAAGATGACCACTGCTAAACACCGGCCTCAACCAAGTATCGAATAGCTTAATTCCTATGAAGATACTCTGGAATGCCAGTCTAATCTTACATGTATTGATATAATTCTAAATTAACATCTTGATTAGATAGTTCAGAATCGATGTGGTATACTCTTAAATAAACGTAGCCAGCAATTTAATGTTTACGTCTATTCATTATTAGATTGCACGAAGCGGTATCTTGTCGTCCCATTCAGTGCTGTCTGTCTACTTACTGAAAAATCTGGTTGTTTTATTATAAAACCCGAATCCTAACTAGTGTTACTAGTAAACACCACATTTATGTTTCTATTGTTATCCCGGCAAACGTGTTTTAAATATTAAGATTCGCAGTTCCCTAGCAAAAGTAGCAGTAATAATTCGGACACTGCTGCAGCTTTCATCTAAAATCTATCGATACTCCACACGATGTAACCCATTTTCTCGTAACCCATTTAGCAGATTACAAAGAGAAATAGCACAAACATACGTGCCCCATATTCATTACAATAAAAGCCGTAATACGTTTGTCGAAACCGGGCACAAACGGCAAATATCCACAACACCATGTGCATAGCTCCCAAAGGTTTTATAATATAACTACGGAACCCCAAACCCGCCATGTCACAAGGATTAGCGCTCCGTCCATTGTCAAATGACAATTGAAATCTATCCATCTTTCTCTAACTCGCCCCAATTCCAAACGTGTAAAAGAGACAGCCATATGAATACATTTTCACTTTTCAACATGTGACAGATTTCGTATGAATGTTTGTTTGGATATTCACAATGGGGTATCGCGAGCGAGTTCAAAATGGATATTGTATTATTTTTATATTTTTAATCCGTCACAGAGAGAGCTATTATCAGTTTTCGACGAATTGTTATAAATAGTGGATCGATATTTTTTTTAAACGCGATATGCGCTTTTTCATATTTCATTCATTGAGCACTTTGAAGCTGTATTCGTGTCTGGGTTTTTAAATTTCCAATTGGTTTTATAGTTCAATGAACCGCCTTCTTTAATTCAGGCACTTACTGATCTTTGGTTGAGGATTTAAATTTTATATAAAAAGTTCGAAACTAATTTTATTCTTTTCTCAGAAGAAAATCTTAGTTACAGTAGGTAGACCGTGATTTAAAAGCCATGAAAGTCCTAATGTAATAGATGAAAAATATGGCAAATCGTTTGTCATTAATTCTCCTTTAAAAGCAGAAATAGATGAAATACGCCACGTATATAAACCATATCTTGAATTAACATGTTTGATATAAGAGCAGGAAAATAACAAAGAAATAATGTATGAATACTCGTAGTGAGAAAGATGATAAGGCCAGATAGGGGTGAATACTGAGGTAAAGAATAATAGAGAAGTATAAATGAAGAAGACATGAAGCGCTTACATCAAATAAATTAGGACAAAAATATAAAAGAATAGAATAGACACTGAATTGACATGGACACAGCAACGGTGAAAAAAGAAATAGGAGAAGAAAACATTATTAGTAATATTGCCTATACCGAAAGGATTCATCACAGCTTTTGCTGACGCCCAAAGCTTCTTTTCAATTGACGCTCTACAAAAAGCCATAAATGTGACGATGATATCAACCCAGTTTACATGTAAAATCTAATCCAAGACATGAATAAAAGCAAGATAGGTCTTGGTCAAGCTAAGTTAAACTCAGAAACTTCAAGAACAGTTCCATCCATATTAGATTCGTGTTAGTAAGCCTACACGTCTAGCATTGCGACATGTTGTAAAACAGGAACCAGTCAGGCTATTGCACCAGTATATCTCGTTTACTCAGACCACTTTCATACAGGGTGTCTGTATTGGTCTCAAACTCGAATAAATTAATTCTTAATTAATATTATAAGACAATTTTGTAATAATTGTGTGTCACGCTGTGGCAGGGCTTAGAAAAGAGGCTATTCTTATTGGTGCAAGTGCAACACATTATTACTTGGTTTGATGGTAAAAAGTGAATCGAATCAAAACTCAATCGGAGTAATAAGAATGGGTAAGGATAACAATTTGAAATCAAGCAAGGGCATCTTACTACAGACATTCCTCTTGCCAAACTTTAGATGATACCATGGTTAACAGGAATTTACGCAAAAGAATGCAGATCAAAAACTTAACGAAAGTTTCTAAGTAACAAGTAAAAGTCAAGATTTATGTGTGAAAGGAAGGAGCATTACTTTTACTAAGTAAAAGCAAGAAGAAGAAACACACTGCATCAAGTCGCTTTCTACCCTTTTTATAGTCGATAATCTACCAACAATAACAACCAAATCAGTCCCGAAAACCAACATTCTAATCCCATTCAAAAAGACATTCCATAACCAAAAATAATGAATTACTCTAGTCTCTATGCCCATCGTTGTCTATGGCAAACAAAAGCGTCGAGTGCGCGCTCGCGACACGCAGTCTGTCTTTGACCATTGAGAAGGAAACATGTCAAAAACATGCCTCAAACCTATTTATCATTGAACTTTGTAACTTACAACCCTGTTGGATGTAATTTTGAGTTGATTGATGGCAAGGTTTCTTAATGATTTTTAATTTCTATGAGGATTACAAGGTATTAGTGGACGTATGACCTGCTTTTATTTGTTTGTCTTACATGTGTTCTTATGAGTAATGGCGGATAAATTCCTTTCGTCTATGGTGTGACACATTTTCTGGTCTATTCTTTTTGGTTTTTGTAATGGCGTCATAAAAGAAACAGGAGTTGTCCTAGAAAGTTTCTGTCTTTAATCTTTTCAGATTTCACTGACGTGCTTAATCGCTTTATTTAAAAACTTAGTCATACGATTAGCAATATCTTCTATACCTAATACTATCTACCTGCCTACCTGTCTTCAATTAAAATGATTGATATTCATTTCTAAAAACCTAGCTTATTAGTCTTGTCTAGTCTTTATATTGCAAAGCTTCATTCATCTTGTCATCATCTCCGCCACAGACGCCAATTAAAGAATTGATTATAACGAAATATGGCTTGTTATTTTTAGAACGATAAACAGCCACGATTTGACATTATAATACACATACATAGGTCCGGGTCAAGACCTCCTCGTTTTTGGGACATCAGTGTCGGAGTTTTTTACCATGAAAGTATGAATAAGTTTCTTTCACCATCCCTGAAGGTATGCTGATACTAAATGGATGAACATCAATATATGCAGTCAAAGCAACTAAAATCTATAATCTGAGTACTTTCCCATAATTTTCTATTATTTATTTATTGATTATATCACTTCCAAAAACCTTAACCTCCTTATTTAGCAGTTTGTTAAAAATAAGACGTGTGAGCTCTATCTTTATTAACATATTCATCTTGTTCCAATATTCAAATAATTTTCTTTCAAATGTAAACTTACAAAATAACCATTATAATTTTAGCCACATCATAAACTTCCTACCATGAAGATAGATACAATATCAAAGAAAGCGTTAGAAACAGAAGCCGGTTTATTTTTATTATTATGATGAGTGGAACAATTAATGTCATTTTAATATTAATATATACGGGAAAATCCAGTGCCCATAGAAGCATAGAGATGGGACTTGATAATCGACTAAGCATCGAGTAGGCTATTAGTATAATCGATTAGTTGATCGAAGATTGTGGGATCGTTATCTTTCAATTATGAATTCTAGTTGAATGCGTTTGTACTGTATGTTTTTTGCTGGTGGGTGTTTAGTATCTGAGCGGTTTTATTAAAAGCTGATACATTGCTGTTGAGTTTTTTATTATATTTGTTACACCGTTTGAAGTCCCTAGTCACCCTAGCAAAATAATTTTCTTCGATAACATTATTTGTTTATTCTTGTGTTTCTCTTTGTAGATCTATGTATTTCTTTAGTGTTACCTACTTTTATATTAAACATTTTAAATTATAGCCTACAGTTTCAAACACATACCTCGCAATCTTCTAATTTTATGAGAAAACGTCAAAATTAAAATCCATTTATTCGTCCATTCCATTTCAAAGCCATTTTTTTCGTCCAATCCGTATTTTTTCGTCGTATGTAAATCCATTTTTAAACCTTAGCTCTTACTTTAAATAATTTGCCTTTAGTACTAATAAAGTTTGCGACAACTTCTCTAATCTAAAATTTTAGTAGCATTGATTATAAAAATTACTAACAGTAGCAAAGACATCACTATGGAACCAATCTATGAATACAAAATAAGTAGAAAAGTTTTACAACTTTTTATTGATATCGTTTTAGACATAAAATATCATATAAATAATTTGTTTTGTTGCATAAGTTATACCCCGTAAGATTAGAGCTTGGAAGATTTGTTATAAAGTTAATATCCATCGTAAAAAGCGTAATAAAACCACAAAATGCGTCTAAAGCCTAAATTATATGAAACTAATATTAAACAAAGGTATAATAAAAATATGAGGATTACCAAAAAGTTTGTGTTTGTCTTCTTAAATATGACAAAAGTTAGGCAAACAAAAGATTTTATAATCTTTAGATGACCTTTTAGTCTAAGTAGTATTTGTTTTTCCAAAATATTCGCTCTATTTTTATTTTCCAAAAATAATCTTCATTTATCAGAAGTTCTCTTTGGAATCATTATAATTAAGTTACTCAAATGACCTGCATATATTTTTGTTAGCCTTGGCATTAGATGATCTAAGATGAACTCGTTAAATATTAATTTTTTGATTATGTTTGTCTTTATATTTATTATATGTTTATATTTACCATGTATAAATAGATTATTTTCAGCTTCTTTTACTTGCTCCTTATAATCCTCTCTTTCTAAATCTGCTTTAAATCTGTCTCTCGTTACATGATAAAAATATTCAACTGCGTCAATATTGATTGTATCATTGTTTTGTCATTGACTAGTTATTTGTTCTCTTTCTAATAGAATCACTACCACATTATTTTTTCTCAATTTCCTCAATCCTAAGTTTTCGCGGTCGCAAACTGGTTTGAATATATTATCATATTAATTATGTCTATCTGAGATATTTGTCGCCTTACCTGGCGATCTATCAAATCTTTTAATGATATAACTTAGCCGTTTATGTCTGTCGTCATATTTTAGTTTTACACCTCTGATTTTACGCGTTTTATGAGTCAATATGGGGAATAGCTGCGGTAGCACGTTTCTCTTCTCTGAATTTTAATTTATGGTGCAAATATCTGATTATATCATTAATGGTATTTAGAACATTGAAGTATTAAAACCTTATATTGCCAAAAGAGCTTCTATAAAGTGACATTATATCAGCCATAACGATTTTAATATATTAAAGTCATAATTATGGTACTGAAAGGTTGCGAAATGTCACGTGCTAAATCTTAAACATTTTGGCGTTCCGACAATAACTATCGCTGATAAAATATCACTTTGTTTCAAGCCCAAGCTTTATCAATACCTTCACTATCTATGATCGGTGGATGGAGTGAAGCTGTTCCGTCTACAGTTTCATTTAGTTTAATAATTATGAAATGTACGTTTGCTTCTTACCGCACTTTATAATACTCTCGTTTATCTATATTACATTTTCCAAGATCCACAGATGAGGAACTGCCTTACAATAAATTATTTGCATTTCGATTTGATTAGCCGGATATTATTAACATGGCTTTAATTATTGCGTACTATTATTTAATCACTTGCCCAAGTTTTAATGTGCCATAAAAGTTCTGAATCATCATCTAGCTCATCTATCTGTCCAATTTCTAACTCTTCATCTTCTTTGTCCCCAGGCGTGAACCCTCGCAAGCAGAGAAGAGAACGGACTACATTCACTCGCGCGCAGCTGGACGTGCTAGAAGCGTTGTTCGGCAAGACGAGGTACCCTGACATCTTCATGAGAGAAGAGGTGGCTCTGAAGATTAATCTCCCTGAGAGTAGAGTGCAGGTATGTTGGAGAAACTTTTTTTAAGTAGAAATTTTTCGTGTTATCTATTGTTTTAGCAACATTAGCTTCAGGAAGTAGAATAGAAGTTGACTTCACCCGTCGCACCATGAATAGTGGGCTTTGATTGAATGAAAGGTTTCTTACCACAAATTGAGAGTGTAAAATCGGCTATATAACGTATAGTCTTTCTGCCAATCGTTGTAGTTACCATCTCTAGGCTACTTAGTTATGGGCAACCGATCATCCGTTCAGCTAGTAAATTTTGTAATTGAATTAAATGCTTTAGTCTAACGAATTGATAATTCCTAAGTGTTTATTCATTCATATGTTGGGTGGTCTTGACTTTTCCTTGACAAAACTGCGTTTTTATTGCTTGCAAGTTTGTATCTTTAGTAATTCTATCAACGTCAAAGCCTCAACCTTCCTCACTAAGATCAACGAGTGAACTACTTTATTAAATATCACGTTCTTCATTTTTAACATCTAAACCAACATTCCATGCACCTTGTACAATATAGTCTACTCATAATCATATTCTAGTTAATACATTATAAAATGACCATCAGTCTTATCAAGCAAGCGGAGAAAATCCGTAGATTATTAAGTTTCAATTAACTGGAGATAGCGCATCTAATACGTGAATATAATCCATCTTAATGTGAGCCACCCAAAACGCTATTAAAAATAAACTTATTAAAATCTCCGAGCACAGTAGTCGGGGACCAACGCTCCACTGATTTCTAATTCGTTCAAACGTTCAATTTATACCAACACGGATAGAACATTAGCGCTACCAATCGAATTACGTTCTGATTTTGAAATTAGAAAATCGAATTATTCGATTGTTTTGCGCTGTTTAAGGTACTTATAAAGCTTTTAAGGACTCTGTTATATGGCGGTAAAACGGAAATTTAAAAATCGAATTGCGGGGTGCCAATTTCGAAAAATTACAATGTGTTAAAAGTGTAACAGTGAATTTGATTTCATAACGGCTTTATCCAGCTTATCATACTTCAGATTGATGCAAGTCTCAAGTCTGTTCCAAGAAGCGACTGAACGACACTTAAAGTTTTCCCGATAGTATTTAAGTGTAGTTTGGCAAAATATACCGCCGCCGTTTCTTTACTATCAAAATGAATATACTCGTAAGTATTAATCGGCAGGTATTTGGGGTGCTGCATTAAACTACAGTTCATTAACGAGACCAGCTTTTCAGAATTTGAAAAAGTTTAAGTTGTTTCCTGAAATCCTGAACGATCACAGTATTTTTTTTTACATATTTTTGTACTTACAACAAAATCTCTTGTTAAAAAAATCGCTCAACACGGCAAAAGTAGTTTTAACTTCAAAAAGCAAACATTCCTACAAGGTTGTCCGCTTTTCCATCGTCCTCATCATTTCGTCAATTATCCTCCACAGATTAAAACAAAGCAAAATACATCATCCATTTGATGTCCCCCGTACATCTGATATTATTAGTTCAAACACATCATAATTGGTTCGTTCAGATCGCACAGTCAGATAAAATTATGCATGGGACACCGGGTACAGAACCAATGTATCTTGAAGCTCCGTGGTGGCGCTAGTTGCAAAGGCAAAATGCAAGCATGATGAGTTTAAGTTCGGCTTCGGCTTTTACCGTCGGCCTAGATATGATGGGTTGATTGTGGCAGTTAAATGATAGTGTCGTGTCTTTGTTTCGTCAAGCAGTGGTGATCAGTGGCTCTGTATATAGAAATACAAAAGGGTAAATTAAGGGGGGGTTGGTTGGGGTAGTTATTTCGTTGTTAATTGTCTTGTAAAAAATGTACGCACTAGTAGGTACTGTTTTTAGCAGTTTTGTGTGTCTGTGGTTAGCAACATGGAGACTTATTTTAGGTTATTGGCAAAAGCACTACCTAAGATCACTCAAGTTTGAGAACATAATGAACGCCACAGACGATGGCACGCTGGCAACGTGACCACCTGGTGGGTCCAACTTACCTACAAAGTTTTTTTTTTGCCTAAATAAATAATATTTTTTACAAAAACATACTACCGACTTCCAAATAAGAGACTACAAAGTGAAAAATAACTTTGTTTTCGAAAGTCGGTATCTTTGGTAGGTACCATTTTTTGCGTTATGGACACTGACTTCCAAAAATAAAGTTATTTTTCACTTTGTAGTTTCTTATTTGGAAGTCGGTAGTATTTTAAAATTAAAATGTTTTATTTTTCACTTTTTAGTTGGCAAGTAGTTAAGGTACCTATAATGCCAGAATAGATTACCCGAATATCATGAAACTGAACATAACAGGTGAAATGAGAGTGTATCAAGGTGAACTGTACACATCTGCGTACCCCTTTAGAGCGTACTGGTGTGATGTTATGTTATGAAATGGTATACACAATAAACAGACATGCGAATGCAGCAATCCCGAGAGATTTGCCGTTATTTATTGAAGAGTTCTGTTGTATATCGCCGGAAATCTTCATCAAATCTTCACCAAATTAAAATGGGACCAATTTCGGAACATACTCTTTGAAACAAAAAAAGAATTTTCAAAATCGGTTTACAATTGGTCGGTGAACATATATAAAATAAAAATAAAAACAAACAAACATAAAGTCGAACATAGAACTTCCTCCTTTTTGGTAAGTCGGTTAAAAATATGAAGAAGGCGCGATGTTAAAACCCAGTCTAACATTTGGAATTCACCAAGAGTATCAGAAAATTTTCCTACACCTGGCACATTCCATTTACACCCACTGTTAATTCAACACACTTCAAGCCACATGCTACCAACAAAGCAACAACAATTAATACTATGAATTAGCATCAGGATCCCATCTGTCGCTAACATTCAGCTCTTTTCACAAAAAAGCGACATTAGCTCATTATTGGCTAAGGGCGGGATAATCCCGGCACAACGCGGCGAAGCACGTAACGCCCTCTGGTGGATGCTGTGACTTTACCGTTGAGGTGACGCTACTGTTTGGTCACTTTGGTGCTTTGAATGTTTTACCTATAAAGATTGTAGTGAAATGTGCTTAGTACTGGGTTTTTAGGTGAAAAATGCTGCTGTGATTTTAAAATGGTAGTTGTTGGAATATGAACAGGTTTCCCTAGTCAACGGCATGAACTATTATGTGCGCGGGGTTAAAATGCATGTTGTCTCATCCCACAACACGTGCGAAAGAGATTGATGCTGTGATGAGCAGTAAGAAGCTATTTCTCGTACGAATTAGTAGCACTTTTCAAATTTGTAGCGAATTGGATGATGATTTAGGACAAAAACGAGCGCGCGAATTTTTATGAACAGACCTTTGGGTGTCTAGATATCATGAAAAAACTACTAAATGTATATTTTCAAAATAAGATTATTTGCATTGTTGAATTACTAATCTATCCCTGTATGGAGGCTGTTTTGCAATTTTCCTTCTTCTTATGGTATTTATTTCCGCCCAAAGATGCGTTGAAATCAGTGTTGAAATATGGAACTTTTGACGCTTATAACTTTCAAATATTGTATTTTTTTACTTTTCTGTTTCCACACAGGGCAAGATAATGATGAGACAAATTGATATTATTTTTTATTTTGAACGTACATCGTCAAACAGTTGAGTAATCGCCAGACTACATTTGTATGGAAGAATTTTCGACTAGTGTAACCTTAACATAAGAAGGCCGTCGCCATATGCCATATGCTTATTTCAGACTAAAAAGGTGATCTACAAAATTCATAAGCATCTTACTACCCTTGACCCATGATACTTGGGGTCGGCACAGCACCATTTTCTTCTTCGGATACGCCCTGTCAACCATCATGCTATGACTGACTACGTTTTCTAATTCAAATATAAAAATATCGTAACCTGAATCAGTTCAGTTTATTAGGAACTCAGCTATATACGGATCTTTCATTATTTCCAAAGCATTTCATAAACCAACAACTTAATTTTTACTGCTAGCAGGCATCTCAAAAACCTCGCCACTAATTCTTTTATCCCAAAATTTAGTACACTGTACACACAAAACAAAAAAAAAACATTAAAACGACACCCCTACCACGGGCAGGAAACTCACGTATACTTGTAATAAATCACTTATAATCCGGTATGCACACTGCAGGCGCGAACCCGAAGTAACACGAAGGTGCCCGAAGTAACCCGAAGTAATTGCTGGTACGATTGCATTGGATAAGTAGTAGGCGTAACGTAATAACAATTGCTGGAAACCATCGGCGTATTTTAGGTTATGTGGAGTTAGGGTTTGGTGGATTTGTTTGTTAATAAGTGGTGCAATTAATAAAATTAGTAGTCTCAACACTACTTATTTTCTAACTCCAGTCAGGATGAAATATCAAATGAAAACTGAGAACGAATTCTATTTGTAGTTTTTTTATCCACCCAAAATATGAATGTGAAACAACAAGCCAAGTTCTTTATAACGGCATCGCTAATAAAGGGAGTGTGATCTAACCGTATTTATTTATTCATTTCAATTATTCTTTGCACTAACAGTGTGAACCAACACGTGCAGTCAATGCTAATGTAATTACATTTACAACACACAAATAATTGACGACTCGCACAAACCAACATTAAAAGAACACAAAATTTAAACTATTATATCAATATATACCAAGTTCTCTCGAAGTTCTGTTATCCTCAACGTTCTTTATTATTGCTTTTTGCTGTATGTTTGCCTAAGATAAATAATATGATAAATGTTCTTTTTTTATATTCTTTATCACTCAAGTGCGCCTCGGTCGTTGTGTCACCCTTCTGCTTCGCGAACTTGGCTGACACAGCGCCGTGTGTCTAGAATAATTCTCATTACAACTGCCTGGAACGTTCCAGGCGTCTGTTATGTTACAACAAAAAGGTTTTTCCGAACTTAAAGCTTAAATTAGGCAAAATTACTATAACGTCAAAATTGTATTCCTGCATTGTCTTCCTTAAAAAAAAATTAAGAGTATAGTAGCGCTCTCTAGCAAATTGATTCAATTGCACTTGATGGTAACTAACAACATCTAACCATTATATTTTTTGTTAACAGGTCTGGTTCAAGAACCGAAGAGCGAAATGTCGGCAGCAGCTGCAACAGCAGACGAACACCCAGATATCCAGTAAATCCACCTCCAGCTCGAAGACCACCGTCGCCAACAACAGCATCAAAGCGTCCACGAGCTCTACTAAAATATCCACGTCCAAATCCCTGACCAGCTCTTCAAATGTACCTACAACACAGAATTCTAGCATCACAACGTCGTCTCCGAACCTTCCAATAACGCCGACAACATCAGTCAGTCCACCTATCAACGTTATCTGCAAGAAAGAGTCGGCAGGGGCCAACTATGACAGTTCTCCCCTGAACAAGAATAATAGTCTAACCTCTTTAACCCACTATAACTCCAACGAGCTCAGAATAAGTGGTGGGAAAGAGTCGTCCCCATCAGAACCTGTCTCCAACATCCATGGTTACGGCGTCACACCAAAGCAAGAGCTGTACAGCAGCCCGAAGAGGTTAGACTACGCAAGCAAGTTGGATTACACGGAGAAATTCGGGAGTAACCTGGTTAAAGACCAGTACAGTTCGCGGTTGACGGGGAATCTTACTCCTTTGGGGTCGAACTCCTCGATTATGACTACGCCGTCTCCTCCCATCACTCCTCAGAGTATAAACGGCCCAGGGAATGTGTACCACCCGGACAGCTACAACAGTTTCCACTGGCCAGGCAGTTCGGATTACATAAGGAGTTATTCGACCTCGCATCATCATCAGGGGTACGGGCAAAGCGCTTATAACTCACCATACTATCCCAGTCAGGTGAGTGTTCGAAATTATTCAATAATGTAGTATTTATTCGGTTGCTTTATTTAATTTTTTGTGCTTCTTTTGAGTTGAACCTATAAAGAAGCATCTTCACTGAGAGCATTCACGTGTAATGAGCATTCGACGTCGAATATTCGAGTGGTGTGGACGTTGAGCCGAGCGTTACAAAGCTTGCACGCAAGCGCGAACTTCGGCCGGTGTGGATTTCGCAACGATTTTCGCCGAAACGGCTCGCATTCGAATGTTCACGCAAATAAAACGCTCGAAAGCGAGCACTCAGATAATTTCTTGAATGAGTATATATGTAGGAATATTACTGGCCACTTGTAAGCAAGGAACAGTTCCTTGATCTTAGTGTTTGTGACCTACTTGGTCAATCGTATTATCGAATGTATGACATTTAACGAGATCGTATTCGAATGCTCCAAGCTCGCAAGAGAATGGTTCGACATAGTTTTGCTCGAACGTGAATGCTGGGCTCGCTGCATTTGTTGCTCGCCTGCGATTGTTCGTTTACAAATGCTCGCGAAAGAATGCTCCCAGTGAGGACGCTCCTTTATAGTTCAAATAAAGATGAACCATCTTGTAAAGTCCAGTTTAGCCGATGGCGTTATGGTCGTTTACTTAATAAAAAATAAAGACAAAGTACAAACAAAGCAAGATAGACATTACCAAAATGTCTTCGAAATTAAAATGCCCTGTGGTAAGATAAAACTTCAAAGGTCTTGTCTTTTAATCAAAAGAAAATTTTGTATTCAAATAAAGAAACCTCATTTCGCCCGTTAGCCAATGATATTAAATGAATTGTTTCATAAAGTATTACCAGAGCAATAAAACATTTTTCTACCACGGAAGTTTTTTACAATAATATCACTCTGTAAAATTAATTAACAACAAAATGTTGTTTTTCAAAACGTAGATAGTTTATTATCAACCTTGTTATTAAAATCTAGCAAATTAATTGAATAAATTATTTCAATGGCTTGTTTTTAATGAAATTTTGAAAAATATTGTTAATCTGCAGGATATGATTGAAGTGTCAATCATTTTGATGTATTCTTGCGTTGTTAATGACGTAAAACTATTAATATAATGGAAAATTGTAGTGTTTTTAGTTCCTAACGATATTATTTCGTCTCTTATTTACCTAATTGACTTTATTTTAATTAAAACTCATTTAATTCAATACCAAAATACCCCGACATCTTCAAAACAAAGTTTTAATTTTATCGGCTGGCAAGTACTACACTTATGTCTCTTACGTCTGTCTATGGCTAGTGGGCCCTTTGGTTATAGGAGAGGCATATGCCCAGCTGTGAGATGATATAGGCTAACAAAAAACCAGAAACCAAATTTTTGCTCAAACAGAAAAACAAGATTTTAACTATAATTGTCCTTTCAGATGGAATACTTCAACGGCTCATCGGTGAACCAGGCACACGGCAGCCACCACGGTCACAACCTGACCGCCAACGGCAACCAGCTGTACAACCAAGTATCCTTCGGCAACCCGTCCCCACCAGGAGCCTGGGCATCCCACCACAACATCCTGTCTTCGGGACCGGAGTCGCCGGAGAATCAGTCGCAGAACTCGCCACATCTAAGCATGCTACAGGCATCCCAAATTACGAACTTTTCAAATACGGGGAACAGTTACTTTGCACCTGAAAAGTATGGCATCAATATGGTTTAGTACTTCTAGTCGTTTATTTTTTAGTTGTACATATTTCTTATATAGTGGGTGTGTGAGAACGATTCCGAGGGAATTGGTATGTTTTTGATACTTTTTACCTAATACACGAATACCTGTGTCGGCTAGACCGTTTTAGGAATTTTAAGTAGAAAATGCTTGTGTTACTAAAATGAATGGCATTAACTATTGTTTTTCTACACTTTCTTACTGTGGCTTAATTCTGGGCCAAAAACATTTTTTTTATGTGTGCCATCGATATCGACACGTTAAGAAGAATATTTTCAGAGCTATCAGTTTTTCTCTCGTATTTTTTTTATAATTTTCATATTTTGTTTTTTTTCCTTTACTCCTTTAAATATTAGATACTTTTGGTTTAATAAAATATGAAAGTTAGCAAAATACGATGTAAGTACATATCAATAAAATCGTGTATTATTATTACATCTTTATGTTTTTACAAAACATACAAATTCCCTTCGAATCGTTCGTATTTACTTCAAATGTAGAAAGCGTTATTTATATTGTAAATGAACATTTTCAACAAGACTTGCCGTCATATTTAGAAACTTTTTACAGAAATACAAAGTTATTTATTATTAAAAATTTAGCAAATAAACTAGATTTAAGAAAACATCGACTCACACTAAATATGAACTCGAGTCTTGTTCAAATTATAATTTACAAAGAAACGGAAGTTTATTTTACATCTAAGCGCTACGAAAGCAACGATTTTCATCGAAAAATAAAACATGGAAAGGCCTAATGCGTGTATCGAAGTACACTTTCTTGTAGAGTTTCTTATTGTTTAACATGTGAACACCAAACGTATTAAAATGTGTTAATTAAAAAGAAAACATTGAAAAAAACCTTTTGAGCAATTTTTTTTGTCTTATTGTCTTTGGTGTACAATTGGTGGAAAAAAGAAAAAAACTTGAATTGTATAAAACGTTTGCCCTTATTTTGCTTGCCCGCGCCTGTGTAAAAAGAACACCCTGAATCATATCACTTTAAATAATATTTAATACCGAGATAGGTAACTTAGGCTAAATTTAGTGATGGAATTCGCTAAATTATTTAATTAAACAATCGTTACTTATATTAAAACAATAAATAAATATCAGCGCCAAATAAAATAATGTTATAAAAAATACCTATATAAAAAAATCCTAAAAACTAAGATCCATCAAAAAGTTAAGTTTAAACCATAGAGAAGCTACTAGTTTTTTCTAGCGCCCATTTTTTTTATACTAACCTCATTGCTGTAACCTAAATATAAATAAGTTTTAATATAAGTAACGCCACATAGTTCTATTGTATATAAATTATATGTTAAGAGTTTTATTTTGTATATGTGTGTGCTACGAATGTATATGTGGGTCATTATTGTCTAGTTTTAAGGGATCGTAATATTTTTTATTATTTCTTAGACCAGTAATAACCCTGCCATAAGTTATACAAATAATTTAATTCGTAACACAATGAAACTACGTGTAAACTTCTGGTCGCCATCTTGTATTGGAATTTACTTTTTTATTAAACAATTTATTTGTATATTTTTTTAATCTTTTCATCGTGTTTTCTTTTAAAATGGTGTTAAAGTCTAAATCGCATGAAATTCCCTAGACTGCTTTATTTAACTTTATTTTTATATTTTGTCTTCAAAAATAGGATGACATCCCACTTATTTGTGCAAAAAAAATATTAAAAATAAAACCTAAATAAAGATGTCGACCAAACGAGATTGGCGCCATGACAGTTGCCGACAAATATGGCGGTTTAAAAAAATATAAATTTTATCGCTCGAAGTCAAGTTGTCGAGCGAAATAAATTCACATGGTAGTTTAATGAGATTATTAGTTTATTTATATTATTTTACAAATAAAATGGGATCATTTTGTGCGAGAATATTCTCACTAATTACATTATTAGTGACTGAGAGTACCGCGCGATTGGGCTTACTTAAACATCGAGTATTTTTTTTTTTTTATTAATACAAGAATAACTTGTATATTTTTTATAATTTATGGTAAACTTGCCTCTTTACCTCGGCAGTTGAGATACATTCATAAATGTGAAAAGAGTCAAGACAAATATCTCATGTCGTTAATTTTTCTCATTGCTATGAAGATATTGTATGTCCTTAACTGGAGGCGAGCCAGTCATAAAGTATTTTTATTATATTTAACTTCTCAATAAATACTTTATTTAAATATTTTTTCCTAAACAAGAGTAGAATATTTTTTTTTTTTTATTACGATCGATGTTTGAGGGATGCCAGCGCCAAAAACAAAATTCCCAAATTGGTAGTTTTTAAATGTAATGAAATTGTAATTTATAGTAAATAATAAGCTTGAACATAGCTAAATTAGTTAAGTACATTACTTGTACGGTACGATGAAAAGTCAATGTATTTTTTTTTAGTTAAGTTGTATTAATTATTAACTGATAGCTATTGAAATATTGAAATCCGAATATATGCATATAAAATACATTTTTGTGTTTCATTTTGGATGAATACCTGAAACGAACATAACACTTAAATACTAAACTAGAAGGTAGCTTCTGTAACTATTCGAACCTCAGAAAAGTCTTTTAATATATACCTATTATTTACACTAAACATAAACACACTACAGTTAGGCCAACCTGCACGAAAAATCTTAACTCTGAGTTAGTTAATAACACGAGGTTAAATTGACAGTAATTTAACCTCGTATTAGCAAGTAACTCTGAGTAAAGTTTTTTGTTCAAGTGGGTCTTATTATACTTACGTAAGTACTATTATTTAGTGCCCAAAGCAGCATAAATATTCGAAAAAAAAACCATGACTGATATAAAGCAATATCTAACCACAAAAACATAATTAAAAGGCATCAAATCTTTAATTGAAATATAGATTAAGCGCCAAAGTAATTAGGGAAATTTATTTGGTAAAAGTCTTTTGGTCGATAAAAGTGAGGAATGAAGGTGTCTGTACAATCGTTATTAAATCTCCGTAGGTACTATAAGGGTCAAAACTGCAGTCACACTCTACCAAAACAGCAAAGGCAACTTGAACTTTGCTACAAAAACTAGCCATTTGAGTTGGGAGAGTATGTCTGCACTTTTTGACTGCACATAATATGTGGATAGGTATACACTGTCATTAAATCAAACAAAAATGTGGCTAATTCAAAGCATTTATTTCTTTTCAACCATTTAAAGGCACATTAGATTATAATAATATACGAAGTGCTGGCAAATTTGTAGTAGGTTATAGCTTTATTAACAGTACCTGGGCGACCGAGCTCTGCTCGGGTGAAAATAGAGAAAACGACGTTTTCTAAAAATGAAACCTAGCTAGATCGATTTATCGCCCCCGAAACCCCCTGTATACTAAATTTCATGAAAATCGTTGGAGCCGTTTCCGAGATTCAGATTATTATTTATTTTATTACATTCACTAGCTGCTCCCCGCGGCTTCGTTCCCGTGGACCACCCCACAGGAACCGTTTTCGGGATTAAAAAATAGCCTATGTCACTCAGGAATAATGTAGCTTTCTATTGGTGAAGAATTATTTAAATCGATCCAATAGTTTCGGAGCCTATTCGGTACAAACAAAAAAACAAACAAATCTTTCCTCTTTATAATATTGGTATAGATATATAAAAGAATTGCTTGTTTGATTAGATTAATGACGTCACCAGCCTTTCTTAAACAAACATAGCACCACACCTATATATCCTGAAGAGTTGGACAGAAGTGGACGACGCAGCCACTTACGAACTAATGGCATGACGTCACACAAATCCTGCATCGCGAAAACAAAGTTTTCGGCGCGATTAGAACACATACAACAGTCTGACAACAACTGTTGGGCAGTTGCCCGGACCAGACACGAGACCCATCTGGTTGGAGGGTCCTCCCTTTTCTATGGAGTTTTGTGGGACTTTACACCCTGCTCCACATATCTCCCAACCCGTATTTCACCAGTGGGCCTATTGCAATCAATTCATTCTGAAAGACTAAACAATGAGAATCACTTACACTTAACTCTTACACTTGACATACGACTTCCTCGAAAGCCAGCGCAACTGACGAGAGATGTGAATTATTGAAACATACACACCCTACTCCTCCACACTTCATCACTCCGGCAGAGAAACTGCCCTCTGGAAACGAACTGCAGTGGCCAATCTGGAAATCCCTAAACCGATTGCGGACCTAGGTTGGCCGCTGTAAAAACAACCTGGCCAAATGGAATATCATAGACCCATTCAAAACACAGTGCCAGTGTGGGGCCCCTTCGTAAGATATGACACACCTCCTTGTCTGCCCTTCATGCCCGACCACCTGCACCTTACGGGATTTGAACGTAGCAAATGATAGAGCTGTCCGAGTAGCTACATACTGGTTGGACAAAATCTGAATGGCTGGTATAGTTTGAGTTAATCGACACGAAAGAAAAAGAAGACTTAACTCTTAATGGAATACAGATACAGTCATGGATCCAAAGAGTAGACAGAACCACCCAAAGCCAAAGTGCATATAATTTCTTTGTAGAAGAATTATAATTCCAATAATCCTCAACAATTTTCTATAGTATCTATACAATGTAAAGTATTGATTGAATCTTTGTCTTAGACCACAGACATAAATCTTACTAGATGACGCGATAGTATGTACTTCTCGTGCCAAAAAACGGAGTAAAGTTACGATCAATGATCGTAATCTGAGCTTTTCATTTTGCATTATCGCCACCGGAAATCCAACGAAATCTAGAAAAATGCCTTTTCATGTTATATTGAGCTGTAAAGAACGTATAGAAAAAGTTGGCCGAGGCATTGGAAACGTTTTCTGTCGTTGGTAAGTAAATTTGTTTTTAAATTGTGCGTGAAAAAGTGGCACTCTTGGTTTTCATACAGATGGAGGTACTTGCGTTATCTAGTTAGATTTATATCTGTGTCTTAGACTGTTTTTATTATATATTTCTCTCGATTTTCTTCTAAAAAGAAATGTTAACCACGTTAGCTCTGATTAGTGCGATTGCACTTTTAATCCTCAATTGTACATTAAGTACTTGTATTGTACAACAATAAAACACAAAAGAACAATGCGATATTCAATTATATTACCCTTAAAAACTATCGACAAACGTAACAAAATCAACACCGACCGGTGCTTCGTTCAATGCGGTCGCTGCTAGCCAGTAACTCGAGCCGAGTTCGACGACTGAAGCCATCGCGGACGTCCTACAACGTCCAACAGCGAGCGACGTGACCCGCACGACTCGAGGACGATACGACACCTCTAATTACAGTAATTGGTACTGCCTTGGGAAGGTGGAAAGTTTGTAAGCTAATCCAGTGGAAAAACAAATAGACCTTGAGTGGGGAAAATGGATTTTGTTTGCGTAATAGGTATTTTCTCATTCTTGTGAAAGAATAATGCATTATTTGAGTATTGTAAAAAGGTGTGATGGCCAAAATTTCACCATAATGTGGATTCATAAGCTAATGAAGATTACATTTGCCTAAGACTTGCCTGTCCGTGCATTCATTTTACATGGATACGATTAAGCTAGACGCAAATGCGTCATAGATAATGTTGTGTATTTTTTTATTGGGACAATCCCACCGCACTATTTCCAAACCACTGTCTCCTGAAAGCCAGAATCAACAGTGGCGACCACCAGAAAAGCGCCGAGGAAATGAAGCTCGACGAAGTCCCAGAGAATGAATTTAACTGTCTTGGATCCCGTAATGATTTTAATCAGAAAAGAATAGTGGAGGTGTAGGAAAAAATACGATTTTCTACTTACCTCCATATCAAGCAGGAGACAGAACAAACAAGACACAAAGGGTCATTTACAACTGGGATAAGCCCAGTTGCCTAGCACCACGGATAAAAATTTGCTTTAATATTAATGGGTCCTAACATTGTGAGCTGTTATATTTGATTCCAATAATAGGTATGGCAAAAACGCTTGAACGCACGGAAATGTGTTCTAGTTTCCACAAGGTCCGTATAGTAAACAACTCCTGATGCAGCCTGTACATTATTCATATATATGATTGTGAAAAGTGAGAAAACAATAAAAAATATGTAAGTATAGTATTTTTTCGGGGTGCATCTGTTCCTGTGACTGATCGGCTCGAGCTCCTTGGCATGGAGTTGACATCCAGTCTCAACTTCACCGCCTCCATCGAGTACAAAGCCCATATTGCGGCAAAGAAACTTGGCGTCCTAAACAGAGTGAAGCGATACTTTATGCCTGGACAGCTATTAACTCTTTACAAAGCGCAAGTCCGATCCTGCATGTAGTATTGCAGCCACCTCTGAGATGGCTCAGCTAAATATCAGCTTGCCACGCTTGACTCGGTGGAACGCAGAGCTAAGAGACTAATTGGCGACGTCAAACTGGTAAATGCCAAGCTTCACAGCTTGGCTCATCGCCGTAAGGTTGCCTGCTTGTCAGTCTTCTACAGACTGTATTTTGGCGAGTGTGCTCATGAACTCCACGACCTCATCCCACCGGCCCCCTTCTACCATCGGACATCTAGACGCACTGCAAGTTACCATCCTCACATAGTTGCCATTCCACCAATTCGCACCAAGCGCTTCCAAACATCCTTTATAATGCGCACTGCAAAAGAGTGGAACTCACTGCCTGCGTCTGTGTTTCCGATCGCATACAACCCGAATCTCTTCAAAGTTAGAGTGAACAGGCACCTTCTGGGTAAGCTCACTCCATCGTCGACTTTGTCTCTGTCACATCTGACCTAGACTAGAGTCAAGAGCAAACCTATGATAACTAAAAAATTTAAAAAATGTAATATACGGGTCCATGTTGATTGTTTGTGATGCACCCATTTATTTATTTATATACACTTTATTGTATACAATAATATACAAGAAAAAAAGAAACTTAACACTAAAAACATACAACGGGTGGTTTCAACGAGAAATAACTGTTAAGATTCGATATTATAGCGTAGCAAACAAAGCTTTGAAGATTTTCTTTTGTTTTCACAAACACACAAGAATATGTAGCTACAAAAGTTTTCTAATGAAAGAACCTCTGACCGTTAGCTTGGTTCTCCTCATTACCTTGGTTTCGTAAGAGTCATACCAGAAATGACCTTACTTAATAAGCACTGGTAACCATTAGGGTTATCTTATAATATAGGTTAAGGTTGCCCTAGTCGAACATTCTTCCATTCAAACGTAGTCTGGCGATTACTCCACTGTTTGACGATGTTACATCTATACTAATATTATAAAGAGGTAAAGTTTGTGAGTTTGTGACGTTGTAACGGTTAATATCTGGATCTACTGAACCGATTTTGAAAATTCTTTCACCAGTAGAAAGCTATGTGTCATAGGCTATAATATATTTTCAAAAAAATTAGAGATCCTTATGAAAATTGCAATAATTTAACCCAAGGTAGCAAAATGTTGTCTGTAAAATACATTATTTGACGTGCGCTGAGAAATAAATGATAGATAAAAATTAGTGGGTAGGTAGGTAGGGTAGGCAGGGTAGGCAGGGTAGGCAAGGTAGGCAGAGTAGCCAGGGTAGGCAGGGTAGGGGCAGGGTAGCCAGAGTAGGCAGGGTAGCTGGGGTAGCCATGGTAGCCAGGCTAGGCAGGGTAGTGGCAGGGTAGGTAGGTAGGTAGCCACTTGACGGGAGCGAAGCCCCGAGGGTCAGCTAGATCAAAATAAAAAATGATATTAATTTGTCTCATCATTCTCTAGCCCTGTATGGAAACAGAAAAGTAAAAAAATACAATATTTGAAAGTTATGAGCGTCGAAAGTTCCATATTTCAACACTAATTTTAACGCATATTTGGGCACAAATAAGTACCATAATAAGAAGGAAAATTTCAAAACAGCCACCTTAAAGGGAAAGATTAGTCGTTCAACAATGCAAATAATTTTAATTTGAACAGTTACATTTAGTCGTTTTTCCATGATATCTGTATTTCCAAAGGTCTGTTTATAAGATTTCGCGCGCTCGTTTTCGTCCTAAATCGTCATCCATTTCGCTACAAATTTGCAAAAGTGTGTATTTTTAGGCGAGATTTTCTAGCTTCTTACTGCTCATCACAGCATCAATATCTTTCGCACGTGTTGTCAGATGACATATCACGCATTTTACCCCCGCGCACAAAGTAGTTCGTGCCGTTGACTAGTGCAACCTTAAGAACCAAAAATTAGACGTAACCAAAAACTGCTTCAGTGTAACAATCCCTCACAACCTCAGGTCCTCAGTTAAATAAATGGTATCAACTGTGTGTAGTCTGTGATTCCGGCTGGGGCCACTCAAACGTCACCGTTTGCTTATCCGTTGGGAGATTAGGACCTGGATCCAACACACATACGGAACGACTAATTGATTCTGTAGGTTCCGTTGGAGATGAAGGAAACTGTGATTGGATGGGAAAGCAAGATGCTTTCTTTCAGTCGTGGGTTTTTCTTTCAGAGTGAGTTTTACTATTATTTTTTTGTGTTGAGTATTGACACAAGCGCAATCCATCACACAAATATTATAAAGGCGAAAGTTTGTGAGTGTATGTTTGTTACTTCTTCACGCCCAAACGGCTGGACGGATCTGGATGAAATTTGACACAAAGATAGATTATAGTCTGGAATAGCACATAGGATACTTTTTATCCCGAGAATATGTGCCCTTGGGACAATTTTTCACATTAACATGGGCGAAGCCGCTGGCAGAAGCTAGTACTTAATATTAGAAATGCGAAAGTAACTCTGTCTGTCTGAATGTTACCTTTTCACGCTTAAATCGCTGAGCCGATTTAGATGAAGTTTTGTATGGAGATAGTTTGAGACCCTAGGAAGGACATAGGATAGTTTGTATCCCGGAAATCATCCTTAAGAGGGTGGAAAGGTTGGGTGAAAATTTGTATGGTGAACTAATCATTTCTCATGTAGGGCGGCCCAAACATCTACAATATTGTGGCGCGATATAAAAAATAGTCTATTCGAAGTACTAATGCCGCGCAGACGAAGTCGCAGGCAACAGCTAGTAGGTCATAAAAAAATGTGACGAGTCAGTCAGCTGATGTTATGAAGGTGGCTGACCGCCCAGGGAATACTGGAAATAAAGAAAACATAAGTCGTGAGCCTAAAAACCTAGACAATTATTGAAATCTTCTACTCGTTTTGAATGTAACGCCAGTAAATAAATGAATAATCAATTTCATTTTCAATTTCCGTTTCAATTTCAATACCAATTTCATTTTTCATTTCCGTTTCAATTTCAATACCAATACCAATTTCATTTTTAATTTCCGTTTCAATACCAATACCAATTCCTATTTCATTTCAATTTAATTTATTCATCAACAAATTTTTGAGTACACAAATAGCCTTGATACTACCACATAATTATAGCAGGTGAATGAGGCGAGCTGCAGCAGAAGGCAGAGCAAGACACAGTCCTGCGCTAGTAACTGGCCTGGATTACAAGCACCGGGCGGAGAAACTACTCCAATATATCACTCAGTCATCTCAACCAGTATTACCATGCTCTTTTCGGCTTCCAGTCACTCAGTTTAGCTGAGTACGTAACAGAATTTCACAAGGACCGGTTACTTATCTGAACACCATAACCCAGACATTACTGATAAATTATTTTATTTTTATTAGTTGATTTGTACAAACACTTTTACATGTCAATCATATTTTTTTAAACTAGATAAGGTGGGCGTTTTCTACTCTGAGAAGAAAGGCCGAAACAAACTCAGAGGTCACAGTCGCTTTTAAAGTCCAGACATAATCTTGCTCATGTAGACTGATGTCTGAAATGGTATTTTGAGGAAAGAACCAGCCAGATTGAGTGTACCTGTCCAGTCAGTGCACGAATTTGTCAGTAACCGTGCAGCTCAACTCAGAATTTTAGGAGCTCAACGATACGACGAACAATACCATAGAAAGGACACTCGGGTAGCCTGCATAAATTGCTCCAACTGCCAGACCATGATAAAAAGGAACTGAGAAAAAAAAATTACCCACATATTCTTCACATTCACAATAATTTAAATAATAAGTATAATACTTTAAAATTTAATATTCATGTCATTGCAACAATACCAAAAAAAAAACAAAGTTCGGGCTGTAAATATTAAAAAAAATATTGGAGCAGCTCAATACGAAGCTTTTTTTAGCCTACTATGATACTAGATACTAGACCGCCTTTGTACCCTAGTATTAAGTTGCTATAAATGTGTAATCTCTTTTTTTTTTGGTGTAGAATAAAGTTTATTCTATTCTACTAAACACACGCCCTAGTTGGACTGATTATCAGATTTTCGGGTTACTGACTTTCATTAATGACTATCAAAGATATCCTAATGATATCAGTGATCAACTCCTCATCGTACTTATATTTAATATAACCACAGTCCTATACAGTCGAGTATAATACTCACACCGGATCTTTGAAACCTACCCCGCTTGTGATGTTGTATCCACTGGCGGGTATAGCTCCACCAGATATTCGTCGCGAAGTGGCCAGCCGCATCGAGAAGGGGAAACAAGAACGGGACAGTCGCCACCCCTTATATGAACATCAACTCCAACCTGCACGCCTAAAAAGCCGCAAAAGCTTTCTGAGACACACGACCTCATTGGAAGCCAGCGCAACTGACGAGAGATGTAAACTGTGGCAAAACACACATCCTGCCCCTCCATACTCCATCACTCCGGCAGAGCATCTGCCCCCTGGACACGAACTGCAGTGGCCAATCTGGAAATCCCTAAACCGATTGCGGGTACAGGTTGGTCGCTGTAGAAAAAATCTGGCCAAATGGAGTCTCATAGACCCATCGCAAACACAGTGCCAGTGTGGGGCCCCGTCGCAGGATATGCCCCACCTCCTTATCTGCCCTTCGTGCCCAGCCACCTGCACCTTTCAGGACCTGAACGTGGCAAATAACAGAGCGGTACAGGTGGCTACATACTGGTCAGACAAAATATGAGTTTAGTTGAGTAAAATTTGAGATTATCGACACGAAAAGAAGAAGAAGACCGGATCTTTGTTTCTCTGAAGTTGGCTGCAAGAGCCTCAGTAGCTATTTTTGTGTCAATGTTGTAGGTGAAGATATAGCATTGTATAACTGTCTCTTTCACTCGTTTATGATTCAACTAGTCGACGGCACGAACTATTTTGTGCGCGAGGTTCAAATGCATGCCATCTCATCCGACAACACGTGCAAATGAGATAGATGCTGCACTTTTGCAAATTTGTCGAAATGGATAATGATTTAGGACGAAAACGAGCGCGTGATATTCTATAAACAGACCTTTGGGAGTCTAGGTATCATGAAAAAACTAAAATAAAATAATTTGCATTGTTGAATTACTAATCTATCGCAGTATGGAGGCCTTTTTGCAATTTTCCTTCTTCTTATGGTATTTATTTCCGCCCAAAGATGCGTTAAAATTAGTATTGAATTATGGAACTTTCGACGCTCATAACTTTCAAATATTTTATTTTTATCTTTTTTGTTTACGTGCAGGGTTAGATAATGACGAGACAAATTGATGTAATGTTTTATTTTGAACGTATATCGTGAAAAGAGTGGAGTAATCGCTAGACTACGTTTGTATGGAAGAATTTTCGACTAGTGTAACCTTAAATTTGTCGCATAGTCCTATCTCGCTTACTCTATGCAGTAGTCTCGATAACAAACTGTTTCTTGCGCAATGGTTCGCAGAGCCAACTTCAGAGACACAAATATCTGCTGTAAATTCTATAGTAAGTACCCTTTGCCTATTACACAACGAGACCTGCACTCCTTTACATAGGAGGCAACGTACTTCGAAAACGTGCCAAATTACAGTTCAAAGGGTTTTCAGTTTAACCTAGCTTGACCCCGTTCTCCATTCAGTATCTAATTAATTACCTAACATTCCGTTTCTAGGAATTTACTACTAGGTAGGATACTTATCGGAAGTAACCACGTTATGGAGCTTTGACACTCCAATGACAAATTACCATATGTATAAAACGACGTTTTTCAACACATTTATTCGAAATAAAAAAAATAAGATCGTTAGCTGTTAAAATTTTTCAAAAAGAAAAGAATGAAAGAAAAAGTGTTTGATTGTCACAAAACGACATACAATATAAGAACATGCATATGCTAAACCCTTAACAATATTATTAGTACTTAAATTAAGTTAGTAAAGACGAGAAATAAATCAAACAATAGTAACAAATACTAAGTACCTACATTTTGTTTATAACAGAAAAGAAATAGGGTGAAAAAGAAATTAAATTTGAATTGTAACTCTACCGAATGTAATTCTCTATTTAAAACTTAATGGTCCTCAATTTGACCTGCAAAGCGTGTAAATGCAGCACTCCAAAAAAACTCTAGAGGTGTGTTGGAGGTTGCAACGTCATAGGTAACTCAACCCTTTGAGATCCTGCAGTGAACTACTCTTGAGCCACAAGATAATACAGGGATACTTTTTACTATGATATTTACTCGTATGTCATAGAAAATGTAGGAGTGAATCTCTACTCTTTCACCCTATTCACATACAAAGTTTCATCAAACGGTAAGTAAAAAGTATGCCCAAAAATCCTATTGAATTTTTTTGTAAAAAGAAATAATCCGTTTTTTAATAAACTCCCAACTGATATTCAAAGACACATCAAAACTACTGCCACACAAAAAAATGTCGGCGCAATGTCGTCGAAATTCGTCCCCCAACTCTGTTGGACTTCTTTAAAATTAGCTGTTTAGACGGGCCCGCTGAATTGTGCGACACACATAGCTATACGTTACAAACGCAAACTTTACTTGTACCCACGTAGATATTCCCTGGAAAATGTATTTTTATTTTATTGTTGCAACCCCGATCGAGTAACCTACCGAAATGGCGCGAAGGAAAATGGTGCTTGTCGTTTGACGTTAAACGTCAAAACAGAATGGAGGGAAAGGGAGTTAGTACGTTTGAAATAAGAACGCCCCGCGTCGAGCGTACGCAGTAATGTTTGCAGCTGTATATAGTAATGTAGTTCTCTCTCGCTCTGGCTCGTGGGTTCTTTGCATGGTGCTGTCTCAGGCGGGTGCGGAGTTAAGCCGCTTATCTGCTGCCCGCACGCCGCGCCCCTCTCCCTCGGCTGCTGCGCGTAACACGTCACATTCTGCAATTCGTTTGCTTTTCATTATTTTTTATTTTGTGTAATAATAGCCATAAAATACGTTTGATTTATAGTTATAGTGGTTATAATCATTACTGGCACCTAGTAAATGGACTATTTTGAACGGCGGCCAAACCAAATAAGCTGTTATTGAGGCAATATATAAAAATCCAATTTGGTTAATTATATTTAGGTGTTCAGATTAGTGTGTGGTATTATTATGTTCCGCAGATAAATATATCTTCGTAACTGTATTTATCTAGTATCGATTGGATTGGTATGTAACTAAATAATGTAGAATTTTAAATTTCTGATTGTAAATGATCTAACACCTAGTTTCAGGTCAGCTGAAAACCTCTTGCAATCTTTATGTTATGTATAGTATAAATCCCGAGGACCGTAGGTAATAGCTGTCTACATTAACTGTTATTTCTATCTGAATTCTGGAATATTTTTTACCAATGATCCAGCGATGGAAACTAATACTTACAGTAGAATTTTATTTCTGAATGTACCTAATACATAGTTCAGCCAGCTGAAAACCTTGTGTACAATCTTTATGTTATGTATAGTATAAATCCCGAGGACCGTAGGTAATGGCTGTCTACATTAACTGTTATTTCTATCTGAATTCTGGAATATTTTTTAACAAGGATCCAGCCATGGAAATTAAAACTTACATTAGCTATTTTTTTCTGAATGTACCTAATACCTAGTTTAGCCAGCTGAAAACCTCGTGCAATCTTTTTGCTACGTATAGTATGAATCCCGAGGACCGTAGGTAATGGCTGTCTACATTAACTGTTATTTCTATCTGAATTCTGGAATATTATTTACCAACGATCCAGCCATGGAAATCAAAACATACATTAGAATTTTATTTCTGAATGTACCTAATACCTAATTTAGGCAGCTGAAAACCTCTTGCAATCTTTATGTTATATTTAGTATGAATACCGAGGACCGTAGTAGGTAATAGCTGCCTACATTAACTGTTATTTCCATCTGAATTCTGGAATATTTTTTACCAAGGATCCAGCCATTGAAATTAAAACTTACATTTCCATTGATAAAAGATTTCAGGTTCTTAAGGTTTTTTACACCATCTTCTTTTTGCCCACAAGAACTGAGTTAGAAACGTTGCAATCTCTGGAAATCCTAATTTGATGAAGAAAAATGATTTCACGGATAGAACAGCTATACTATCGGTGAGTGCCATAGCATAGCTAAAAATAATCACGCTGTTATGTTCCCAGTGCTGGGACAAAAGCCTCCTCTCTGTGAGAGGGAGTGGGCCGTAATCCACCACGCGGGCCCAGTGTGGGTTGATGGATGTCACAAGTCTTGGTATAGCTTATACAGCGAAAAAAGGTAAGATTCCTGCAGGACAAGTCATAGAGGCGAGGCGGCGGCAAAAAGCTATCCATCGTCATCATCAGCCGAAAAAGTCTTCTATCTACTACCCCCTAGCCAAGTTACAAACTTTTCGTATCGAATCTTTTTTTTTTTTTTTATAATCTATAGGCTTGCGTTTGACCACCATCTCGCCTGATGTTAAGCGATGATGTGGTCTACGGTGAAGCACGCTTGCCTAGAAGAAACCTATTCACTCTTGACTTAAAGACCCCTAGGTTGTAGCTATCAGGGAACAAAGACTCCGGAAGGGAATTCCACTCCTTAGCTGTGCGCACAATGAAAGTATTAGCAAAACGCTTTGTGCGTATGGGAGGGATGTCAACCATGTACCGATGGCGCATGGCCGTACGTCTTGTAGTCCGATGATGGAAAGGGCTAGGCGGAATCAAATTGTGCAGTTCCGTCGCACACTCCCCGAAATGTAACCGATAAAAAACCGACAGACTGGCGACTCGGCGTCGATGTTCGAGGCTCTGGAGCTTTGATGCGACCAGTGCACCGTTGCCAATAAGCCTTTTGGCCCGTCTGTCAATCGACTCAAGTGCATCAAGCTGGTATTTGGCAGATCCATCCCAGAGGTGAGAGCAGTACTCCATGCATGACCGAACTTGCGCTTTATACAAGTTGAGCAGCTGTTCTGGCGTGAAGTACCGTCTCACCTTTGCAAGAATCCCCAACTTTTTTGCAGCTAACTGAGCTTTCGCCTCAATGTAAGGACCATCTCTTTCTACAAACGTTAACGCCTTCCATTTGTATGGTCTGACCACGTGACTTAAGGTTCAAATGTGTCATTCACATACATTGTTTCGTTTTCTACTAGCGTTATCGATTGTAGATTGACAACTTGGCTACAGGTGCTGGAGATAGGTCTCCCCCAAGTGTCGCTACATCGTTCTTGTGCGTCTCGCATCCAGCCGATTCTCGGAGCCTTAACTAGCACCCTAATTGTGCAAGTTCAATGAGTAGGTTACCTACGGATTGTTTCCCTTACATTAAATGCTTCATATTCAAAAATCCGTCTACTCGACAGCGTAAAACATGCAATGAATATTGTTGAGTAACCAAAATTAAAGGGAATGAGTGTGCTTTGTGCTGTTAAAACAGATACGTAATTAGGGTGCAGGTCGTACGCAAAATACGCGCTTAGACGTGGAGTTGCGGACACCAGCCCGTCTTAACCTAGGGTGCAGGTCATCTGTTTATCTAGCTAGGTAGGGGGAGGTCTTACAATCTGCGTCTGGTCAAGCTACTCCAGCAGCTGAATTGCGCAAGTGAATTCGGCAAGACAAACACAGACGGATATCCACATCGCATATTTAATCTCGCATGTGATTAGCCGTTTGATAAGGTCAAACCCTTGCCGAATTCAATTACGAAATTAGGCTGCTGGTCATCGGTCTACCTAGCTAGAGGGAGGCCTTACAACACTGCGTCTTCTGGTACGCGGTCGCTATTCTACAACTCTTCGGCTATCCGTTCTGCAAGCAATGTGCCTTGCCCACTGCTACTTAAGTTTGGCAATTCTTCAGGCTATATCGATAACCCTGGTCAAAGATAATATAATACTAGCATACAGATACCTCATCCTATACAAAGAAACAGTGCCGACGTAACTAGCGTTTTTCATCTGATTATACCGATATTTTCTTGTACATCTATCGTGTTCGGTTCCGTTCCACGGCGATAGATAGATCACCGTCTGTATCCCTGGATCGATGTACAATAAATAATCAGTATAGTAGGCCGGCACGGTTTCTTTGTATGGAATGAAACATCTGTATGCTAGTATTATCTGTGCCCTGGTTTACCTGCACAAAAAAAGCTAAAAAGCCTTCATTGCGGAAAATAGATTCAGTTATAGGTATAGCAGTCTTCGTATTTATATATTGCATAATGTGCTCTAAGTATTTGACATTTAGTATAGTTATCGCGTAAACACGTAGGTGGTATGCCCACCTGTTTATTTCAGTACTAGCACGTTGCTTCCTTCCTTACTCTTTAAAGAAGAAATACGCTCTCTATTAAACCTATTTCTGCAAAGACAATACTGCTAATGGTTTGATTTAATCGTATGTGCCGGACATAACATATCTTTCCGGCACATAAGATCTCCAGGACCATTAATAACTTTGATTCTGGTTTACATAGGAACACCCTGCATGAGAAGTTGGGGACTGGTCGATGTAGCCTTTGATCATCACTGGACGTCTTTTAGCTGAAATGATAATGATTCTTCTTTGTAGTTTCAATTCTTCAGCTTTGTATGAGGAGGGTAATCTGTTGGTATTGTTTCAACAGAAACCTTTATTTATTTATTTATTTATTATATACTTTATTGTACACCACTTAAATAATTACAGAACAAAACATTTATAAAGATAAGTGTACAATGGGCGGTCTTATCGCACAGGGCAATCTCTTACAGACAACCTTTGGATGAACTGAACGAGAGGAGGTAGACAAAGGGTTGTCAGTGTACAAAAACTATCATGAAATAATATACCTTATACATTACATAAAATACATACATACAAATAAAATAATATACTAATAAATATCAAATACAGAACAAAGAAAGGAGAAGAATAGTTACAGAGAAAGGAAATGATCCTTCACCATTTTCTTAAATGTCGGCAATGTTTGCGCACGCCTTACCTCAATAGGTAATGCATTCCACAAACGAGCTGCTTGAACCGTGAAAGATTTGTCGAAGAAGGATGTGGAATGCATACGAATGCTTAATTTCAGATTTTCCGATGATCTCAAGAACCGAGAATGTGTGTCACAGAGGAACTGAAAACGTTCTTAAAGATAAAATGGACTAGAAGGATCAAAGAGCACATTATATAGCAAAGAAAGTATGTGGTCATTCCGGCGAAGGCGAATAGGAAGCCATTTGAGCTTGATTCGAAATTCAGAAACATGGTCATACTTGCGCAAGCCAAATATGAACCTGATACAGAGATTTTGAAGTCGCTCAAGCTTGTCCAATTGGTCTTGGGTGAGATCGAGATAGCTGGCATCAGCATAGTCCAGGATAGGGAGAAGGAGAGATTGTGCTATCGCAATTTTAGTGGTGATGGGAAGAAAGTTACGAAGCCGAAGCCTTTACATCCATTAGAAACCATATCTAGTTGCGATATAAGTACCTCTCTTCTTCTTCGTCGGTACACTCTTGCCAGAGCCGTCGTGGTCATCATGTTGCAGTGAGACTTCGGGTTGCCATAATTTGCTTAACTATAAGTACCTAGCAACCATAAATTTAGTTCATTATCAAAATTATTACAGCCGAAATTCATCTACTAACTGCTACACATAGGCCTTCCCTATGCGTTGCCACATCGACCAACCCGGGGCTTCTCTTCCCTTTAAAAATCTCATTTTTAACCGCTCAAGCCGTCCAAAAAGTTTCAGAATGAGGCTCCAAGCTATATATTACAAGAAGAGCGGCCAAGCGCACTCTCACTCCGTCGCCTATATAAATATACACGTATATATACGTGGTATATAAGGACAATCGATCAACAGTGAATTTCAAAGCAATATCGATGGCATATATTCATTTTGGGAAAGTTTTGGTAGGTTAGAAAGGCATAGACAATTACTACTTCTCTTGAATTCGAACGAACTATCTGTGAATAGTTTTTGTCTTGGTAAAATATTAGCAGTGAACGAGTAACTGCGGTACCCAAATAGGCCCCGAATTCTGGTGATTTTCATTCTGTTGATCAAATGGTGTTACCCATCATATCTAGGCATTTGTTAATCTTCCTACTAAGTCTTTCAGATTATTTAACGAAAAGTCTGAATAGGTAAAATTATTGTTTGTTTCTTAGAAGAACTAAGAAGGTCGCGATCCTCCTTCTTCTTCTTCCACCTCGCCACTCCCCATTACTCAGGGTCGGCTTTCCTGGTCACGAGGCGCCACTTGTTCCGTTGATAAGCATCGTTAGTAGATAAACCGTACTTCTTCATGTCCTTCTGGATACTCGTCAATCAAGATATCAGCGGTCTACCTCTCCCTCTCTTTTGTGTCGTCTTGGAAAGGCACTTTTTCACGATGTGGTCCTCGGGTCTTCGCACCATCAAAATCTGGATTCGGTTAGCTTTTCAGCGAAGGGTGTCACTCTACCCCGTACAAACGCGTTCCGAATTCCATCCTTGAGAGTGCCACCTGCCCAGCGCAGCATGCGCATCTCCGTGGTAGTTTCTGCTCGTCACTCCTTTTCGTAGCCCAGGTGTTGCTACCCTAGAGTAAAACTGGTCTTACCGCTGTTTTGTAGAACTCCCGTTAGTGTATCGGTTCGTATACAATGGAACGTTCCCGAAAATTCGACCTATGTGGTATTAATTTTATTCTAAACTTTTTTTGTTTTTTTTTCCCGCGTAGTTTCCGTTTCCGTGGGAATACAGGGATAAAAAGTAGCCTAGGTTACTCGGGGATAATGCAGCTTCCCAACGGTGAAAGAATTTTTGAAATCGATCCAGTAGTTTTTAAGTTTATTCGTTTCATATAAAAATACAAATCTTTCCAATTATAATATTAGTATAGGTATAGATTAAGCAAAACGTCATTTATTTTGAAGTCTATAAAATAATGAAATGCGACTTTAATTCAATCATTAATTTTATAATGTCAAAACAAATAAAATGGCGTTGATTTTAAATCATTAGTTTTATTTAGACACTAAGATCAATAATCTTTTAAGATCTATTGTTGAATTGAATCTGTTAATTTTTTAACATAGATTAATTGGGATCATGCCTGCCATCTTGTGAGAAGATCCTTTACATAATTCAGCGACTTGTTTAAAAAAAAACGTAGGTAATACTTGGCCAAGTCCAAGACATACCTTTCAATACCTATCAAGACCTACAAAGTCAAGTACCTACTAACCTATTTGTCCTTTTTCTGCCAGTTCGTTATGAAGCCATTTATTTCATGTCATGAAACAGAGTTTTCGAGTTAGATTTACACCACCCGTCCTTAGAGATATATCTCGTGATGACCGTTGACCCATCCGTGCTGCAGGGCTATTCTGGAAAATCATAGAAATAGACAAACAAACATCTCTTTGAAATCCGTGCAGTTTTGAAACTCACTCTGTCAACGTACAGTGCAAATAAAAAATAAACTTTTTTAGCTTCGATAAAGTGTATAAGAGTTGGAATTTGTTCAATTTTGTCAGGCTGTGTTTATTAGTTTTAAAGTTTCAAATTATCGCGGATTTCAGTGCTGCAGCCCCCAAGCAAAAACCTTTCTGTTTTAAGAATGTTCTTTCAGAAAAGCCTTATTTCAATACAAAGCTACAAAAATCATCGTATATGTCACGCCTTTCCAACTATGCTGGAATCAGCTTCCAGTCAAACTGGAAGATGCAGCAGGATACATAGGTTCATGGAGCGATCGCCAATCTTACCTCTACAGCCCAGAAATTGGGTAACACCCCTTGGAAAGACTGCAATGGTACCTATCATTTGTGCTCTATGTACGTAAGAATCGTTGTAGGAGGCGTTCTGTAGTATCAGTCTACCCCCATAGTCAAAAGGTGGGAGTATGTATCTCTGAGAAGACTGAAGTCCTCAAACATTTGAAACTTTTTCTTAATATCACAAGTCCCGTTACTACTCCAGACCAACAAAGAAACAACAAGTCTATCGAGACCAGGGATTCCCAAACTATTTTGGTCAAGAGACCCCTTTTACAAAATGAACTGATACCTCAGACCCCCATAGCCAAATAACTATAAAAATCCGCTTATTGATTTGCCGAGTTTTTCATCTTGTACGAACTTGGGCACGCTTATCGACTTGTTTTTTTTTATTTAATTAAGTACAATAATGATACTTCCTACTAAAATACTAGTAATTTTTATAACAAATTGGTACATCTAACACAACTTACACAGTATCTTGAAAGTTTGAAATAAGAACTTGTGTTAATTAATAGAGGTCGATTTTTAGACATCGTTTACTCCCAAAATCAGTTTTCTTTTATGTCGACCCCTGAGAAACCAATTTTGACCCCAAGGGGTCGATGCCGAACACTTTGGGAAACCCTGATCTAGACCAACAGATATTTAGCAACAACATAAATCGGTGAAACAGCAGTCAATCTGTGGCGATCCGCATAATCTGAGCCTCAACGGAGGCGTATTACCAACGCACAATATGGCGGCATAATAGCCAGGGAATACGGTCCATCTGGGCATAACATGGTATTATATTTAAACTAGACTCAGAGTACCTACCTATTATCGTATTGTGGAATAAATGTATCGTGAATGTCTTGTGTTTACTTAAGATTTGATTATATACGATCTGTTTTACGGATGAGTTGGGTACGTTTAACATAACTGCCACTACTGGTAGGTCATACGGTCATACATATAAACTCTGTTCCATTTTTAAACGCTTTCAAAAAAGGATAAGGTCTTTAACAGTACATTATTGCAAAGGCCGGGAAATAGGCAATTGCAGGTCGAGTATGAGTTTGAACGCTGAGCCGTAGGCGAGGAGAAGTCCTAATCCTGAAGACTAATACGAGACAGACAATTGCCATTTCCGCCGAGTCATATCCAGTGCTTTTCTCAAAAGAATGCAGGGTAATAAAACATACTTTTTATATTATACATTTAATTTAATTAATATTAAAAGTTACAACAACATTGCTGGAGCGTTATAATGTTCCAAATTCAAAAAAAAGCTCCTGCAATGAGTTTGATCAACATTGCTGGAGCGTTGTTATGTTCCAAATTCAAAAAATGCTCCAGCAATGGGTTTGATTTTCTTTGTCCGTAAATTCGGTACTTCGCGTGTTATTTTTTCTAAAATAAAGACAATATTTCCAAGCATGTTTGAGAAAAAGGCTTTAGATCATGGGTACATGAGTACATGAACACTATCAGACTTTTACTGTCTCTCAAGATACAGGTTGCCCTAGTTTGAGAGGCAGGGTTCATTATTCAAAATGGTTGCAATGCAATTCTTGCAATATAGCTGTACGTGTATGCAAACTGTAATGTAACCTTTCCTTTTGCACCAATAAACATTTATTATTATTTATTATTATTATATCTAATTATAAAAATCATTGCACAATTTAGCACCTATAGAGCAGATTCTTAATTCAAAGGAAAATTCTGAATTGATATTTTGTTAACAAACCCTATTTAAATGCCAAAATATGACAGGTTTTCTGGCTAAAGTGCCTAGAGTTAAACAAATAATCAACTTAATATTCATATTCAGAAATCACGAGCTAGAGAATTTTGGTAGTCATTTGCCTAACAGGGTTTTCGTACACTTGACCAATTTTGATATCCGAAATCCTCAAAAGAGTCCTCCGTTCCCCTCACCAAACAAAAACCTAATATCGTTCTAAATTCAAACCTAATATGAATTGTTGAAAAGGCAGAATGAGTAGGTGTCATGGCGCGTGTTTTATAAACGACGGCACGGCGCCACTCGGCCACTCTATGGCCATTCAAACAAATGGGCTATTCACTGATATTTCGCAATTTAGTCCAGTTTGCTTTGTCTATGGTTGACGCTGTAGAGAAGTGGAGTTAATTATGTTTTAGACAACTGTGTTGTTTTCTTTTTTGTTGTTTTAACTTTTAGATAAACTTAGGTTTTCTATCTCGAAATATCATTTAAAACTAGAATTAAGAAGGGTAGTTGAATTTTAAGATGAATTGAAACTCAACTACCCTAGTTGCCTCTTGAGTCAATCCGGTCCTAATTTATTCGTGCTCTCAATTTAGTATAAGTAAACATAACCCTAGACTGCATTGAAGTAACTTATTACCTACCCACCCATTCACTCAAGATTAAGACAGGCTAGACCTTTATTTATACTTCATTTATGATAGCTTGATCACTGCGACAGCTGTCAGTGTCAATACAGTAACAATAGCGCTTGACAGGCTAATAATAACGTTTACTTCAGTTTGACATATGTCGCAGAGATCAAGCTATCTTGTATGAAGTTTATGCCATCTGAAGACTATTTTCATGTCTGTCATTAATTATCAAGTTTAGTAAACACACAATACCTGTATTCCCCGAATGGATAGACAGAGTTACATCTACAGATAGAACACCAACTAATAAAAAAAACACAAATCAACTACCTAACTTTACCTAATCGTAAGCAAGTCAAAACTCAGTCCACCCTTGCTTCGAAAAATCTTAATGCCCTGGTCAAAAAGGTACGTACCCAAAATAAATTACCAAAGAGAACATTGACAAACGTCTACCTACATAGATATAGGTACTTACCTACATATTACGTAGGTACTTGCGGTCTCCTTGATTCACGTGGGTATGTAGGTAGCATAATCGAATTAAAAAGAACTCAAACAGAGCTAAAGGTCGAGGTCTCCGTCATTTGTAACATAAAGGTCACTTATAAATCGTGACAGAGTTGCATTATAACTAACTGTGTTTGTTTAGAAAAATATCATCTTTGCGTGAGTCTTGGTTTATTTAGGTAGTTACCTAAACTAATAAAAGATATTATAGAGAGTCGAAGATGTTGGTAAAAGATATTCTCTTGATTCTAACTAACCCAGCCCGATCACGAAAATTAATCAGTGTGATATGGTGATTTTTATCAAGAAAATACGCATGGTTTCGGTGGCCACAGGAATGTAGCCGCGGCAAAAGCTTTGTTTAGTATGAATCTACCTATACTTCACAAATGTTAGCTTGATCTCTGTGACATATGTCAAACTGACGTATACACCTTGACCAACTTAACTGTGAAACGGACGTTTTTGGAACTTACATTTTGATAGGGACATAAGATCGGTTTTTGTTTATATTTTTGGTTAAATGGTGACGAACAGCGCCACTCATAATTGCACAGTTAAGTTGGTCGATCTGTAGTACATTATTGTTAGCCTGTCAAGTGCTATTGTTACTGAGAGCTGTCATAGGGATCAAGCTATATTTTATGAAGTATAGTAGCTTGTGCATGTCTAGACTTTGTGACATAGACACAGACCCTAATCAGGTAGAATAGAATATGTCTTCTTACCTAAACCTTTCAAATGAAAGTTTAATGCAGATGCCACTGCTTACTTTAACGAAGCATAGAATCTGGTAAAATCTTGGAAAATTCCACAAAAGCCTACAACAGATACCTACTATTTGACACCAGTACTGTTACTTTTACTAATGTCTACCAATATTCGGTTAGGGTCTGTTAGCCAGTTGGTCACATCGCCCAGACAAGAAACTTGACCCTCAAAAGACAATCCACATCGCAACTAGGCATTGCATTACAAAATAAATAGCCAATACGAAACTCATAAGCGTCAGATGTATTAAGAAAATGAATAATAAATCCGCACCACAGACAATAGAGGCATTAGGCGCATAGACAAGAATCGCTATTTACATGGGGTGGGGTGATTCGGTAACACAATCCGTACGCACGTCAACTCTATTATTTATGGATTCTTTAACATGTAAGGACTTGGAGGGTAGTTTCGTGGGGGTGGTTTCAATCGGACATTTGGCGCAAGGAAGTGTTTCTTCTGCCTCGGTGGGCATAGAGAGGGATTTAAGCTTTTTTCGCCCGATATTACACGCGAAATTATTTTTGGGGTTGCAGTTTTGAGTGTTGAATAATTATTTGTTGTAGTTCTTTTTCGTTTATTGCGACCGCAAATGGTAGGGTATTTAGAGAAAATATTACTTAAATTATAAGAGCGCCTAAAGTTATGCTTTTTTTGGCCTGAAAATTTTGCCTAGGTAGAAAATATAGCTAAAGATGACCCACTGACCCTAGTTTCGCTTGCAGTGACTCACGTCTATGTGTATAATCGAACGCATATTAGTAGAGTGTTCTCAGTGATGTGTTCACCGAAAATGACCCTTACTGCTTTAGCATAAAGGATGCCAATATCAATATTTTACCTGCCACTGATGTGTGGTTGAATTGACACCACATCATCATCTTCCTGCCCTTGTCCCATGTTACTTGTGGTCGGCGCAACATGTTTTCTTCTTCCATACCGTCCTGACCCCGTCACGCCATCACTGACTCCCTTTTCTTTCATATCACTCCTCACATACGCCCTCTCCATCTTTCCAAATTTATATTCATAACTCTTTTAGTAACATGAGTTTCATCTCTCCTCAACACATGACCATACCAGGACAAACGGTTTCCTTTCAACTTTACTTTGAATTTAAACCACAATATTCAAATAACGAGGATATGCTCTAGGATGTATACGTAATAGAACAGGTAAATAATATATTCTGTTACACATGACGCCATCCGGCCATTCGTCAATCAATTCCGTGAATGCAAGTTGATATAGTTACCCAAATGTCAGACAGATTCTAGACAGGAATAGGTACCTACCAGTTTCTTTTATTTTTTGTTAATGGCAACTTGTTGAAGACATTTCCTGCCAGTGTCGTGTAGTGAAGACTGATTTAGATTACAATAACACCAAAAGTTCATTTTTTCATTGTCCTTGTCTCCCAATAAAATGGCGGTAACTTTATTGGAAGCTTCTACGGAGTTTTGTCGACAACATGTACAAACTCATGTTCTACCGCTGTATTTTACTTGCTCACACTCGTGCACGTTCACTAATATTATTAGAACACACAAACTTGTGGTGTTATTGTAATCTAAATCAGTTTTCACTACACGATACTGCCAGGAAATGTCTTAGACAAATTAAAAAAAAAATGTGTTTGGTACCTATTCCTGTCTAAAATCTGTCTGACATTTGGGTAACTATACCAACTTGCATTCACGGAATTGATAGACGAATAGCCGAATGGCGACATGTGTAAAAAACCACAATTTTTACACTATTAATATTCCATTTAACACAATTTAAGGAAAATAAAACAGAGAAGCAACATAGACGCCATCAAGTTCCCGCCAAAACTCCTTCAGCTACCACAAAAATTAGTCAGACTGACGCAGACAGTACCTACTTAGGACAATTCAATGACGTGTCAGAATGTTAACTATGTCATAATCTAGTTCCTACCTAAAATTGAAACTTAACCACAGGTACACATTCTGGTTTTACAACAGCAAAAACGCAAATATCGCTTTTAAATTAACAAACTAGGATTAGACACGGATATTAAACTGTAGATACATGATAAAAGTCAACTTATGTGAATAAGGACAACTTGATATGAAACCTTTTTAGTATTTACGCAGCTTTGGCTGGCATTACGCCGCTTATTTCTATTTGTAATTGAGTACTTCATGTCCAGACTTAAGGTTCAACTAGTCGACGGCACGAACTATTTTGTGCGTGGGGTTAAAATGCATGCTCTTTCATCTGACAACACGTGTTAAATAAGCACTTTTGCAACTTTGAAGCGAAATCGATGACGATTTAAGAGAGAGACGAGCGAGCGAAATTTTGTAAACAGACCTTTGGGAGTATGGATATCATGAAAAAACTACTAAATGTATATTTGAAAAATAAAATTATTTGCATTGTTGAACTACTAATATATCTCTGTATGGAGGCCGTTTTGCAATTTTCCTTCTTCTTATGCTATTTATTTTCGCACAAAGATGCGTTAAAATTAGTGTTGAAATATGGAACTTTCGACGCTTATACCTTTCAAATATTTCAATTTTTTGTTTCCTTACAGGGCTAGATAATGATGATGATGATGAGACAAATTGATATCATTTTTATTTTGAACGTACATCGTCAAACAGTGGAGTAATCGCCAGACTACGTTTGTATAGAAGAATGATCGACTAGTGTAACCTTAAGAGAGAAATATGGACAGAGAGCGCCGACTGAGTCTTATAACTCGAGGTTTGGCTCTCGTCTATTGCCTCCTCCAATATTGGACCAATTTAAAATATATTCCATAAACTGGCATAATAAGATATATACTATGCCTCTATTTTTTCCTTTTTTCATTTATATTTGTCAAATTTGTACTTTTAGCCTCTGTTGACAGTACAGTTTTGAGCATTTATTGAGGGTTCTAGTGCTTCTAAAGGTAATTGTATCATCAAAAAGCGAAACATAGGGGCATAGTACATATCTTTCATTTATCAGTTTATGGAATATATTTTAAATTGGTCTAATATTGGAGGAGAAAATAGGCGAGAGCCGAACCTCGGATTAGGACTTTTTACTAAGAAATTTGAGTCGGCGCTCTCTGCACATATTTCCTCTTAAGGTGCAATTAACTCTATACTTATTCGTAATTTTTCAGCACGCATGGCAGTCATAATAAGGGTTGGTGAGATTCTAGAAGTGGTAGGTACTATACCAAGTTTCGGTATCTGATATTCATTGATTCGGTGGTTACTACTGAGAATCAGCAAAAAGGCCACATCTACCGTATGTCCGAACGGAATTGGACGAACGTAACAACAGATGGATTCGGAACACCGAATAAACCGGCTAACAGGTAGCCCCAGAAGGAGATGGCCTGATAAGTTTTTCCTAAAGGATTTCCCGAAAAAAAATCAAAAGACACATGTGGTGTCTCCCATTGCAAAGCAAAGGCTTCCCTGCCTTTGCTTTGCAATGGGAGACACCACGCTTATAAATAAAAATAATCCCTACAGAACTACTCGTAACTATCTATGGATAAAAAAAACCCCAGATGCATTAGAATTCTAAAACTGCAAGTCAATTTCCACAAGGTTAATTTCTCCATCTAACCGTCAACAAAATTGGAATTAGAAAAATCTCGATGACATAAAAAGCAATCAGTAACCGTTTTGTGAAAAAAAAAGGAAAATTGTAGATCAAAGACGGGAAACGAGGGAGTACCGATGCGAGAATAATGCAATAAATTTACTTTTCGGACGCGGTTTAACCTAACATGGCGACAAATCGAATCGTAACGCTTTAACGAACGCGCTGAGGAACACTTTGAATTTCGAACGACGAACAATTCTAATAATTCCAATTTCTTATTCGCTATTGTTTAGATATTTTTTCGTTTTGCAAAAATATTCAGAATGTGGCTCCTTCGTTTTGAAATTAGAATTTTAGGATGTCCTGGTTTTTTTTTAATATTTCTGCCTATGCCACTGGCTTGGTTACGAAACCTTTAGCCAATTACGCGTTGTATGGTAGTCTATATACTTGCCAGTAACATCTTATTAAACTACAAGGATTTTTTTCGCAACTAAATTATAATGTTTAGAATTTTTCTTTCAGCGCTAGTTATGTTTCGGCGGTCGGGGATTTACTTAAAAAAATATTTATTTATTACACAATTACTTTAATTATAAAAATACAGGATATTTAGCTGGTGGCTGATGCAAGACTGAATATAATACAAAGAAAAATAATGATATCTAATTTTGCGGTAAATGCAAAGTTGCAAAACGACGCATGTTGACGGTGACTGCTAACTCAGCGTAAACGTCTGTTACGATGAGTTAACTCCTCCCTCCATAGGATAGAAGCAACTCTTGCTTCTGGCGGCGTCCGCGCTGCCCTTGGTGTCCACCGGGATGTTCTTTGTTTTCCATTGATACAGTTTCCAGGATGCTGCTGCGACCAGTAGGATATATAGGATGATTGTGCTCCAGCTAGGTGTAACTGCTATGGTTGGCCAATTATCTTCTTCTGGCACGGAGATGTCGCCTGCTCTGTTGATAAGTTCGTGGATGCTGTCTAGTGAGATGTCTTCTAATTGGAGTTCGTATTGTATTGATTGTTCTGAGACTTGATGCTGCTCCGGTAATGGTATGACCTCGTTGATAACGACCGTGTCGGTGTGAGACCGCAGTGTCTTATTCATGATGTTCATCTGGCAGTCTTCTGTTAGTGTAACGAGATGAATTCCCGACAGCTTCTTGTAATCTGTCTTGGAGTTGCATTGTGTTTTGGTAACTTCTTCTTCTCTGAGGACGAGTAGCCAGTTGTTGTCTCCGATCTTCTGAACTTTTCCTCTTCTTAAGTTCATCTTAGCGTGAGTGCAATTTGCTGGGCGATGCTGGATGAGTGATAGTATGCAGTCATCTGTGTCTTCAATTCTTCTGGTGTCGAGGAGCTTGCAGAGCTGGGTGTTGTCGGTCAGTGGCTGACAGTCTTCTTCCAGGTAAGCGTACTCATCGTTACCAAGTGCCAGGTATTTTGATTTTGGAATGATAGTGAGGTTACTTTTATTTGGGATAGAATAGAGATGGATAAGGTCGTAGGTTTTTGAGGTAATTGAGGGGATTTCGAGAATAAAGTTAACAGAGTGTTCTGTGCTGTAAGCTTTAACTTTAATTGACTTCTCTATCCTGTATATGTTACTAATGCTAATACTATCTACTGGTTTAAACATAAACATACTTTCTAAGTTTCTTAACTCTTCTATTAAATTCTGAGGACTTATAATACTAGGATGCATGGTGCCTATCTGAGCAAAAGTCATAGCATCTTCTAATAACATTAACCTATCTAAAATTATCTGTAAACTAAAATCTATCTGTACGTAAATATCTAGGAAATGTAAATGGTTAGAAAGGTTGTTGGAATTATTTGTAATATTTTGTAATACACTAGCCAAATGTTGCTGATTATTATTTAATTTTGTTAACTGTTTACTAAACTCATCGATTGTATTGTGTGCTAATACCAAGGATTTCCTTTGTGAATCCTGTACGTTTCTAACTCTGTTTTTAATGTTTAAAATTTCTGCTTCAAACTTAGCTGCATCTTCTTGGTCGAGATTACCTGTGATAGACTTAACGACAGTACCTAATCCATCTATCAGACCGCGGCGCTTTCTAACTTGCGGCGTTAAAGATTTAATCTTCTTACCAATAATATTAAGGCTATATTCTATTTGATTCCTATACGTTTTATGTAATTCTCCAGATGCTGTACTCTCAGCGTTTTTCGTGCTAGCATATAGGGACATCAATTGGATAGATGTAAAGTGCAGATTGCTAATGTTGTAAACGCAAGCAAGGCTAAAGTAGTTGTCTTGTTTAAGGAGTTGACCTTGTTTAAGGAGGAGGATACCATTGTCGTTACCTACTTGGGTAATTGTTACGGTTGCTGTTGTGTTGAGCACGACAGCTCCTGCGATGAAGATCCTGCAACAAGATGAGGCCTCCGTAGTAGTTTGAAGTGAACCCTAATGGACTTAGAATTTGGATGGTTACCTATTATTTCAGCCACATTATTTGGGTGAAGATGTATGATCTTGTATGGTCCTTTGAAGACTGGCTTCGTCTTGTCACTGCGTGCTGACTTTGCTACCTGTTTATAGACAGTTTCACCTACCTTGAATTTAATTTCTTCTGCTTCTTGGTTACGTTTAGCAATCACCTGCTCCTTGTTTTTGGACATGTGTGCGGCGATGCACTCTTGAACTGCCTCTGCGTTGGCCCTATGCTTAATAACATAGTCCTGGTAAAATTCTTTTGGGTAGTATAATTCTAGTGGGTTTCTGGATGCTGTGTGTCCGAATAATAACTCATGAGGTGTATAATCTGTTGATGAATGGATAGCGTTGTTGTACGCTATTATAGAGTACTTCATAATTAGCTGTATAGGATCATCTTTGTTAGTCATTCTTTGTATCCTAATTATTTCGGCTAGGGTAGAGTGTAAACGTTCAATAGGGGAATTAGAATTAGGATTATAGGGTGTCGTGAAGTGTACGTGAATGTTATGTAGTGCGCAAATTTCTTTAATAACATCGTTGTCGAATTTAGTGTCTGAATCTGTGGTTATTTTATTCGGTAAACCTAACACTGAGAAAACGTTTAGCAATGCTTCAGCTATATGGACGCTACTGCATGCTGTTAGTTGGACTGCCTGGGCGTATTTAGAGAAGTTATCAATGACTGTAAGGAACGTTGCGCCTCCGGTTGAGTAAAGGTCCATAAATATATGCTCCATCGGTTTACGAGGGGTATCGGTTATAGCTAAAGGTGGTTTAAGAGGGTTGCGTTCGTATTTAGATTTCAAACATGTGTCGCATTGATTAACGAATCTTTGAATGGTAAGAAGCATGTTTGGCCAATAGTAATTCCTGTGCAACTGTTTATACGTCTCCTGAATACCACGATGAACCGTCTTACCTTCATGATATTTCTTAATCAACTCTTGTTGTTCCGTTTTGTTTTCTACTAGAGTTACGCGTGTTGTACATTTAAGTAGCTTAGGGCCTCTGTCATTAAATATCGTTGTGTAAACTCTAGAAAAGGCATGGTATAATTCTTCATTATGAAAGTAACAATGGAATATACGATCAGCAATGGTGTGCTCTTTAAGGAATCTAATTATCTCGGACTCTGTATTATTTACTGGGATAAAGACATCTTTTATAACTACCTTTGAGTTAGTGGATCTGTTATCTACTCTATACATAGAACCGGGTGTTGACCTAATGTGGAACTGTTTTAACTGCCTATCAATAGCGTCTGCTATGATAGGTATACCTTTATTTTCGTTGTCAGGCTGTGTATGTCTTGTAGACACTAGTTCAGGTTCAGCTGACACTACACTCATGCTATCAGTACCTATATTAGATTCGGGAATACTTGGGGTTTGTAATTGTATATTTTCATTGGGTGCTTCTGTGTCTGTTTGATTTTCGGCTTCTCTACGCACGTTTTCGAATATTCTATTAATTATCTCATCGTCTTCGTTATCGTCTAAATTAACAGCTAAAGAGTCGACACTACCGTGGAATATTTTAATACGTGATAGAGCGTCTGCGTTAGTGTTTTGACGCCCTTTCTTGTATACAACCTTGTAATCATATTCTGAGAGTTTAAGACGCCATCTAGTTAATTTTGAATTGGGGTCTTTTAATGACATGAGCCAGGTGAGAGGCCTGTGGTCCGTATATATGATGAACTTTCTACCGTAAAGATAGGGCCTAAAGTATTTTATTGCCCATACTATGGCGAGTAGCTCCTTTTCTATTGTAGAGTAACGCGATTCGGTATCTGATAATGTCCGGGATGCAAATGCTACCGGTTTGTCGGATCCTACTATTCCTTGGGATAATACCGCACCTAATGCTACGTCCGAAGCATCGGTGGTGAGGATGAAGGGCTCATCAAAATTAGGGTACTGTAGTATTGGAGCGTTAGTTAAAATTTGTTTGCACTTATTGAAAGCTTCTAAGAAATCCGGGGAGTGTATGACTTTACTATTTTTCTTAAGGCAAAGGGTCATTGGTTTAGTAAGCTTAGCGAAATCTTTTACGAATTTTCTGTAATATCCGACCAAACCTAGGAAGCCTTTTATTTCCTTCTGGGTCTTAGGTAAGGGGAAGTTAAGTACGGCTTTTATCTTGTCTTTGTTTGGTTTTAAACCTTCATCTGTTAGTTCATGTCCTAAGAAGTTAACCTGTTTTTGTAGGAACTGTGATTTATCCAACTGGATCCTTAGATTATGTATTTTGAATCGATCGAATACTTGTTTTAATTTTTCTATGTGTTGTTGCAATGACGTAGATATTATTATTACGTCATCTAAGTATGTGTACACATTGTCTATGCCTCTTAATATATGGTCCATTAGTCTTTGAAATGTACTTGGTGCATTTTTGAGTCCAAATGGCATTCTAAGGAACTCATAGTGCCCTCGTTCTGTGGTGAATGCGGTTTTTTCAGTATCATTAGGGTGCATTTCCACTTGGTGAAAACCGCTAGCAAGGTCTAGGGTTGTGAAGTATTGAGCTCGTCCTAATCTATCTAATATGTCGTGAATGTTTGGTAAAGGGTATTTATCTTCAATGATACGGTCATTGAGTCGTCTGTAATCAATTACAAGTCTCCATTTGACATTGCCTGAGGAATCGGGCTTTTTGGGTACGATATGAACGGGACATGACCAAGGAGATATGCTCTCTCGCACGATACCTTGCTGGAGGAGCTTATCCACTTGTTTACGAATTTCTTCGCGTTGTTGAGGAGCTTGTCTGTAACTACGTACAAAGATTGGTGTATTATCGCTTAATCTGAGCTCGTGTTTAACAGCGTGTGTAAAAGTGAGTGGTATATCTTCTGCATAGAACAAGTCCCTATACTGATAACATAAACGGGTTATTTCGCGCTTTTCTTCTTCGTTCATGTGGTCTGTACGGATTTTTTGAAGGTTTTTGTTTAATATACGGTCAATGTTATTATCTACCTGTATGGTATTAATATCGTGACTAATGTTTTTATTGGCATTGGAAAATGTTTCTAATTTAATTGACGGGTTAAGCGGGATACACTTCTTTTGATCACTATGATTAATTAACGATGTTTTAAAAGAACCGTTTGTGACGTTAACTATAGCTGCTGGGGACATTAAATCATCTGACCACATTAAATCGTCGTGAAGGTATTGTCCATCTAAGTAGTTAGTTTTTACTTTGACTATCTTTTCGCATCTAGGTTCGATACTTATCTTTTGGGGTGGAGAACTAAAGTGTATTGGTATTTCCGCCGTAGATGTACGTAACACATTGTTATTTAAATCAATGTTACTCTTTAATTTTTGCAGAAGGTCCATTCCGATAAGACCTTTATATTTAGGGTCGAAATCGAATATTAGGAACTTATGTGTTATATCACTATTAAACGCGGGAGGTAAGGGAAGGTACACTACTTTGTCGTGAACTGATGAACTGTGTGCAGTATTAATTTGAAAGGGTTCTGTTTCTACACAGTACTCAAATATGGTGCCTGCAACTACGTCAGTTGCTATAGTTGAATGACTGGCCCCTGTATCTAATAGAAACTTACCGTCAAACTCTGGTAGTATTATGTACGGTAAATATTTCTTGGTCTGGAAATTGATTGAAACTAAGTCTGGTTGTCTCGGTTGGTGTCCAGGGTAAAATCCTGGTCACAACTTACCTCTTGTTCGTCCATGGTTACATTCGGCTCAAGTGCTATGCCGTTACCGTCTGTGATGGTGTTATAGAGCTCCATGTCACTGGATCCCGGTTGATCTTGAGTGGCCATCTGTATTGGAATGTAGAACAACTGCTGTGCGAACTGTGGGTTTTCTGGCTTACCTGCCGTACGCATTGTGACGTCCGATGATACTGGCGTGAGAACTGGTGGTTTTGGAATGTTAGGTTGATTCCTAAAGTTATTTGAAGCATTCGGTCTAGAGTTACCTGATGCTGGTTTGGACTTCCAGGGCAATACAGATTGTACCCATTGTTGACGCTGTTCGGGGGTCCTATAATTTGGTTGAGGTGCAAAGTTTTGTGGGGGAATAATAAAGCCAGGTGCAAACGGGCTTGCTGTATTACGGATGGGATTATTATTGCCTGGTTGTTTATATAACTCCCTTGGCTTTGCTTGTGACGTTGAAGGATTATTGCTGTAATTAGCTCTATTATACGAAAGCCTAGCTTCTTCTTGTCTGGCCACTATGATGGCTGCTTCGAAGGTGTCCGGTTTGGCGATTCGAACGCCCAACGAGACATGGAAGTCTAACTGGTTTATATACTGTTCAATAACCATCTTTTCGTAATACGTTTTATTCCCATGTTCACCTACGGAATGCAGAGTATCTAAAAGCTCGCGGAGGCGTTTGCCGAAGCTTTCAGCGTCTTCTGTCTTAGACTTACGCACTCGCGTTAACTCCTGCATTACTTGTATTTCGTTTCGTGGTTCACCAAGGCGCCTAACTAACGCGTTCTTAATTGTTAGCCATGAGTCTAAGTGGCCTTCGTACGCTATTGCGTCTATGGCTAGCCCACTAAGCCTACTTTTAATTAAGCAGATGAATGCTGGGTGCGAACGATCTGCCTCGGAAGTTAACAGTAATAAGTTTTCTACTTCCCTAATATAATAATTAAGTAATTTAGGATTGCCATCATATCTTGGCATCAAATCTGCGATTAGTTTATAAGGTTTATAGTTGGCATCATAATCCCTGAGCGACATTGTTTTTCTGTAGCTTTTCTACCTAGTGGCGCTCGGCGCGAAACAATAGAGGTGTCAAATTAAACACTTGGAATTTACGCGTGGGATAGTTAACGCTACTTATTATAATTTTGTGGCTGCCTACTGCGATTTTAGCTTAGAGACAGATACACAAAGATTAACATAAAATACAAAAACTATAATAGGGCAGGAAATAGAGCAAGGACACTTGGTAAAACGAGAGTACTTACCAAAGCAGCCACTGCATCTCCTGTCGAGTCGAGTCTCCTCCAACGCAGCTTCCTCCAATTCTCCGGAGAATTATCCCGATGACCGTAGAGGTGTCCGACCGCGCGATAGGTTCTTTGTAGATCACGAAGGAACGATTTGAGAACCGTCGTTCTTAAGATGAAGAGTTGGATTCGATCTTAGAACGTCGCGATCCTACCGACTGCGCCAGTTATGTTTCGGCGGTCGGGGATTTACTTAAAAAAATATTTATTTATTACACAATTACTTTAATTATAAAAATACAGGATATTTAGCTGGTGGCTGATGCAAGACTGAATATAATACAAAGAAAAATAATGATATCTAATTTTGCGGTAAATGCAAAGTTGCAAAACGACGCATGTTGACGGTGACTGCTAACTCAGCGTAAACGTCTGTTACGATGAGTTAACTCGCTTTATCACCTTAAACTAAACATCAAAACTTTTCATTTTGGCCCCGAATTTCTACTCCAACTTATGATTAGGCCCCCAATTTCAAACGCTCGTATTTTCCTCAACTTCATTATTCGAACAGCCACTAAACGTTCCAAATTCAAAGAAAAAGAAAAGCGCGCGAAAAATAATAACCAAATGACATTTCCATGTTAGAGGGTGGCGCCAATTTTGCTCGCTACGTAATAAATTCTTAGTCGATTAAATTGATAAATTTCTTTGATGTGTTCATATTGATTATTCGATTACATGGGACTCGACTTTTCAATTTGCCGCCCCCTTTTATCAGACTAGCTTCTGCCAGCGACTTCGCTCGCATGATATTTGGCAATTATTCCAAAGGAACATAATCACGAAATAAAATGTATCCTTATGTTCTTCGATCGCCAAGGTAATGTCTATCTTCTTCTTCATTACTGAGGATCGCGGTCACTGGACCCCTTTAAGCGGACAGTCTGCCTCCATCGAATCCGGTCCAAAGTTGCCATCACCTCTGCTGGAATTTGCTTGAGAACGTAGCTTCCTTCACTTGGTCAGACCATTGTGTTGGCGACCGGCCTCGTGCTCTCTTTCCTTCAGTATTGCCAACAATGACTAGCTTTTCAAGGCTGCTATCTCCACTTCACCTTATTGGGCCAAAATAGGTCAAAATACGCTGTAAACGACCTAGATAATCTGGTCTTGATATTGAGTTGTGAAAGGACAGACACATTTGTGCGTTTGGCTGTCCATGGGATTCGGAGCATCCGCCTCCAGCACCTTATTTCGAATCGGTCTATCCTCTGTCTTTATCTTGCTCGGATTGTCCACGTCTCAACTCCATAGAGGAAAATCGGGAAAACCAGTGCTCTGACCAAAAGGGCTTTGGTTTTGAAGCTTACATCGCGATTTTTCCAGATGTTTTGGAGACGCGTCATAGCATCTTTAGCCATGACTATCTGTATACCAAAATTCATTAAAATTAGTTTAGCGGTTTGGGCATGAAAACGTAACAAGCGAACAGACAGAATAACTTTCGCGCTTAATAAGTAAAGTATGGATGAAATGATTGGTGTAAGCATAAAACAGGTTACATCCAATTTAATTTGTTGCCGAATGGAGGAAGGGATGTTACTTTGATGTCAGTTGAGATTCGAAGGGGCTAGTTTGTTAATAAATTGAATCATGCAACATACATTTTCAATTTGGAAACTCGGAACAATAGTTGTAGAGACGTTAAAAATACACCTACTCTAATTATTGCAGCTGTGGCCCGCGGCTTCGCTCCTATCAACTGGCTACCTACCTATCCTACCCTACCCTATCCTGCCGAGGTATTCCATGAAGCACACCCAAACGAAGCACACCCAGACGAAGCACACCTAAAGTATTCCACTAAGCACACCCGTAGGTGGGCTTCAAATAAAAATTTAAAATAATTAATTTCCTATTCCACGAAGCACACCTACGAATATCACTCGCATAGTGCGGGGTCTAAGAAATAAAAATGTCGATAGAAGAAAATAATTATTATTTAAAAGACTAACTTAAATTTCTAACACCATTCAGTTATATATACCTCATCCTACCTACCTACCCTACCCTATCCTACCTACCTATCTACCCTACCCTACATTATCTATACATCTACCTAAATACCCTACCTAGCTACCTACCAGCCCTACCCTACCCTACCCTACCTATCCTATCCTACATATCTATCTACCCTACCCTACCCTACCCTCCCTACCTACAACCTACTTATTTTTTGTTTTACTTTTTTTTTAGCCTATATCCTTCCTCAAGATGCCATCTATCCCCTTGCCAAATTTCATTGAATTCCGTTCAGTGGTTTAGGCGTGAAAAGGTAAATAGACAGACAGACAGCGTTACTTTCGAATTTATAATATAAGTATGGATTTATAGTTTCCAACGCGCTCATTATCGGTTGAAACTATAAGACTTCTACGAGAAATCATGTCTTTGCTTCATGTTACATTTCCTGATATTGGTAGCTGAGTGTTAAATAGTTCATTGCTGTTTTAACAGACTACGTAGACCTTTTATTGGGACAATCCCACCGCACTGTTCGCAAACCACTGCAACTCCTAAAAGCCAGAATCAACAGTGGCAACCGAGGCAATGAAGCTCGACGAAGTCCCGGAGAATAAATTTAACTGTCTTGGATCCCGCAACGAAATTAATCAGAAAAGAATAACGGAGGAGTAAGAAAAAAATACAAATTTCCACTTCCCTCCATATCAAGCTGGGGACAGAACAAACAAGGCCAATAGGCACAAAGGGTCATTTACAACTGGGATAAGCCCAGTTACCTAGCAACGCGGATAAAAAAAAGTTAATAAGAAAAATCTAAAAACCCGACTGCTTAAAAAGCAAACTAAAGGATACATCTGGTTTTGGTCGGCCAGCTCGCGAATATGCTTTGCTTACTAAGCAGTCGCGTTTTTTGAATTTTTAATTACCTTTTTTTATTTACAACTTTTTAGTTATTTTTTTTTTTTTAATTGGGTACATTTAAACATATAAGTATTTTTGAAATCACCTCTTAAAACCCACACGACGGGTTTGGAAGAAAAAAATGATTTTTCCCCACAAAATGGCGCCCAAAATCCGCCATTTTTATGTAGCCTATGACACTCGCAGGGTTAAGACGAATCGATTGACGTAAGAATCATCAAAATCTGCCAACGCGTTTGGTCTCTGGAACGCCACATAGGAACAAACATACATACTTATATACATACATACATACATAGACTGATAAACACATTACCCTCCTTCGGCAGTCGGGTAAAAATTTGCATAAATATTAATGGGTCCTAACATTGTGAGCTGTTACATTTGATTGCAATAATAGGTATAAAAGAAAGAAAGAAAAAACATTTATTTAGCACAGACTAAAAGACACACAACATATACATACATATACAACACATACATCAGATAAAATACAAATAAAATAAAAAGTAAAACTGTGAAGTCTGACGTATGTACTATGTAGACCTGTGGATTAGGAGTGGTTTAAGACCTTGGGGTTCAGAATCCAAGAAACAAGTATTCATCATCATCATGATCAGCCTTTTAATGTTCCCACTGCTGGGACTCAGGCATCCTCTCTGTAATCGTGGGTTGGTGAATGTCACAAGTCTTCGAATTTTTGGTTCTAGGACATGCCGTTTCCGTTTCCAAATGATGTTTTCCTTTGCCGTTTATGGGCCTCCGCCCCTTTAGTGCCGTAAAACGGTAACTTTCTAAAGCATACTCCTTAGTAACGGCTAGGTTAAAAGGTTTGAAAAAAATATATATTTATTTTTGATTCATGTACATTATTATGGAAACAAGGTTTTTTCGTGTAACTAATAGTTTTGCTTTAAAAAATTTATTAACAACACGATATTTTTTCGCAACTTTTGGATACTCCAAAGCGACTTGGATGTTAAATAATATTTTTACTCCCGCCGGAAAAAGAGAGGTGGTGGTTATAAGTTTGACGTGTGTTACTGTGTATCTGTGTGTCTGTCTGTGGCATCGTAGCGTCCAAACGGATGAATCGATTTTGATTAAGTTTATTTTGTTTAAAAGGTGATTTAATCGACAGTGTTCTTAGCTATGTTTGAATAAAATCAGTTCAGCCGTTCAAAAGTAATTTGCGTTTTACTGTTTGAATCGGGGTGTTTTCGCAAGATATCATGTCATAATAACGTGTTCAATAGATTGCCGATCGAAGCGTATCTACTATGTACTAGATAAATTATGTAGCATGAAATAAAAATGGGTCGGGGGTTTTTTAAATTCTGAAATTTTACTTGTTACACAGAAAAATTAATGGCTGCAATATCTTCATAACTGAACCATATAAAACTGAATAGCATATGTAAATCAAATAATATTTTACAAACAAAACTGTTCAAAAGGAGGTTCAATATTGATATTTTGGCTCCGAGCGGGCGCACTGCCAGTACTGCTGCGTTAACATTGGGGCGTATATATCGCCTTAAGAGTGGTGAGGAAATAATTTACACAAATTAAAGCGCCTGCCTGGGTTCGAACTCTTGACAGTAAGTCGGAGCCGTTACCACTGGGCCACTATTGCTCTCAACAAACTGCTCTAAACAAGTATTGCTAATCTTCATTCTAGAGCTGGCAAACGTAACAGTCTCATGAAACTTCTGATTAGTATCGACATAACTTATTCTTGAATTCTAGGTTTAGGCAATCCTAACTATGATAAATATATCAATCCTTAGGATATTATGCATTATGATTCGCTAACAGATTATAAAAGGGCCCAGCGACAAAGATGCTTTTTTTACATTATCTTGTAATTTGTAATTCAATTTCAATTCTTGGCATTCTAGCAACATTGTCGGCTGTACACTCGCACGAGAGCCCGAGGAAACGCTGTATATTGAGTTTTTAAACAAAATACTTCATGATTGAACTTAATATTGAGAGCAATGTTACATCATCCTCGCGGGCTCTCGCGCTAGTGTACAGCTGGCTTAGGAACAGGGGTGTATACACGTCATATACATCTGTCCCTTACTCGATTTCAAAATAACCTTACTCTAAGAGCTTGTGGTCACCCCCCTGTACCAAAATAAAATTAGCTTTCTTAAGGTTGAACTGATCGACGGCACGAAATATTTTTGCGCGGGGTTAAACTGCCTGCTATCTCATCCGACAACACGTGCGAAAGAAATACATGCTGTGATGAGCAGAAAGAAGCTAGTTCGCGTACGAATTAGCACTTTTACAAGTTTGTAGCGAAATGGATGATGATTTAGGACGAAAACGAGTGCTCGAAATTTTATGAACAGACCTTTGGGAATCTAGATATCATGAAAAAACTACTAAATGTATATTTTCAAAATAAAATTATTTGCATTGTTGAATTATTAATCTATCCCTGTATGGTAGCTGTTTTGTAATTTTCCTTGTTCTTATGGTATTTATTTCCGCCTAAATATGCGTTTTATTGAGTGTTGAATTATTGAACTTTCGAAGCTGATAACTTTCAAATATTTTTATCTTTTACTTTTCTGTTTCCATACAGTGCTAGATAATTATGAGACAAATTGATATCTATATTGATTTTTTTTTTCGTCATACAGTGGAGTAATCGCCAGACTACGTTTGTATGGAAGAATGATCGACTAGTGCAACCTTAAACAAAATACTTCATGATTGAACTCAGTACTGAGAGCAATGTACATTATTGTACATCATCCTCGCGGGCTCTTGCGCGATAGTGTACAGCCAGCTTAGGAACTGTCATCATTTATCATCATCATTTCAGCCGAAAGACGTCCACTGCTGGACATAGGCCTCCCCCACACATTGATCGATCCCGTGCGTCTCGCATCCAGCGCCTTCCCGCAACCTTAACCAGGTGATCAGTCCACCTAGTGGGAGGCCTTCCAATGTATCGTCTTCCGGTTCGCGGTCGCCATTCCGGAACTTTTCGGCCCCATCGGCCATTCTGCGAGCAATGTGCTGCGAGGAACTTTACTAAAAATAAAATTAACTTTCTTAATAAGTAGTTTTCGTCTCGAAGTTAAAATCCTACTTATCACGAATCTATGCTAGTAAAAGTTGACACTATCAGTGACAGAACTGACATAGATAGGCACACTTCAATATAACAATACATACATTCAAAGTCTCCGCCCATAACAGACCAGTTGGACCACCAAATATTTTATTATCTGCATTGAATTAATCTATATGTTAAATAAATAGCACTTGAACACATTTCAATATTGATATCATTATATCTATGATTGATATCGAATGTTAAACTAAGTTTTTTTTGTTACCAACCTATTTGTTTTTTGTATTACCCGACTGCCGAAGGAGGGTAATGTGTTTTTCAGTCTATGTATGTATTTTTATTTGTTCCTGTGTGGCGTTCTAGAGAAAAAACGCGTTGGCCGATTTTGATGATTCTTACGTCAAGAGTGGTACAGGCTACATTAAAATCGGAAAATAGAAAAATGGTGGCTTTTGGGCGCCATATTGCGGTGGTCCAATTTTTTTTTCATCCAAACCCATCTTGTGGGGTATCAAAATAAAAGGTTTTAAGAGGTGATTTCAAAAATTTGTAACACTTATATGTTTAAACTAGCTGTTCCCCGCGGCTTCGCTCCCGTGGACCAACCCCCAGAGCCCGTTTTCGGAATAAAAAATAGCCTATGTCACTCAGGAATAATGTAGCTTTCTAATGGTGAAAGAATTCCAGTCCAATCGGTCAGTTACGGAGCCTATTCGGTACAAACAAACAAAAAATCTTTCCTCTTTAAAATATTGGTATAGATGTAAGTAATTAGAAAAAAAATGGTAACTGAAAAGTTATAAATAAAAAAGGTACACATAACACACTATTACCCTTTTTGTATTTATAACTTTTTAGTTACCTTTTTTTTCAGTTCAGATACATCTGGTTTTGGCCAGCCAGCTCGCGAATTTTTCCTCCGACTGCACACATAATTTTGTTCTTGTTTACGTCTTTGTAGTTCGGGTTTTTTTTATTTTTTTATTAACTTGTTTGGTATATTTGAATTAAGAATTTTTATTTGAGTATTTTCTATTTTCAAACTCTACTTTTATCCTGAAAACTTGTCAAACGTTAGCACTGTGGGTACGGTGTGACACGTTTTTAACTTCAAATAGTTACCAATTCAGAAACAGAAACCTGCTAAATTAGTAATATTTGAAGTAAAGAATGTGTCGTTCCTACAGACATTTGTATGACAGATTGTATGTAATTCGCGTGCCAAAAAACGGTAAAGTTACGATTAATGATCGTAATCTGAACTTTTCATTTAGCATTATCGGCACCGGAAATCACCCGAAATCTAGAAAAGTGCCTTTTTATACCATATTGAGCTAGAAGGAATGTGTAGAAAAGTTGGCCGAGGCATTGGAAATGCTTTCTTTCATAAGAAAATTTGTTTGTAATTTTTTTTAGAAAAAGTCTCACGCAGCAAACATGGTTTTCATACAGATGGAGGGACTTGCGCTATCTAGTTAGATTTATGTCTGTGGTCGTTCCCTACCCAAAGTGTCTTTGGGGTTTTCCTTAAGAAAATTTTCAGTAACAGCCTTGAATCTGCTATATTTGGATCCAATAAATGGCATTCCATAAGAACGATCTCAGTAGCTGGGTGGAGTCTGAGGGATTAGTGCCCAGTTCGCGGCAAAACTCCCGAATTAAATGAGACTTTTTATATACAGACGGAATGGCTTCAGTAAAAAAAGCTTGATACTGAATTAACCACTATTAAAGTTTTATTACCCACGCAAACAAATTATCCGACAATTAACCAAACCACTCTTAACGAACTAATCCAGTAAGTTCCCAACTACCCTCAATATTTACATTTAATTTCCACCAACACCTCTCCAGCAGCAGCGGCTGTAACGGATGTTTTACCACGATTACCCGCCAATCCTCTTGATTTATTCGAATTTCGAACGACGCCATTTCAAGTCACGTGCGCAACGCAAATATGGCGGGCGCACACATTGTTGGGAAAAGTTGGTGAAATATTATACAGGGTGTGACGAGAATTTGTAATGGCGGTTGGTGTTGAATGAAGAAATGTGTCTGGCTACTTTCGTCAGTACTATTATCTATCTTGGGCTTCTGTTATGATTATTTAGGCCTTTCAGGCTGAACATGATGTTGAAGACATAGTGTGTTTCTTTTGAGTTTCTTTTCTATTCCAAGCTTTGTATTTTCGGAAAATATATCTCGTAACAAACTGGATTTCTGATCACCTAATAATTTATTGATTCAAATCAAAAACCTATCTAAGGAAAAGAGGAAAGATTTGTATTTTTGTATGTAACGAATAAACTTAAAAACTACTGGAAATATTTTAAAAATTCTTTCACCGTTGGGAAGTTACACTATCCCCGGGTGACATAGGCTACTTTTTATCCCTGTATTTCCACGGGGATGGAAAATACGCTGGTGAAACCGCGAGGCCTCCGCTAGTGAAATATAATGGAAAAAAAACCATAGCTATTTACAGAATTACAACTAACAACATTGCTGCGCGATACTGTTCAAGTTACCTAGAATAACCTAATTCTCTCTTGATCTCTTCCATTTTTAACCCCCGACGGAAAAAGAGGGGTGTTATAAGTTTGAGGTGTGTTGCTGTGTATCTGTGTATCTGTGTATCTGTGTATCTGTGTGTCTGTGTATCTGTGTAGCTGTGTATCTGTGTATCTGTGTGTCTGTCTGTGGCATCATAGCGCCTCAACGGATGAACCGATTTTGATTTAGTTTTTTTTGTTGGAAAGGTGATTGTGTCGAGAGTGTTCTTAGCTATGTTTAAAAAAAACGGTTCGGCCGTTCAAAAGTTATGGGCGTTTTACTGTTTGAATCGGGATGTTTTCGCAAGATAAATGTGTCGGGGGTTTTTTAAATTTTTAAATTTTACTTGTTCCATAATCTAACTAACATGGCGCAAAAGCAATAAACATTTAAACATTTTTTAACTGAAACTTCAACAAATCTTTTTTGTATAATGTAAGTAACGGTTCTTCATTACTTCAACTTTACAAAAAAAACACACCCTATACACAGTCAACCCGACACCGTAATTGGAGCACTCAATTTGTGCCACTTGCCGCCGACGCGTGCCTCGCACGAGGCTCTATCAATTGTCTCTGGTCTCTAGTATATGAGCTCCTCTCTATGGTATAACGAAACTCTTTTGAATGAAAACTGTGCTTCCTATTGTGGTCCTTGAATGAGAGATATGGTTTTAAAAATTCATTAGTTGATGATGGTATGGGATGAATTAACTATCCATGCGGTAAGACAATACTGTTGTCATTTCTTTTAGGAAGACAACTAATGAAACGAATGAGTGGTATTATAGCCCTTCGTGTCATATAGATTTTTTCTCTTCGTTTGAAACAAAACTAGAATATTTTTCCTCATTATATGACAATACGTTAATACTCGGAGACTTCAATACCTGCCTGATCAAGGATGATGTGCGCAGCCGTAAACTCCGGTCTCTGGTCTCTTCGGTCAACATGCACATCCTTCAGCTTGACGCCACTCATCATGCCCCTCACTGTAACCCCTCACTTCTAGACCTTATTCTGGTTTCTGACCCAAGCAAAGTAGCCACTCACGGGCAACTTTCTGCCTCCTTCTCATATCATGACCTTATTTTTCTTTCTTACAAAATTCGCCTTCCTAAACGTAAATCTAAATTTCTCTTCCTTCGCAGTTTCAAGAACATTGACCTGGATCGCTTGAGGGAAGACGCGGGCAATATTGACTGGTCTCCTGTTTATGACAGCAATGACATGGACAATAAGGTAGCCGAGCTTACCAGGATAGTGTTAAAATTCTTTGATGAGCATGCTCCGCTTAAAAAGGTCAGAGTAAAGCATCTTCCAGCTCCCTGGTTGTCTGACAGCATTAAAGGTGCGATGTCGAAAAGGGATAAGGCTAAAAGGCGGTACAGAGGGAATCCTACTGATGAGAACTGGTCTCTTTACAAGACGTTGCGTAATAGGTGCGGTCGTATGTGTAGGGATGCTAAAAGGCGCCACATCCACAACTCTGTTCAAAACTTCAACACAGCACAAGTATGGCAATTTCTCAAATCCCTTGGTATCGGCAAAGCTGATGATGACAGCACGCCTGATATGGACCTTAACGCAATTAATATACATTTCTCGAAACCCCCTGTCACTCTTGAAGATAACGTTAAAGCTTCCACTCTAAACAGTCTTTCTAAACTTCCTCTGCCATTGTGTACTTCTTTCTCATTTCACCCGGTTACAGAGGGGGATATAAAGCGGGCTATCACATCTATATCCACGAAAGCGGTGGGTGATGATGGTCTACAACTACAGATGCTTCTTCCTATCCTAAATGAACTCACTCCTGTCATCCTCCACACTATCAACTTCTCCCTATTTTCTGGCTGCTTTCCTTCAGCATGGAAGAAAGCGCATGTTCTGCCTCTACCCAAAGTCCCTAAACCTTCGTCAGTTGCCCAGTTCCGTCCAATTTCCGTTCTTCCAATCCTATCTAAAGTCCTTGAGAGTGTTGTCAATAATCAGCTGTCTCATTACCTCTCCTCTAATAGCCTGCTAAGTCCTTATCAATCTGGATTCCGTCCTGGCCACAGCACTGTATCGGCTCTCGTCAAAATAACTGACGATATCCGACTGGCCATGGAAAACAGGCTCCTTACGATATTGATTTTACTGGACTTTAGCAGTGCTTTTAATTCAGTTGATTTTGACATCCTCTTAGGTATCCTATCCTCTCTTAATGTATCTCCTGCTGTGATTGCGTGGTTTAACTCTTATCTTCGGGGTCGCTCGCAATCGGTTCGCTCAGAGGAGGCTTTCTCTGACTGGTGCGATCTCGCTGCGGGTGTTCCGCAGGGTGGCGTCCTTTCTCCTCTTCTTTTCTCTGTTTTTATAAACGCTATCACTAAGGTCTTATCTTCAAACTATCATCTCTATGCTGACGACCTGCAGCTTTACCGCCACTTCAAACTTGAAGAGCTCACTGGAACTATCGATGCCATCAATAATGATCTTGGAAATATCTGTCTGTGGGCTAAAAATTTTGGCCTTTTGGTGAACCCAGCAAAATCACAAGCTCTCATTATTGGTGGCAGACATTTTGTCAATTTATTGAGTAACCAGTCTCTCCCTCCTGTTTTCTACGATGCCGTCGCTATAGCCTACTCCAAAAAAGTAAAAAACTTAGGTGTTTTCTTAGACTGCAACCTATCTTGGAATGTTCACATTGCTGAAGTAAGCAGGAGGGTGTTTTGCTCGTTTCGATCTCTGAAGCATCTCCAGAAGTTCCTGCCTTTCTCGACTAAAGTTCTTCTCTTCTTCTTCCTCTTCTTGACTATGCTGATGTCTGCTTCCTAGATGCAACTGAAGAACTTCTTGATAAACTCGAGCGTTTGCAGAATTTGTGCATCCGCTTCATTTTTGGCCTCCGAAAGTACGACCATGTGTCGGAATTTCGGAAGCGGTTGAGTTGGCTGCCTATTCGACAGCGCCGAGATACCCACACTCTTTCTCTACTCTTTTCTGTTCTTCACAATCCTACCTCTCCTTCGTATCTTCAGGAGCGCTTTGAGTATCTTGTTCCGAGAGGAAAGTCTTGCCGCTCCTCATCATCTCTTCTCCTTCGTTTTCCACCTCACTCATCAAGTCGTTACGGTGGATCTTTTACTGTTCGTGCTGTCCGCCTCTGGAATAATCTTCCTCACACCATACGGGATAGCCCTTCGTTAGATATCTTCAGGAGAAGAACTAGGGAACATTTCCTGTCAACATGACTCATAAATATGTATGTATTTTATATATATATTATAAAGTATGTATTATGTTTATGCATTGTGTGCTTTACACGTATTTGTGTAGTGTATTTAGTTAGTAAGAATTTAAATTTGTTTTTAAGTTTCTTTTTTGTTGTGCGCTTTTGTTCACTGTCCTAATTGTGTAAATCTCGCTATAACACTGAGGTTTGCTGTAAGAAAACCCAATTGTGGGTTAAGCTCGCCTTTGTACATAAGTTGTCCTTCTGTATTTGTATATGTTTGTTTAGTGTACAATAAAGAATATGAATATGAAAGAGTGACAAAAGTGTAATTTTTCTTTGACCTAACACTCTTGACAGGGTGGCCATGACCATTACGTACGTTAGGGGATGTGATCCGCCTTACGAACATTCGCTACATTTCTTTTAATATATATATATATATATAAAAGAGAAAGTATGTATGTATGTTCCTTATAGACTCCGAAACGGCTGGAACGATTTTAATGAAATTGGGCATGGAGATATTTTGATATTTTGAGACCCTGGGAAGGATATAGGATAGTTTGTATTCACTTGGGATGATAAAACACTTTTACGGCAGAAGCTAGTATTATAAAAAAAAAGCCGGAATAAAGGAAAAATTAAAATAAAATAAATGATGGTATCGGCCTCCTGCTCTGTTGAGATAGCCCCATTTTGAGAGGTTGGCGTTACACCTTCCTACTTGGGTTCTGAAGCCGTTCAGGGATTCCCATATAGACCACGGAAGGTTAGACCCTTCGGGAAGGTACTCGCTTGGTGGTAAATACTGAGTGGGTGGGGAAAAAGTGTCCTGCCGCAGTTTGCAGTGGGTACCGGCCGGGTCTCTTGACATGGGAACTACCGATTACAGGAAGGTGACCTTCAAAAGGCGCCTGGTATTTTGAGGAAAAAAACCAGGGAGTTTGGGATTTTTACCTCACTAAAACCACCCCGGTGATCACCATCAGTACTTGGAAGGGACCCCGTTACCTTTTATAAGACCGCTCCGGAACCCCCTCTGTGCAACGCCTGTTAGGGCACATC